>OX383270.1:4798122-5272803 GCA_947522985.1 Lithophane socia | reverse complement strand
GTATACATGTTTAAGTCGCGCAACTGTGTGCGTAAAACACGCGAGTAGATACTCGGAGCGTCTTTTTCTGTCTAGTATTACGAGTAATGATGATACGCGCGTAAAACGCCTCATCTGAACAGGCTCTAAGTCGGGAACCCCCATTCCTACTGGTAACTCATTTGCCGACACTAGACAACATGCAAGTTAATAAATAAAAAATAACTGATTCCATGAACATAAATGTTTAAATAAAACCATAAATTAACCCAACATTACCGCAATAAATAATATAAATAACTAAAAAAATCATAAAAATTATTTTAAGAGGCACAAGTTACAACTATACAGCCTTGTTGCCTACTTTGTTAATTTGTATCAATCTGGAATACAGTAATTATAAATATTAATAAATTAAAAATGTCAATGCTAAGTCGAATTTCATCACAATTTTGGTGGTGTAAGTACCAAGTTTTTATGGAGCTTGAAGTCCATGGTGCATAATATTTTTAGATTTTTAAGTCAGTTTTCAATTTTTTTCCATATAAGTACAATATTTTCTCATTTCTGTCCCAGAGAAAATAAAATATTATTTAAAATTGCTTAAATATTGTATTAAAATGTAACTTCATAGTAAAGAATGAAGTGACATTTCGATACTCTTGATTTTACTACTGGACTGCTTATTTCATATTTTGATAAGACCCTAGAATCCAGATTGTGGCCTGCTTCACCACATTACCAAGTTGCAGATAAAAATCCGCGTCATCCATCATTCGCGTCGAACTCGGTTGATGAAACAAATAAGTAGGCCCTCTCTCGCTTCCCATTCGGAATCTCTCGATACCTGGAACGTTCGCCATCTTACATTTCGCTTTGTCGTACAGTCAACCGCATATCCATGATATAAAATTGGCTGTGCACCCGCACCTTTATTCCATAGCGATAACGGCGGTTTTAGTAGCTCAAGTAATACTTGTGATGTGCGTTTGACAATACCTGAGGGGCAATACCCGTATTTTGAAGAACATTCGTATTATAATCTCAGTCTCAATTTGTCAAAAATACCTCTAATTTCCCTAAATTTTTGACAAGTTTTTTGAAATTGATTGTCGCTGAGATTAGATTGCGACTAGATTTTGAGCGTTTTTAATACGAGGCCTTCTGACATTTTTGAATGCCAAACATAATAATTTTACCTAAATTATATTAAGAACTTTCTGAAAAACCACATATTTTTTGCAAAAAAAGTCATTCCCCTATCAATGTTGAGGATATGGTGAAGCAGGCCTCTCTAACCGTAATAAATATGTGTAGTATAAGGCAGTGCTCATAGCTTGGGGTCCGCGGGCGGCGCGAGCGGGGCGGGCGCGAGCGCGGGCGGCAGCGTGTTGATGAGGTCCAGGCGCGCGTGCTCGCTCGCTATCAGAGCGCGGATCTCGTCCTAGGAAATGAAGTTCAGTTTTAAATTATTGTCCAATATGATCGCCCTCACACTGTGAAGGCGCTAAGAAGGTAGAAGGAAGGTAACAAATAAAAATCGGTAAATAAAATTTCAGATAATTGCTTAACGGCCACGACTGGCCGGAGTCGTGACGGTCTAGTGCGCGAGATGCCTAAATAATACAAAAACCGACTTACCCCCCAGCCCAGCCTATCAGCGAGATCCTGGCAGCCATCATCACAGTCACCGAGACGTGCTACATCCCTGACGGCTTCCTCGTCCAACTGTAGCCCTCCGGACATGACGCCCCACAGCCGCAGCAGCGGTGACCGCATGCCTGCCTTCTCGCGGTTTATTAGGAGACGCGGACACCAGTCAGGTACCCTAAAAAGGAAAATGGGGAAATTTATCTATTTCTTGGTAGTTTTAGCTGTGGGCTAAATAAATATGAAATATATAAATAAATAAATAACTGATTGGGTCCCATTGAACGTCAGGCACTGGAGCAGACCATTTCTATTTTCTTTTCAAAGCTATAGCCTATATACAGCATACATATATATTGTAAAAAAAAAGATCATATCGGATCCAAATGGGGGGACTAGGTACCGCATTAATATTACTAAAAAAGTAATAAAAAAAATGATTATAAATAAAAATTGTACTTACATATCAATAAGCGACGCGAAAGGCTGCACTTCCAGCGAAGATCCCATGATGATGAGCATGTCACACCGCTGGAAGTCTTCTTGAAGGCACCGTTGGAAGCGGTCAGGCAGGCTCTCGCCGAAAAACACGATGTCGGGCTTTACCACGCCCGGGCAATCCGTGCAGATGGGGATCTGATCCGCGAATATGCGCTCTGAAATTATAGTTCATAAACACATAGTCTACTTAACTCCTTACAGTTAGATAACAAGAGAGAAGGGAGGGAGGGGGCAGCAATGAAGCGGAAAACTGCAGTTTATCATCATTTTCATCTGAGAAAATCTATGGAAAGTGTCTTTGCTGCAGCCAACCTGATTTTATACTTAGAAAAAAAGATATAAATACTAGAGTCAAGGTAATAACTTTAAAGCTCAATAAATATTACCTTTAACATATTCAAGACCGTATTCCTTCCGGCACTCGAGACAGTGTGAGGTGTAGAAGGTGCCGTGGGCCTCCACTAGCTTCTCCTCGGGAATGCCGGCGCCTCGCTCCAGTGTGTCAATGTTCTGGGTGTAGTGCCGGAGTAGAAGGCCTGGAATTATGTGATACAGTTAGAGATGAACCTTAACAGTTTAACTCTAAACATTTAATTGGGCAGTTGAATTCATTCAAATGTTTAAATAACGAATTTAAAAAACCGGCCAGGAGCTAGTCGGACTCGCGCACGAAGGGTTCCGTACCATTATCTATAAAAACGGCAAAAAAATCAAGTTTGTTGTATGGGAGCCCCCTTAAATATTTATTTTATTCTGGTTTTTAGTATTATGTGAATCCAGTACCTTAGAAACATCATCAATGATGAAACAGGAATTTTCAATAAATTAAAATTGTTTACCTTTCTCATGTAAAAGCCTGATAAAGTAATGTGAAAGTGTTGGTTTGAATCTTCCAGGGTACAGTTCCTTAGCTAGCATAAAGAATGGCTTTGGATTCTGTCTGAAGAAGTTGATCTCGAATATTGCTTGAGGTTCCGGAAGGTCATATTTCTGCAGGTTGTGGTATAGACCAGTTTCAGGACTACGGAAATCAGGGATGCCAGCAGCTGTAATGAAAACAAACAATCATGATGGTAATACTGTGTAGAATTTCGGAGTAATCTCTGACTTATGAAAATGCTGAGAAAATATTTATTTTTATTTTTTATTTCGACATAAAACGGCCATAGGCCCTTGTTGCATTCGAAAAGCCAAATTTTTTAACATACAGGACAATAAAATGTCTTTTTTTTAATCTTCAATTATTATTTTTTTGCCAGATTGTGACATTTTCTCCCTAAGGGTGTTTACCCACTTATCCATACCCAGTTTATATTCGTTTCTGATCCAGTTTGGCCATCCTAGTAATTGTAAAGACATTTTTACACTCATGCATACGGTCCATACAATTCTGCCCCCGATGGTAAAAAAGACGGATCTAACAAAAAGTAAAAACGGAGAAATAAATGTTTTAATGAATGAAACGGGAAATTGTTTGCTGTCTTCGAGTAAATTAAAATATATATAATATGATTTTTTTAATTATTATAATAAAAATAAGGAAAAACCAGTTTTATCTTAGCATAAAAAATTAAGAAAAGTATTACATACTTAATTGAATAGACGTAAATAGCCATTTACGTCTACTCAATCAAGTATTATTTAATATTTTTCTTCATTTCGCAAGGAAGCGTTTGAAATTTAAAGGACGCATCTGCCCAGATGCGTCCTTTAAATTTCAAACGCTAATATTACTGACTAAAAAAAAACTATAAAGTATAAGGACATTATCTACATAAATGACTTTTTAATTAAGTTTCACATAAATCCGTCTTTTCATCTTCAATCGGATGTAAAAAATGAACAGAAGCGCCCTATTTTGTTGTGCTAAAACCACACTGGAGGAAGATAGAAAAATATTAAAAATACAGGCAGATGCGCCTTTTTTTTCTGATTCCGGCAATGTATATAACTCAAATCTGGAAAAACTGTTAGATGCGTCTTTTTTTCTATCGGGGGCAGAATTACTAAGATGGCCAAACCGGAACAGAAACTAACACGAATCTAGTATGTACAGGATACGGAGAGATAGGTAAACACCCAAACAGTGAGCAATTTGTGGACACCAGATTAAAATTGATTATCTATATTATAACATAATTTTTAGTTGCTAAAGTAATCCAGAAGTTTACTAACTTAATTCAATTAATTATAAAACATACCTATTACTAACCAAGGATATACAAAGTTTATCTGCCAAGTATTATAACACTAATAAGCTAACGACTAAACTGTAAAGTTTCCATCAAAACATTACACTCGTCTGACCTTGATGGTGTAAACAATGACTTATTAATTTTCCACTGAACATTTTTACTGTAAAAAATTCCATATTATCGTTGTAGTATTCCTACTACCTATAGATTTGGTTAATAGTTTGTTATTGCTATCCTAATAAAATGTTTGTATTAAATAGGTACTGTGTATTATGAAATGGCACTAAAAACAGCATAATTAAATCATCAGATTGCAAAACTTTGGATAGATCTATAAATTATTTGATGTTTAGCAGTTTTTTGAAGAATAAAATAATAACCACTAAGGGCTGATTTAACCGAAGTCAGATATCTTTTATCCGTGGAATAAAAATGGCGTTTGACAGTTTTTGTATGGAAAAACTGTCAAAAATTCAAAATTAATTCGCAGGAGTATAACACTTATACTCGGTATAAAAGTTTGGTGAAATTCGCCCTAATTAAGACAACTAGAAATTAAATTATTGCTGAATCACAATTAGGTATGACTAATTTTTGCAGCAAAACAGAGCATAATCAGAAATTATAATGATAAATGAGTTGTGCAAAAATTGTATACAAAATGTAATCAATAAATGTAAAATGGCAGTAAGTCTTGTTCTCTAGTAACAGTGGTATTATGCAGATTTTTTTTGTCATGCTGGAAAGATATTCAATCCGTACTTAAAATAAGTAAACAATAACAAGTCAGTGACCTGTTGTAAATAAAGGAAAAATTATCCTTAAAACATAAATTAAACATGTTCATTTCAAATGAACAAGAATCAGAAATATAAATAGTGCAAAAAGAATGTTCTGTAATTCATTGTACCATATTCACAGTAAAAAAAGTGTTTTGATGTTGGTATTATTGTGAATATGCTGAGTAAATAAACAATAATATTATCCAAGTCCTCTACATTGGAACATTCATTAATTTAATTTTGTTGTAATTTGTACTTACATGTCGAAATACCAGCCCCGGCAAGAGTGATAATGTTTTTACACCGTTCGCTATTTATCCATTTCACGACGCCGTCCAAATTAACTTCCTCAAGGACTTGGCTTGAAGGTGCAGTGGTCTCGGGCGGTTCGTAAAATCCCAGTTTTTGAGCCAAATACCGACGAATTGAATCCACATCCAAGTCCCGTATACGAGCACCTATGCTCTCCATAGGATTTGGCGGGACGGGTGGGACGCTCGGCACAGGCCTATCTACAGGGTCATCACCTACAATCATACCAACATATTCTAATAATAACACGATATATTTATCCCACAATGTTCCACATGCAACAATAGCTCACCATCACTCTTTCCCGGCGGCGAATTTGCAGACATTTTGCGTAAATAAATGGAATTGCGACTCGAAACCTTTGTCCACTTTTGCCACGGTTTATTTGACAGATAGTGAACGCGCATTCTCGAATACAGCTAGAGTTCGAATGATATAATGACGAAATGTTATTGCTTATCTAAAATAGCATTGTTATTTATAACGTGTACTTTGTTCGATGTGCATTTTTAATCAAGTACCTGTTGTTTAGTAATAATATTTTTATTTCTATATTCACAAAGTTAAATTAAAACCTAAATAGGTAGGATAACCATTCATTCATCAATTGAGCATGCTCAGTTCCAGTTGCTCTCGTTTACTAACTTCGTAAACGGAGAATAAATACTAGTGATGTGAATTTGGACTTGTCTAAATATCGCTGATAAAATAGACAAAAAAAACTCATAGTTATTATTTTTTATTGCTAATACTTTTTAGGAATATTTCAAGTAGTTAGAATGAATTATTAACACAAATCGTATAAAAATAAAATAAACAACTTCAACGACGGTGTAAATGCCGATTCCCATCAACACGCCTGAGAATCCACCAATACTACCTGAAACAATCGTAATATTGAACATTTTCTTTTAATTTTTCATCTATTAATAATCCATTTAATTTATAACACCTGATTCCTCACTTAATATCTCGAACCAGTAAGAAATAACATCAAGACGGTGCAAAATTCCTTCGTTTGTGGGCTGGTAAATACGAATAATACATTTGCCTGTGAGATTCACGCCTTCACTGCCAAAAAATAAAAAAGATAAAAAATCTTAGGTATTCGTAGGTAGGTATTTATATTGCTCGTCATTCTTGTTGCAATGCAATAACCGAATATTTGATAGAGTTTTTCATAAATTCACCAACACAAAACCGTTTCTAAATCCTCTGTTTCTCGTTAGTCCAATATGAATCGGTATTTTGAAAGATTTAGCAAAGTGCTGTGTTAGCTCGCAGTCTGGCAAACATATAGGGCAAAACAATGAATCAGCAAGCTCTTGTTCCAATCCCTCCGTATCTTCAGTATCGATAGGATACAAATATTGCAGTTTTTCTATAAAAAAAACACAATATAATGTTGATAAGTGACAATAATTGTTTGTGTGTTATGGACAATACTTAATTGAGTTGTAAGGTTTCACATTTAGTACGAACCTTTGTATTTATCGAGACATTTTAAATTCTTTATAGTGCAGGTACTAGTATGTGTAGAAATTCCAGTGGGCAAAAAATACGGCGTACATTTGCATAAGGACTGTACGGATTCAATCCGACACTT
Source organism: Lithophane socia (assembly GCA_947522985.1). Lineage (NCBI taxonomy): Eukaryota > Metazoa > Arthropoda > Insecta > Lepidoptera > Noctuidae > Lithophane > Lithophane socia. The sequence continues at coordinate 5,265,778 of OX383270.1, read as the reverse complement.
GACAATGCAAGCGCTGTAAGAATACATGTTCTTAAACTCCTTGGCATATTCGTCTTTGAAGAGGCATTGTCTCTGTAAAAGATAATTATGTCGGTAAGAAAAAAATAAGCATTGCAAAATAAGTCTGCGCACGGTTGAAATCGGAACTAATCGAATACCGCCGTCTTGTCGTTTTTATGTAAGGTCAAATTAAGTATAGAAATATTTAATGTAATTAATAGTTCCTTACAGAGCAGCTAGCAAAGGCCAAAGACATTAATATTCTCGATTAAACAAAATCCTACTGCAATACCTGTCCTGATATTCTAGGCTCCTAAAAATATAAAGTGTACAGTCTCAACAATTATTTAAATACATGATTCATTTCTAATCCATGCATTACCGTTTTTAACGGATATTTGCGGACTTCAGCTGAAGCAACTTGTTTAATGGACTTAATTCGAAAGTATTCCGCTTGGTTTGGCTGAACTATGCGCTGCAGCACTCTCCCGCCTGTCATATCGGCGAAATGGGTCGGATCGAATAGAAGAAGCTGAAAACAATATTAGTCAGGTAGGTACATAAGAACTATACATTGTATTTTTTTATTATTACATGTAATCCACTGAAAAACCTGTTACATGTAAAGCAAATACTTGGGCCAACACTATTACAAGGTGTATTCCGTATTTTCTACCAGTGGCGCGCAAGGATACAAAAATTCCAAATTATGATGAATTTGAAATGATGGACTTTGTTAATTAATCTAAATATTACTTTACTTACTTCAAATCCGTTCCTGTAACCTAATGGGTACGCGTAGTCGTCCAGCATAGAGTCAATAATAACGGCCAAACCGTTGTTTGAACCGGGCACTATTTGTCTCCTTACCTCCTCTATGGTTCCATGAGGCCTTGTAAGGAAAAGATGGTTTAGTACCATGCATTGACATATCTACAGAATGTCTCAAACGTAGTGGTCCAAAGGCAAATGGGGTAAAGGGGAGGTGGACTCCTATGATTAAAAAAATTTCAAGTTGGGATATTCTATTATATAACAGTTCAGAAAATTTCGCTAATTTTCAGGAAAACACTTTCACTTGGATTTTTCGACCCTGTGAACAAAATTTTCAACGTAGGTCGCGAGTTCACCCCAGGGTTGCGGGAAAGTCCGAAAGGGATACCGGGACCTTGGCAACAGGCAACTGAAGGAACACGGGTGGGTTTGAGTCAGTAAAAGTCTGACACGCCCTTCCGCTCCACCCAGAGCGGGAGAAGTCATTGCATGATTACCCACCCTCAAAAAAAAAAAAAAGGTCGCGAGTTCAAATGTAGCTGAGAGTAATTCATCAACTCGTCCTAATGCCTAAGGCCCATTCAGGACGTTCTTTTGATTTTCAGTAAGTCGTCCTAAATAGGCCGTAGGCATGTAGGACGAGTTGACGAATTACTCGCAGCTGAGAGATGCGTTGTATAGGTACAAGATTATATTCCTATTTACATTCAGTGTAGCACTGCAACGCTTCAGATAATAATTTTACTTGTCTTTTGTATCATATTAGTAAACTTTTGCGAAATTTACTCGACAGTACATATTTTTTTTATTTTTAATCTGGGTTTAGTTATTTCCTCTATTTTTTAATGATAGGTATGTGTCCACCTCCGCTTAATCCCAGTTGCCTCTTCGTTTGAGACACCCTGTATATTAATGCATTGCCTTATGATGTCTTTAAAAATGTGACATAAAGTTATAATTACTTATTTAATATCGTAGGGCCAAAATCGTGGCCAAAACTCATAGATACGTTACGACCTCGCATCGCATTGCACGATGCGATGTTGTATCGAGTAAATTTACGACGTGCATCGTAAAAATGTACCTACGATACGATGTCGCATCGCATCGTGGCACTTGCCCACGAAAATTTTCTATTTGGGAAATTCACAGATATCACATGTCTTCGAATTGTTGGTTTATAGACATTCCGGTTTCCTCACGATGTTTTGCATCACGATTTTGAGCGCGTTTGTGATGAAATAATTTATGCAAAGTAAAGCGCCGGTTTGGGTTCCAACCTGCAACTCGTAAGTCGCGGCCGTTACCACTGGGCCGCCACTGATCCCTTTTTATTTTATTTTTACAATTTTAAGAAAGTCTTACAGACTAATACACGTAAATGGTAACGAATTAGTAAACAGCTGACAATTGATAATACAAGCTTCAACATATAGGTATATTACAATGTTGGATTAAAGAGAAAAAAAAAGGAAATGGTCTGGAAAATAGCGTTATACGCTACACTGTTTTCAACTTTCTTACTAACTGTACGGCTCCAAAAGTGACTGTACCTGAACGGTTAATGTCTGCGAAGACTTATTTACCACTAGCTGCGCCCCGCGGTTTCACCCGCGTAAGTCTCGATCCCGTGGGAATATCTGGATAAAAAGTATCCTATGTGTTAATCCAGGTTATAAGCTATCTGTTTGCCAAATTTCATCCAAATCCATTCAGCCGTTTTTGCCTGATTGAGTAACAAACATCCAAACACACAAACACACAAACTTTCACATTTATAATATTAGTAGGATACCTACCTGTCCGCTGAATCGTAATCCAGCACGTAATTGAAGGCACAGCAGTGTCCGAGAATAGTTCTTCGTACGCGGAAGATGCTGTTACAATCCACTACTTTCCCAGCCCACATACATTTGACCAGCATCTCTTCACAGCTCGGTGCCAACTGGTACAAACACCATGAATTAGGTAAGCACACGTATTATCATTTATTTTATGGCACCTACACTACAGTTGCATTTGAATCTCTAAACCATGGGGTCCCAACCGGTCGGGCGCGCTCTACTTGGGGGCTGTAGAGTGACCCATTAGGCCCCCATAATGGGTCACTCTACGCCCCCCATGCGCGGTGCCTCCAAAATAAACTGTATAAATAAATAGGTATTTTATGCTCTTAGTAGGTATTAGAAAAGGGTTGAATTCATAATACTTAGGTTCAACAAAGCTACTCGGGGGCGTAATGATTTTAAAAGAAAGTTAGGGGTTAGGGGCGCGTATGTAAAAAGTTAGGAACTCTTGTTCTAAACCAATCCATTGGTATATCTACACCTAACTAATATTATAAGAAGGATGAGGGCACCATCTCAATGGGCAAGTGTATCGCGGCGCGATAGCACCTTATTTAGTAATGTGGCGATAGTTTCGCAGTGCCATCAAATTATCGCCGCGATGAGACCTCTGTTGAATGACTTGAATGTTAGGTTTCTATTCAGTTTGGCACGGCGTGATCGCGATACTTTCGCAAGTGGAGATGGCGCCTTAGATTAAAGGCCCTCTCTCAAAACTTTGGCAAACAGCCATTTTCAGCACACGACTTTGTAATGCAACGGATTAAAAAAAAAACACTTACCGCTTTCATAAGTTCCACTGTTTGATCGCTGTATGGCCTCAAAGAGAAAAATTCCACCAACTTGACATGCGCCCAAGACTGCTCGTAAGAGAAGTCTATCAATCTGCCCATGTCCTGGAGGAAATACTCCAGATTTGTGAGGGTCGTGTTCTGTTTTGCCAGTTTGGGATACCTAAAAGTTTAATTACATTTCAGAACAAACGTGGTTTAAAAGTTTTGCTTCGTTTCCTCCATCACCCACCATACTACTCGCGGCCTGAGTGAGAGCGAGACGGAGTGGGGTGCTGGCGGCTCTCCAGCGTCGAAAAGTTTAGGTAATTGCTTTTTACAGTGAAAATAATGGTAATTTAAAAAAAAAATACATGAGACCTGCTTTATAGTTAGTTCAGTTATTATGCAAAGTTTCATAATCTAATTTGAAGTATTTTTTGAATACCAGCGGTTTACAGTTCGGTTTAGAGGTAACTTTGGATTTTTTTCCATCGCGAAATTTTTATGTAATCGTGTTTTCGCCAAACATAGGACTTAGCATCAATCCTCAACTTTACCATAGATTTATTTCAAAATTAATGCTGCAGTATTTTCGGCTTAACGGAGGATCATGAGGTAGGGTGCGGCCTTTATTTACATTTCTAACGTCAGTTTCTTCAAAGCTTTTTTGCTGATCCTGTTGACGTTACACAAGGCCACTGCTGGGAAGTCAATGTCCTTGATAGGGAAAGTAAAGGACTCGCCGGTGACCACTAACGGCTTCGTGAGCGTCGCCATCCAGGTGTACTGCAGGAAGTAGATCACGACGCCGAGGAATGAAAGCAGTAATCCCAACCAAAACAACCTGGAACAACGAGACTTAAGGTATTTTAACCCATTTTTAGAGTTCCGTATTAACTCAAAAGGAAAAAACGGAACCACCCCGGAATCCTATACCGTAAAGTGGGGTGACATTTGAATAGCGGGGTGTCTTTGATGATTACTTTTTTTCGTTGATTTTTTAATAAAATCTCGGAGTCTATGGACTGCAGTAGTTTGTTTTATTTTGGGTTGGCAACATTGACAGTTTGGCCATATTTCTTAAAAATGGCTGCGGTTTAGGCTGTGACATTCCATGACAAAAATGTTTTAAAATGAATAGTGCGACAATTAGCAAAATAGTGTGCTGGAGAACTTCAGTGGTACAAGGGTAAGTATTATTATTGTAGTTTCAGACCTTATATTTCATAATTATACGGTTTCTTTAGAGTAATATAAATCTGATAACTTCGATTGATGACGACCATTTTGTTTTCTGTGTTGAGTTTTATTCCTTGGGGTTAAATTGATTAACGGTACGAGGCGACATTGATAGTTATCAAAGTCACCCCAAGGAACAAAATTTGTGTGTATTCATATTAAAAGTACTAGTTATCAAAGTCATCCTTTTTAAAGGTAAAATGGTGCGAAACTACAAGACGCCGGGTACCCGCCACTACAGGAACTATACGGATGAAACCCTCGAAGAAGCTCTGCAAAAAGTTACAGATGGGGATTTGTTTGCATGGTTGAAGAAAATGTCGGAGACAAACTCGTTGTTCTAGGATTCAAATCTCATAAGAAAAATAAAACTATATTTCATGCAGTAGAGAATGATGTCTCCATTATAGATCAGTCTGATGTCATCGCTTATCTTCCCAAACCTAAACAGGAAAGTGACTTATACATATTCCCACAAAATATAGATGTAAAAGAGCTGTAAGCTATAATTTCTTATTTTCTTGTATTAAAATTAAGTAAAATGTTGATCTCAATGTTTAAATTAAAAGACTGTAAGTGATACTTACCGTAGTTAAATACAATTTTAAAGTTTATTACTACTTTAGACGTACACGTTGATTTTGACGATTTTTCTAGTATTTTTTGTAAGCACTAAAATGCAATTATAAAGCAGAAGGCTGATTATTCGTAAGGAATCTGTTGTTTTGTTAGAAGGCTGATTATTGGTAAGAAATCTGTTGTTTTGTTACTAACATTTTGTCTATTTTATAATATTATATTTGATTATACTACAAAACGTGTTTTTTTACCATAATATAGCTCTAAAATCAATTATCAATGTTACCCCTGTAATCAAACACACCCCGGTGAACTTTGAAGTGTTTTAAATCAAAAACTAAAGAGTGAACAATTTTTTTAATTTTTGTTTTTATTTCCTGTTAGGGGCTACTTTCTTATTACATACAAAAAACGGGGGCAATCAAAGCGACCCCATATCAAGTATAAAGATGATAAGCCACTTAATGTTTTTTTTCTCGGAACCAACAGGGCGTAAAAATTAAATAAATAATTTTATCAATAAAAAACCATGAGTCGCCATTACAGTATTTTTTTTGTATTTTTTTATAAATAACTGAAGAAGTTACAGTCAGTTTTATTTTAAAACTAATCAATGTAACCCCATTTTACGGTACCCAGTTAATGGATAAATTCAATTCAATTTTTATTCAAGTAACCATGACTCATTTGAAGTCATTTGTTAGTAAATTAACTTATCCTATGTTAGTAACTTAGATACCTAATTATTCTACAACAATATACGCAGCGGCAGCACCGTCCGACGCTTCACCGCAGCTGCACCATTCCATGGGAAATGGCGCTGCAGCGATTCACGTACGGACAGTCCAGCCTGCTCGAGATTAGGGACAGGATACTGTTGTTGCTGCCCCACATCCCACGCACCAGGGATGCACGGCGCTTACGCATTGTGGCACAAAAACAGTCCACATGTGCATCCGCGAACATCCCCGACGCGCTGCAGTAGCGGGGCAGCCTTAACGGCACCCTGAACGCGTTGTTGTACTGCACGCGGAGGGCACTGTACGATTTTTGAGTATATCTAGCCCACAGGCTAGGTACTCATCATCATCATCATCAAAAGTTATAATAATCTTTTCCCATATCCATTTGGAGAATTGACCGTGAAGTTTATATCGATGTATGGGAGAACATGTTTTTCAACTACAATGATAAGTTTGTTTGTTTTGAATAAATTCATCCCAATTATGGAGCCCTTCATTGTGCGTGGATCAAAACGCACTTGTACGGTTGACAAGGTCAACCTATTAGAGAATCAAAGTTTCTGTTGCTTTTAATTTTGATAGAGGTAGGATTAGGTTAGAGGTATGAGGAACAGGGTGTAAAGTTCACACATCCTCTATAAAAAAGGGAGGATCCTCCGACCAGACGGGTGTTGTGTCTGGCGGGCAACTGCCCAACGATTGATGTCGGAATCATGTATATAATTTTTATGTCCATCACGCGGTTAACTCTAATCGCGGGATGCAGGATTTATGTGACGTCAGAATTTTTGTGAGACGTCAGGTCTCTGATGCGTAGTTCGCATGGTGATGTAGATGCCGCACATTGTTGGCAGTTGCAGAACAGACAAGAAACACCTTACTGCCTCGTGAACCTATAGCAGTCCACACTTGGAAGTAGACCTCTCCAATCATTCACCATTGACCCCCATCCTGGGCCACTCTTATACACCGCCATCCCGAGAAGACTGATTCCTACACTGCCTTTTTTTTTTTTTTTTCCGGGGTGGAAAATCCTCATGGATGTCCTCCGCCCTGGGGCGGGCGGAGGGGTCTGTCAGACTCTTACTGACTAAAAAGCACCCCGGTGTTCCGACTCACACCTACGCCGGGGTCGCGGGAACGTAAAAATCTTCCGCAACCCCCGACTGGTGCCGGCCCGCCATCGCGGGCCTCCTCGGGTCAGGGGGGGGAGTGAGGTGTTTGACTCCCCCCGTGACGTCTAAGAGGGGCGCGCGTGGAACACTACGCGCCGCCACCTCGGGTCCTGATGTTTGGGGGGCGACGGACGTCCCCGAGTCCGTCGCCCCTGGACCCATTTAGGGGGGCTGGAAGAGGGCGTTATCCGCCCTCCGCCGACGCCCGGTGCGCCTGCTGCGGGCCGGGTGAGTGGACGAGATCTCCCTCTCCCTTTCCGCAGCCTCCTTCTGCGAGACGACTGTCTCACAGTAGGAAACCACCGCGTCCCAGGACTCCTCGCTGTCGACCATCGACTCAACGACGGCCGGCAGCGAGAGGTCACTGCCTACTTCTGAGATGAGGGCACGGCGCGGCTCCTCCCAAGCGGCACACTCTGCCAGCGTATGCCGCGCCGTGTCCTCCCGGCAGTCGACGCAGTGGTGACACCGAGCGTCCGGCTCCCTGTTTATGCGACACAGGTACTTCCCGAAGCAACCATGCCCCGAGAGCACCTGCGTCACCCGAAACGACAGGGAGCCGATTCCTACACTGCCTAACCTAACCTAACCCTACCCTGAAGGCGGGTAGGTAATATTTTCTTTAGCTGATCGGTAGGACACCTCTCCTACCGACGGTTTGTGATACTTATTAGCTCAAGAAAATGTTAAACAGTCTTCGGTTCTCTGGCTAAACTTTAGCTTGCTTATTTTATACGCAGAGCATGCAGCATACAGTCCATGTTCAATTAATTCGTAGGTACTTACCGCTGTAATACAGAATGATTCGGAGCAGTAATATGCCTCATCCCTGCGATGGAAGAGGCAGAAATGTACTCCTTAATGGTCTCCACAAAACTCTTCCGTATAATCATTTCCAAGGTAAGGTGGCTCCGTGGTTTGTACTTCCTCTTTCTGTATTTGTCCCACCATGGTTTCGAGTGCATGGTAACGTCAGGTTGGTAGTGCAGGTAAACGAGTAGTGAGCGACGCATTCGTGTTAACTGTATTTGTGAATTATTAATTAGTAATGGTCATTAATAACCCTAGTGTAGTTAATAGTAGAGTCGACATTTTTGAAAATTAAAAATTGATTGTGTCATGAAACCATTTTGTGTAGGGCTTTGCGACTTCTTGTCCGCAATTTTTTTCTGTGGAAACAAATATACGTAAAAAAAGATCATTTTTAAACTAAGCCATAAGCCTTACTCGGTGACTCCTCTCTAACTATAATGTAAGTAATTACGAGTATGTAGTTAGTTTGACATTCGTAATGTGGGTAAAAACTAAAAAATAAATCAATTTGTCAGAGAAGAAGGGTCTAAAATATCAGCATAGAGACATCACTATTTTATATCGCATGCCATAGAGCAATTAAGTATTTAGTATTTTAAATACATGACATAGGTATTTAATAAGTAGGGTACAGCACTAATATCAGCAGCACAATCTGTGATTTTGATACCGATAGTTATTACGACTACGCTCTATTTAATTACACATACCCCGGTTTATTTTGATTTATTTTAATTTTTGATTTGTTTTGTATCTTTTTATCTTTTTTTTTACGGACGCTTTTAACCTGCACGTTTTTCTACATTGTACTCACATGTATGATTCCAACATGAATGATGTAAATAACATATTGTAACAATATCCTGATTTAAAAGAGTGTCCGTGGAGTTTCTTGCCCGTTCTTCTCCATAGGAACCTACTACGCTTTGGAATGGGCAACTAGCTTCATATACAGGCTGTAAGGGTAAACACTCTTGTCATTCAAACCATGGGTAGTTGACCTAAATATAAAAATAAATGACCGAACACAACAAAAAAAAAACGTCATTTTCATTAAAAGATTTTAAAAAGTTTCTATCCGACACCGTGCTCTCTAGCGAAACAGCTGACTGACTGAGGATGGGGTCGCGCTGGCGGCCGGTCAGGTCACATCCCGCACCCCCCGCCCGTGTTGAGACGCAAGTTCATTGCCCTAGCGCATAGGGCAACGAACTTGCGTCTCTTGTGGTAAACTGTTGCTATAAAAAAAAGAAAAAAAAAGTTGTAATTTTCCATTGATTTTACGTTCTATAAATGAAACCAAACCACTGGTTGCAAGGATAACGGTGTTTACCCTAACAGCCTGTATTCTGACTGACCGACCCCTTGACAATTCAAAAGTGCCTGTAATTGGTTTATTTGAAATAAATGCTTTGAGTTTGAGTTTGAGTTGAGTTTGAGGACCTATGACGCCGGTAGTACACCTCCGCCGTGAACCATACCAAACCGTGTACCATAGTAGCGAACCCGCAGTTAGTAGTTCCATTGTACTGACTCGCGTCATCTTCCGCTAACGTTATCGGATGCGAGTAGTGGAACTGCGGAACATGACGCGAGTCACTGAGTCAGTACAATAATTGAACTACTGCGGTTTCGCTGCTATGGTTTCGCGGCGGAGGTGTGTACCCTTTTCCATCCATCCATCCATAATTCCATAATTATTATGATAATGTGAAAGTAACTCTATCAGTCTGTGTGTTTGTTAACCTGTTACGTTTTTACACCTTACCGGCTGAGCGGATTTCGTTTTTTTTTAAATCCCGGTAGTACTTTCCCGTGGTATAATTTTAGATACCGACGCGATTGAAGCTGCTGGCAACAGCTAGCTCTTTCAATATTTTATACAAGTTCAGAAATATTTCTGAAGAAAGGTCAACCACATGTCTCTCCGAATAAAAACAGCAGTTAAATCAAAATTCAGACTTGTCAAAAAACTTTGTAGATTTTTATTCGTATTTCACCAGTTAATTTGTCAACATGAGAATTGGAGTTTTTGTACAGAAACAGACCATTTTTCGTTTTGAAGGAATAAAATAATACATGTTGGGGTAACCAACATTTTATAGTACATCTTATTGTTTTCGAGAAACTTTTTAAAGGCGGCTGCGGTCTTCGGTGATAAGACCTTCACCTAGGTGAGACGAGATGGTGTGATGATGCGGGATTCCCGGTGGTCCCTCTAAGCACGTGGAGGAGAGCTTCAGGTCCTCTTAAGATATCAGCACCCTCATTGCGTAACACACTTTTAATCACAATCCGAAGGAAATCTTCAAATGTTTGAAAAAAAATCTGTTCGACAACGTAAATGACGCGATAAAAAATCTGCCTAGCCTTTTCCCAACTATGTTGGGGTCGTCCAGTCTAACCGGATGCAGCCGAATACCAGTATTTTACATGGAGCGACTGCCTTTCTGATCTCCACAACCCAGTAACTGGGTAATACGATACCCTTTGGTAAGACTGGTTGTCAGACTTTCGGGCTTCTGACGACCCGTAACGACTGTCAAAGATCCACGAATGATAACCGGGACCAACGGCTTAACGTGCTTTCCGAGCCACGGAGGATGGGCCAACCATCCACGGGCCAACCCCGGCAAGCGTAGCTTAACCTGATGGATCGACCCGTGCGGCTGTTATTACTTAGCCACGAGCTCCTCCCAGTAAATGACGCGATAAAATGTTGTTGAAATGTCAAAATAAGACATTGCCAATGCAGATGTGTTACACAGTTACCAGTGGTCTGGAACCTCTTCTATTCAACGGCTGTTATGGCCTGGGGAGAATGTAAAGTTGGGTTTCAGCTGCCATATTATTCCAGTTTTAAAAATAAACGCAGTCAGCCTACAAATCGAATAACGTTTACAACATTTTTTGTGACAAGTGGATCTCTCTTGTCGCCATTTTCGTATTAACAGAAATTGTTTTATAAACGGTACAGCATAAGAAATATCGGCAGTCTTTGACTGGGAACTTGCTCGGTGCAAAATTGTCGATCACTTTTTATCGATACCTACATCGATTGTTTTCGATGTTAATCGAATACCGATTGTGGTTTACACGATTTATCGATTCGTTATTGGCATAAAAAATATGTTGGAACTATGTTATGTTGCAAAGGTAGATTATTGTTGGATTTGGTAGGTATCTGTTCGATATTCTAATAATAATAATAATAGATCATGTAAATGACGAGAACCTCGTGAAAGCTGAGAAAGAGAAACAAATAAAATATCTCGACTTAGCACACGAAGTTGTCGACATGTGGGATGTGAGCTCGGCTATCATTGTGTCGATTGTCGTAACGGCCAATGGCCTGATGGCCGAAAGTTTCGACCAACATCTCTGGAGGCTCTCGCTAGGCGGTTGGATCAAGGGCCTGATTCAGAAGGCAGTACTTCTTGATACGGCTCGCATTGTGAGGAGGTTCCTGTCGGCACCGGCCGGTGCATGGTTAGGGCTGCAGAGGTAGCTTGAACCGCGGTAGCTTGGACCCTGCTCCCGACACAGGCGGACCTCTATTTTTTTATATTTTCTAATAATTTTTATGGTATATTTATATAGTGGTTGCAAGCTGTTGAGCATTAGGCCCCTTTTTTTGTGTGGGCAATTATCAAATAGCTTCTCAGCTCTAGGCGGAGCGGGAGGGCGTGTCTGACTCTAGCTGACTAAAACCCACCCGTGTTCCTTCGGTTACCTGTATGTTGCCAGAGGCGGTATGCATGAGGCCTAGTAGGGTTCGATCCCCTGGTTCTGGAAAAGTGTGGTTTTTCTATCTGGAAGTTTTCAGTAACAGCCCGGAGTCCGGATTTGTGTGACATAGGCTCGCCCCTTACGTGGGGCTTAAACATAACTGGCGAAATGTGGGTATAATAGATACACACGGTTACAATTTCTAGTGTATGCTGACCTCGCATTGTACGGAAATCCTATACAGTCAGAGATCAGCATAAACTGGAAATGCAAACCTTGATGTGTAGAGTGTAGACAATGTGTAAAAAAAAAATATATAATCATCATAAAAAATATATACATCATACATCATAAAAAAAATCTCTATTGAGATTTTTTTGATGATGATTTGTTTTTTTTTTTTTAAATCTCTATTGAGATTTTTCTAATGGATCTCTATTGTTGATAGATCTCTATTGTCAGACTAGACCTTTGACAGTTCGTGAACGCTTGCCCAAGACAGGTTGGCGATTTCAGACTAAAATAACTATGAGTACAGGTTTTCGTTGTGCATCTGGACTGACGGCCCGTTTTTTTTTTCTCAATAAATTGAGACTCATAGGGAAATTAGTTAAAAATAGTAAAAACTTAAAGCAAAGTTCCATAAATTTCTTAAACGTGAATTGCCTTTGCCTTCACTGATGTCAGTAATGTCTAAGCTAAACTCGGAAAGTATGAATTGTCAAAATCGTATAGGTAAGTACTTGCGCCCGGATTTGAACCCTCGTACATGAGATGCGAGCCCTTAACAACTGGGCCATCACGACCTTCGTCGGTAGATAACTAGTGTCTGCAGTTAATATCCAGACGGATAGTAGATAGTACGTTCTCAATCACCTATGCAAAATCATTGTCGTATTGGTCACGGTCGATTTGAATATCGGCCATTTAATATGGATGGGGTGAGAACACCGCTTGTCGAGACTACAGATTATTTTATTAATTTCATAGCACATCTGATTGGAGGGGCTTGTGGCTAATTAATAATAGCCGCACGAGTCGATCGATCAGGTTAAGCTACGCTTGCCGGGGTTGGTCCGTCTTGCATGGATGACCGTCTTTACATACCGAGTCCCAGACCCCTCCGTGGCTCGGAAAGCACATTAAGTCGTTGGTCCCGGCTGTCATTCGTGGTACTTTGACAGTCCTTACGGGTCGTCGTCATAAGCCGGAACGTCTGACAACCAGTTTTACCAAGGGGTATCGTATTACCCAATTAGCCAATTACTGGGTTGTTGAGGTCAGATAGACGATCCATGTAAAATACAGATATTCAGCTGTATTCAGTTAGATTGGAAGCCAACCCCAACATAGTTGGGAAAAGGATAGGCAGATGATGATCTGCTTGGAGAAACCACTATTGTAAGTACCTATAGCCGAGTAAGTCAACAAGCAGCTAACATTAGGAGCCTCATACCACAGAATAAACAAGACTGTTCCTGCGCGAGACGTTAGTATGAAGCTTGCTGTCTCGCTCCTTGCTCCTTATTTAGTCTTGTGCTCATACGACCCTCTGCTGGGGCCCCCTCCCTTTTGCACCATGCGTCTCATGGTCTATGCGAGTCTCAACCAGGTCTTACCCGCGATCTCCTTAATGTCATCCACCCATCTACCTGTTGGACTGCCAAAATTCCTTTTACCACCGTCTCTTGTCAACCCATTATGGGCAAGGAGGCATTTTTTTAGGGTTCCGTACCCAAATGGTAAAATGGGCCCCTTTTACTAAGACTCCGCTGTCTGTCTGTCTGTCCGTCTGTCACCAGGCTGTAGGTATCTCATGATACATGACAGTTGAAATTTTCACAGATGATGTATTTCTGTTGCCACTATAACAACAAATACTAAAAAACCGAAAAAAATAAATATACAACAAACAAACGTGATTTTTTTGCCATTTTTATATACAAGCTGGAGACGACAATACAACAAAAAATGAAACTCCGTATATCTAATGACGTTCTCGGTCTACATACAAAAAATTAATCAAATATATCCAATAGTTTAGTTACGATAGCTAGTCAAAGATCGGCAAACCCCATAGTCGGCCCATCACTACTATTTAGTTTGTTTGAAAAAATGACTTTTTTAATTTCGATGTTAGGATTTATTTGATAGTTCCAGAATACTCTTATGCATTAGTATTGCCAGTGTTTTCATTTATTGTTGTATTGTCGTCTCCACCTTGTATAATGGTACGGAACCCTGCGTGCACGAGTTCGACTCGCACATGGCCGGTATTTTTATAAGGTTTTCTTAATTGGTAAATAAGTGCAGTAACGGACAGAAATTAGGTGCTTCGCCCATCAATGGCACGTTAAAGGGGACATGTGATGCGCATGCACTGACAGTATTAAATTCAACATGGCCGGTCATAAAATTTGAATAGCCTCCTCTTTGCATTGTACGAGACACAGTTTTTAACTATTAAAATTTAAATATATGGAGGTGTCATCACGTTCTCTATGGAAAGAAAGAGAAATTCCAATGGATACGATATTTTTTTTTTGCATGTCTTTAGTCGACTGCGGTAGGCAAGGTTTAGGCCTCCCACAAACGGCGCGATATCGCGGGCGCGACAGGCAGCTCTACCCTTGTCGCGCCCGCGATATCGCGCTAGTAAAGGCTCCCACAAACAGGCGCGATACCGCGGGCGCGACAAGGGTAGCGCTGCCTTTCGCGCCCGCGATATCGCGCCAGTTGGCACGAGTCTTTATACGAGCCTTTATTGTTAAATCAAGTTAGGTACTTACTGATAATCCCAAGAATATAGTAACTTTCACTTATCTTTCACTTATATTTCACTTATATTTCACTAGCTGATGCCCGCGACTTCGCCCGCGTGGATGTCGGTTATTATATACTAAAACCTTCTTCGAGAACCACTCTATCCATTGGTGAAAACAGCATGAAAATCGGTGCAGTAGTTTTGGAGTTTATCGCGAACAGACAGACAGACGTGGCGCAGAGGACTTTGTTTTCTAGGGATTCAAGGAATAAAATTGACGTTTGACAGTTTTTTATGAAATAACTTAAAAAAATAGAAGTAAATAAGCTTAGATTATAAACATTTTATAATATAGGTAAGTAAGTAAGTATTATATTATTCTTCGAGACGGTTGAAAAATCTGTCCTAAAAAGTATAGTCAGCAACAAAAGTTAATAACGTTTAATGTTGTAATAAATCAACCTTATTAAAAAGATGAGTAAAGTATTCATCATATTTCATTTTACGCATTGAACCTTACCTGAAATTATGCAAAAACTACATACTTTTGCGAATGAAACGCATATTCCGAAACTTTAGTGACGTAATTAGGTGTTACGCACACTTGAAAAATTTCACGTGTAAAAATCGCGCGACGTGCACACAATCGTATCTTATAACGCACACACGCAAAGATTCGCCGTGTACATACACTAATGTGTATATGTGAGCAGACGTAGTTGCACGCGATCGTGGAAGTGCAGCCACACGCAGTTCGGCGCATTTATTCGTGTGCACTTTTGCATAATAAAAACTGCTAAATTAATCGTTGGCATTTTTTTCTATACTTTATTTTCTTTAATTTATGCAGCTATTTTGTAAATTAGCATTTTCTGGATCATAAATGTCAATTTCTTGCAATCATTTTATTTGAAGTATTTTGTTTTTATTTGTGTTGGTGAATGGATTATTGTTATATCTTAGAGCAAATAAAAAACTATGACATAGCGCTATCAACAGTCAACAGTGGCGTGAGTTCACGTGAGGCCGGTTTCGTAAACATGCACTTAGTAACACGCACTTAGTGTGGTATAGTTTGATTGTAATTTGCCTGTGTACGTGTGAGCACATACACATGCACAGAAGGTGTAGTTCTGGCATGCTTCAATGTCTTGTTCGCAGCGCTATGTCTAGGTTTTTTATTTGGTCTGAGGTCGCTATTATAATTTCCTAAGCAAAATTACCTTCAAAGTTCAGTTTCAAAGATAAAAAGAGCCATACATCTGATCTCATATTATATTTGTATTAATTAGTTGAGTGAAACTGAGTGCCGTGACGACCCATGGCATAGTTAGAGTAAAGAAGATAGAAGAATAACCAATATTATACTCATACCTTAACCTTGACTTACACGTGCCGTGCAGCAAAACAATCTCTTCAGCAAAACAATATCTAAAACCTTTTGGATAATGCAAATAATTTAGTATGATTTTATTTGAAACGCAGAATAAAAGATTTAAGTTAAATATACATATATCTCCAACTGTTACTAACGAGACACAATAGATTTTTAATTGATAACCGCCTTCTAAAGGCCAATCAATAGACATAATTGAACACACATTTTTAGAATAAAATAGTACTTATGAATATTAGTTGGATTATTTGTATTCAAACCTACTTATAAAATACGGGAAACGTGAATGTATTGCCAGATTCCTGAAAGACAGGATTACCTGAATTCAGTATTCAGTCATTGATGTGCAAAGAGTTGAAAGAATAATTGCATAGTTGCATAGGGGCACGGCAATAAATGCAGTAGCGCGGCGGGGTGGGGCGCGGGGCGGGGCAGAGCATGCCGGCGGCGGGGGCAAGCAGTCGCATCGTGACCGCGCGCCGCACCGCGTGTGCGTTTGTTTCGCGCCCATCGAATTCGCCGCGAACACGGCCGAAAACGAGGGCCAAGTCATGGTGTCTGTGGGCGCGTGGAGGCGCCGCACGCCCGATGACTGCGAGGAACGTTCCGAACCTGGCGCCTCCAGCTCGGGGGTGCCGCGTGCGCCGCCAAACTGCGCGCGCTGCCGGAACCACCGGCTCAAGATAGAGCTGAAGGGCCACAAGCGGTACTGCAAATACCGCAACTGTACTTGCGAGAAGTGTCGGCTGACGGCAGACCGACAGCGAGTGATGGCGCTACAGACTGCGTTGCGGCGAGCTCAGGCGCAGGACGAGGCGCGTGCGCGGGCGCTGGTCTCGGGGCTGCAGCCTCCAGGAGTTGAGCTGGAGCAGCCGGAGCCGCCCATAGTGAAGGCGCCGCGTAGCCCGGCCGTGCCGCCTCCACGCTCGCTGGGCTCGGCCAGCTGCGACTCTGTGCCGGGCTCGCCGGGAGTGTCGCCCTATGCGCCGCCGCCGCCGTCAGCGCCCCTGCCGCCGGCGATGCCGCCGCTGCTGCAGCCACAACAACCGGGTTAGTGGATTTCTTTGTACAGTGAAGTTTAGGACATAGTTTATGTCAGAATTCGAGCATGCCTACGCGCATAAAGGACTAGGTAGGTATCCCTTAGTTAGGATTGTTTATTTTTAACGGTATGAATTGAACACGGTATGCGGTATGGGACTCAAAATATTATAAACAATCGCTTTTATAAGTGAAAATTCTAGTAAACTCCTCGAGTCTCGTCTGAAAAACAAAGTTATTTTTCATTTTACTTTGTGTTTTCTGTTACAAGCTGTTAGTAAAAGTGTTTATCTTATTTCATTTTATCACTAAGAAGAAACTTTCAAATCTTATCAGATTACTATAAGTAGTATAATCATGGAACTAGCTTGTCATCAAGCAAGCTTAGCTAGGAAGGCCTAACTATCCCCTATTATCAGTACAATTAATTAATTAAATAACAATATTATTTTATTATTATTTATTAAGATATTTATCCTTTTCTTGACTCTATATTAAAAAAAAAAACAACTATGTACGTTTACGACTGTTTTCAACACTGAAAACAGTCACTTATTTTTTTTCCTGACTGTACTACTAACATTTTGACAGCTGTTCTAAAAATCGTTGCAAAAGTAAAAACTTTTTTTTTTTAATGTAACTTTTTAAATAATTTTAATTGATAAGTAAATAATTTGTCATAATATTTCTACACTATTGAACATTTTGAATTAAATTGAAGTCTTATTCAAAGCTGCATGTGAAAATTTAAATAGGTATGTTTCCTTCATGATTGCCGGCCTACACTACACTACACGTGTAACTCTGACATGACGTATCTAATAATAAGATTTCATACTAGGTACAAAAACGATGCTTACACTTACAGATAAGTGCGATGTGTACCTATTATAATTATTATGCTTATGATCTGCACTTGAAGTACCTACCTACTTACAATACAATCATGTAACAAATTAGAGCTACCTTTCTTCGTTATTTTAAGAAACTGTCGATATTTTTTAGTGTTTTTTTCAAGATGGATTTATAATTTTTATTTTTTCTATCTCGGATCTAGTGCTATTTAATTACTAAGTAATTTTTCGACCAATTCGGTCCTAAATCAAGAGAGGTTTTTTTGTTCAGAAAAATACCTAATCGGTTTATAACGAATAATTAATCAAACATGTGTAATGATAAATTACTGTTGAATAAACAAAAAAAATAGCGTACTTTTGTTTATATTTTTGCTGTATCTACTATCACCGACGGCTGTATGTTTATTTCTTTAATCAGTACCTATTTAATCATTCAGTTAAGAACCATTAATTATTTACACGTAGCATTAATTACCTAAGTTACCTTCCTACATGTTATTTTACTGAATGACGTAAAACTTCCGTTCGGATTTTATAAGTTACACTATCTCCAGTACCTACTAGGTAAGTAATAACCAACGTGCACAAACGATTTAAGGCTTCCGCAGACAGGCGTGACGCAACTGGTTCAACATTATCTCCGAAAACTTCACGGAAATTGTTTTACCGGTGTCGCGTCGCGCCTGTCTGCGGGAGCGTTTAGGTTAGGTAGACAAAAGTATTCAGTTTCCGCAAAAAAAAAAGCACTGACGATAAAGGTTATCGTATATTTATATTTTTGGTCCGAAATTTCCAAATAGAGCTAAGTATTGATCAATTATTTCAGACTATATTGGATAATATTGGGTAGGTATTGGTTTAATAATTACTTAATAAATAAATCATAACTTATGTCTTTGCCGTAGTCGGAGAAAAATGAGCACCATCTTAAAAAAAAAATCTCTAAATCCTCACTCGAAAAACAAAAGTACCTACCTATTATATCTATGTAAAGGCTCTTACATACTGGCGCGATTCGCCACGCGACGCGACGCCGCCGCATTGTTCGCAGTGAAGTTTTCTCAGAAATTGTTTTGTTAAAATTCGCGTCGCGCGGCGAATCGCGCCAGTATGTAAGAGCCTTAAGGCTGCGTTTACAATCGAACATTTCAGTACACTTCTCGTTCGAGTGCCTAGTAAAGTTACCAACGTAGGTGAACGCGCCCTAAAGTTTCATCCTTCATTGATGCATACAAAATGATTGATTGATATAACGTGTGTCGTCTTCAATGAGAAATTCTAGCGATCCGTGATAGCTGCTTTTTATTAGATATCTGCCTGACTATCAAAGTTGTATTATTTTAATGTTTACTTGTCATAATATCTACTTCTTAGCTTCTGCTTCTGCATTTGCTTCAAAAACGGTGAAGGAAAACATCATGAGGAAAAATATGCCTGAGAGATATTTCTCGACGGCACGTGAAGCCAAGGCCCATGATGGGCGGCATAAAAACTGACAACAGAGGGCCAAGTCTCGTACATATTTATAATGTTCATACGCAAGTCACAAAATGTTGGTCTAATTGATGGTTTTTTTTTTTGACAGATTGCGAATGAGATGCTAATTTGAACGTTCTTAAAATTAGGGGAATTGCAGGACGTCCACCGTAGAAACGGGTTTTGTCGACGGAAGAATAGACAAAATGACAGATAAACAATCACTATTATCTATTGTTTTGTCTATTCTTCCGTCGGCAAACTCTACCGTGGTCATGCTGGCGTGCAGGTTGGTCACTAACTACACAAAAAAGAAAGAAGAAGCTTCTGCCCGCGACATGCATCTGCGTAGAAGTCACTTTATCTTAAGACACTCGGCAATAGTGTAACTTTCTAAAAGTGAAAGATGTTTTTTTGTAGGATTAGTAATTCCAGAGATAACCTCTTACAAATAAACAATTTCACCTCTTTATATAATTAGTTTAGAAGTTTAGATTAGACATGCCTCATATTATGTATATGTAGATCAGATCATACTTCTCAAAGTGAGAACTTTGAAATTACAAGGTGATAACGCTCATCCTTGCGTTAGTAGCGAGTCTAGTCAAAAGATTGCATTCAAATCAATGTTCGGAAAATCACAGATTTCTGATGGAAATAATTTGCGTCATACTTTTTCTAATTCCGGCTGAAGGCTGGAGACTGCCGTTGGGACTCTTGGGACCGACGGCATCTTGACTCTTAAAGACACTGACATTGTTTCATCTTAGAAGTTACCTTAAAAGAAACCTATTTTGGTATTGCAGCAATAGGAACTACTTCATCACTATCCTGCCTTTATCCCAATTTATTCGTGGTCGGCGCAACATGTCCCTTTCTTCTATTAGTCGTCCTCTCGGTAGTCACCCCCTTTCTAGCCATATCATCTTTCACACAGTCCATCCATCGTTTCTTTGGTCTTCCCCTACTCTTATAGCCATCGACATTCATACCCAAAACTTTCCTCACAACATTTTCCTCATTCCTTCGCATCAGGTGCCCATACCATGACAACCGATTTCCGCACAATAGGAACCACTTGAAATGAACGTTATACTAAAAGAAATTAGAGAAAATGAAAATTATTTCAAATATAACATTAGATCATATGAAATTAGGTTAAATGTTTTTATAGCATATGAAAATTATATCATTATGAAATTAGACTATTTGTTATTATACCAAACATTAAACACCCTGTTTTTCCATATCCAGAGACTCCCATAGCAACAAACTTTCTGCAGAACCACACGCATCCCATCTCATTTAATAACAAAATTAAAACATGGAATCAAAATGTTAACGAGAGCGAGAAAGAGCATCCCGCGTCTTTACAACATAATTTACTGATCCTATTATACAAAATCTGCATCAAAAACTTATTTGCAATTTGCAAAGGAATTAATGAGAAACAGAATTTTAATTTACCTGTAGACTTGTAGAAGTTAATAAAGGCAGCCAATTGCGAGTCAGACTCGCACATGAAGAGTTCCGTACCACCGTAAAATTATTAAGATCGAGCAACAAAGCTTCTTGTATGAACCTTACATTTTTGATTTTATTCTATTTATATTACTTCTTATTTGTTGTTTTGTTAAAGCGGCCAAAGTAGTACACAATGAAAATTTCAAGTATCTACCCATTACGGTTCAAAAGATACAGACCTGTGACAAACAGACGGACAGCGAAGCTGATAGTAGTAGGGTACGGTTGGCATCCTTTGGATACGGAACCCAAATAAGGCATTACTGAATGCAAATGTTGCTGATACACCCAGATAGATGAGACCACGTAAATAAGAAAGTCCAATCGTTTATTTTATTAATATGCTAAGTAGGTGATCGTTTATTGAAAATATTGGAGCACAGTCCCCGAATACCGTCGCGTCCAGGTATTTTATAGTATTGACTGCAAATTACCACAGACTGTCAGAAAAGCGACAGTTTTATTATGGAATGAAATCGCGATGTTTCCTTTCTTTCGGCGCTTTTGTTCAAAAGTATTGAACTGAAGTTTATGGTAGGCCCATTTGCTAAGGTGAACTTCCCAATTAAAGAAACTGAAAAGGATTTTTTTTGACGAATCGACGAATAGATTCTGATTTACTTTTGTTATTTACGGAAATTCGGATTAACTGCTGCCCGCAGCTTCGCCCGCGTGGATTAAATTATTTTTTCTAAAATAAAGGCCTAAATAACTCCTTAGAACATCATCAACTAACTGCCAGTGAAAGTCCCGTCAAAAGCGGTCCAGCCGTTTCGAAGATGAGCCAGAATAGACAGAAAATAAATAAAAATAAATAGTTTTTTTTTGTTATAAGTATCGTATAAACTTTCTTAAGCATTTAGTAAAAAGCTGTTATTTTGACATTACAAACGGACAATTCAATTTTATTTATTTGTTATAAGATTTCTTACCGGTTTATTTTTATGTAACAGTAAAATGAAACAATAACCAAACAATATTGCTACTTATTTCAATTACAATAAAGCCTCTTGCAGACAGGTAATAACAATTACCGGTGTCACGTCGCGACATACCGTGAAGTTTTCTTAAAAAAATCGCGACTCTAACATTTAGAGTCGCGTCGCGACAGTCTGCATGAGGCTTTATGCTCGCGCGACGTTATTGTGCTGTCAGTGTGCGTGCATGCATGCATGCAAGCAGGCTAACAGTTGGACGCAATTTTTTCGACGAAGAGACAGCAGTGACTGTCTGTCTAGCTAGACTTATTTATATCATTGCAAAAATGATTCAAGTTTACCCAACGTCTTATTTATAACACTCAAATAAAATTATCAAGATACTGCCGTGCATGTCAGTAATCAAAGTTGCAAGCGATAAGAGTTGCTGTGTCAATAGGGGTGATAATGATATCATTAGCATGTTTACATTTAATCGAAATCAAATTGCATTTATGTATGATTATTATTTCGACTGCACGTGTAAGATAGTGCGTACCTTGATACCTTGTTCGATTTTGGACTCGTCCACTGCTGGACACAGGCTTGCTCTAAGCTTCGCCACATTGATAGGTTCCATACTTCTGGCATTCAGCGGATTTTTGTGTATTAAAGGCTTCAGTGGGACTGCTGCATGGTCGCCGTAAAAAGGAACGACAAAATACAGTAGAAAGATTTCTACGGCGCGATCCTTAACGAAGCAAAAGGAGTATGTAAGGATCGTAGCAGGTGGCGTTCTGTAATTTCTGCCTACCCCCATGGGATGAAGGCGTGAGTTTATGCGTGTATGTAATCCTACACTTGTCTCAAACTCAAAGTATTCAATTTACAGATAATACTCCTGCTTATACGCGTAGGTAATTAAATTATTTTATAAGTAGGTGACCTTTATGAGATAACTCAAATTGTTGCATTCGTTTTTAATCAGTCTGATAATTTAATTGAATGAAGGATATTATTGTTTTCTGACCCCTGTATACTATGGAACATGCTGGCCCTATTTTTATTAAGAAACATGATGAGGAAAATGTCGTCAAGAAAGTTTAGAGTATGAAGAATAAGATAGATGGATTGTGTGAAAGATAATGTGTCTATAATATAATTGTGTGTCTGTTATGGGTGACTACGGAGACGGAGAATAGAGAAGTACGGAAGAAAACAAAGGAGGCTTTATCATTGGGATTATGGCAGAATAATGATAATAATATCTGTGATCTGTCAAACTTGTCAAAAATGTTGGTGTAAAAATGATTGTATTTTTGACAGATTTCGAATAAGATGCGAATGCGTACGTTCGTAAAAAAAAAAATCGGGAATTGCCCCTCTAGCTCTGGTCAAACGAGACCTGTAAAATATAGCGTGTAAAAAAAAACCTATCCAAGCCGTGAGGATGTTGTTAAAAATCATACTGAGAGTGAAAAATAATGAAAAAAAAATCGCTCTTTAGAAAATTTGCTAAATTAGTGTAATTTTGGTACTGAATGTGCGAATTTTAAACAGTAATAACTAGCTAACGTTCAGTAAAAATAAAATTTTTGGTGCTTTTTAGTAATGTTATTGCTATTGCGGTATCTAGGTTTTGGATCGGACAGGGTTTATGTTACATGCTGTATAGTCAAAACGTACCTGTGCCTACACGATACTGTAAAAACAGTTGCCAGTATCTCTTGAAAACAAAAACAAAACCTATCATAGAAACTTGGATTGGTGGAATGCATAACACCTTGCTGTCATTGCTTTAATAGTAAATACTAAATAAATAGCTGTTGCATGGAACTAGTATGTACTATATTATGTAGCTGTAGACATCTTAACCATAGACAACATTATTCTACTTCTTAGCCATTATTTATGTTCTCAGTTGCATTTATAAAAATAACCATTGTAAATTATGACGAACATAAAATATTTCAATTCTTACAACCTTACATTGGAATTAGACAGCTCTCATTATAAAGAAATGTGACCAATTGTTCTACGACAAACACATTAACAATAAAATTATTATTTATTTACATAAATATGAAATTCAACATGGTTCTTTATAAATATGTGGAAAAAGTAACCGCCCATTGGTTGTTTCTTTCTTTTATAAGTGTTTATGCTTCTGTCTCGTTCGCTCCTTGAGTTTGTGCCCCATTCCGAGGGGTGAAGCATTCCGATAGGTTGTACAAGTGGGGTGGAAATGTGGAATACGGGTGGTGGGGTGGGGTGGTGATAAAAACTTAAGCCTATGGGCGGGGCGGGCCTATTCTTATGTAAACGGTTTTATGTGTTATGTAACGCAAAAAGAACGCATGCGTTGCTTTGTGTCTAGTCATCAATCTTGCAGTCTACAAATGGGGTAGTCTAAATCAATTAAACTGAAATAGATAACTCAATTAACTTAAAGCCAGAAGGCTATTTATAGAATTAAGTTACGAGTGTTTTTTTTTATTTGTTAGAATGGCTGACGCTGACCTGGCATATTACTTAACCAGTAATACTGCTTGATATTTTTGTATCTAAACCAGATAAGTAGTTATATTAAGAATCGGAGAGAACCATGATTGAATTGTAAAAAAAAAACAATTTATAAAACATATATATTAGCATAATCCGTCTATAATGTTTTAGGACCTAGGAAACAGGCGTCCTCTCTGTGACAGGGAGTGGGCCATAATCCACCACGCGGGCCCATCATCCCTCAATACAGAAATCTAAATAAAAAATAAAGCAGAACTCCTCAAAAACTTAGATTTGACAAACTTCTGGAAGCTTCGTTTCGTAGAATTTGATGCTCTATTGTTCAGTTCCGAATGAGTCTAAACTTCTGAACGAATGAGCTTAGTTTACTGAATTTGAAGTAATTTGAAGGGAAGCTCCACAAACAAGGTTGCGTTTCCTTCAAATACGTGTGTCTAGGGATGGCGATATTATATTTATGTAGTTTGTTTTTATTCGGCTTTATGGGTTTAGGTCAGAGTAGAGTTGTAAGGCTGCTTTTCCCCAAAAACTAGTAAAAAGTGTTGTCTGTTTCTTAAGGGGGGTGCGCTAGGGTGGCCCGCGAAATTCAAATTTTCCTAGGTTTTTTGCAATTTGCAGGTCAGTATCAGGTTGTATGTTGATCTAAATATTATTAGCGCTCGTAACAAATATGGATTTACAGAATTATAAACATTAAAATCAGCAATACAACTCTTTAAGTTCATACAAGTGTATTGAACGACTATTTCATGAAATCATGAACTTAAATATTTGTTACGAGCGCTAATAATATTTAGATCAACATACAACCTGATATTTACCTGCAAATTGCAAAAAACGTAAGAAAATTTGAATTTCTCGGGCTACCCTAGCGCATCAACCTTAATGCCTACTTTTATAGTGACTTGCTAAAGTTTTAAGGGCTAGGATATATCAGAAATCTGAGCTTGAGATACAAAAGAAACCAAGCTGCTTTTCACGTAGAATTTGATGCTCTATTGTTCACTTTTAGAATGAGTTAGTTGAATATGAAGGGAAGCTCTACAAACAAGGTAGCGTTTCCGTCAATACGTGTGTCTAGGGATGTGCTAGATAGCTAGTTTGTTTTTGTTCGGCTCTAGGGGTGTAGGTCAGCGGGTAGGGCTGCTATTTATAAAAATTTGGTAAAGTTTTGTTTCCTGAAAAATTCCAGTGACTTGAACAAAATACAGTTCAGTTTAGAATCTTTTAAGCAAATAATTAAATCAAAGGTATGGGTATTAGATATTAATAATGTACTGGGGGCGGGGGCCTACCACCACCGCTTACAGCAGAATTATTTTAATATTACTTCAGTGTAGGAAAGAGATGCAGTGCTTCATCTCTTTCCCCCAGTCTCCCAGCCTGATGACAATAGGGAATATGCATGTGATTCAAATATGGGTCAAATATTTTTTTTTATAAACTATTTTACTTCAGAATTATGCCTCCATCTATGTTTTTGAACAAAATTTCTTTTTGATCGAGATTTTTTTTTTTTTAAAGTACCAAAAAACTGTGGGTGGGTAATTCAAATACTTGAAAAGGCTTATGGCTTATTAAATAGCAATCAAAATGTCAGTGTCAAGTCAATGTCAAACGTTCATAGAAAAAGGAGTGTTTGACGTTGACTTGACAGTTGCTTGTCTGTTTTTACGGAGTGTGACGTCACCACACCTAGCGCGCCAAATGGAGGGCGTTATATATTTTATTGGAAATTATCAAATTAACATCACCCACCATGTTCAATACATTTTTTTTTTATGCTATGGCATTTCAACTTCTGACTTTGACTACCTACGCCAATTGGTTGATTGGTTAAGCAACTTACACCTGGCTTTCTTCGAGGCAAACCAACTCCCAGACAAACTGTAATTAAAATTACACTTGAGTAGACATCTGGACTAGGAGACAGCCACAATACTCTACTTTCATCTGAACATAAAATCATGACCATTTCACTACAAACGCGACACTAACACAGAGCTATATTTGTCATACATTTCACAGTAACTACTAAACATTTAATTTATTTTCACTTGCAATAAAGTGTGCAAAAAGAGTATTAGGTAGTCGACACCCCTGACGCAAGCGTTTGATGTTTTACGATCGCACCGCTCGTCATTAAACTTCCCTATTTCGGACGGATACTGTAGGGCTGACACATACTTGGGGTGGATAAATACTTGAAACACTCCTGCAAGATGCTTATGCTTTTGCGACTATTTTTATTATCAGTTCTACATATACAATTTTGCCTATATAAAATGTAATACAACTACTTACTGACTTGAATTAATAATAATAATTATGTACAAGTATATAAAGAAAGGGGGGGAAATGATCAAAGGACATAAAAAAAATCGTCTGCATCGCGCTGTCAACCGGAAAAGTGCCCAAAAGGCTGGTAGCATTGCCACGTTGTATAGCAATGCTGATTGTTTGGCCAAAAAATAGGCCAGCCCTCTGGTCACGTGAAGATTCAAACAACCGCTTGGCAATGTCTTGAAAAACCAAGTCGGCACTTGGACCCCATGGCCCTAGGGTTTCAACCCCAAACGGATTTTGATATTCTGTTTGTTTTAATGAGAGATTCAATTGTGTGTAAAGGACATCATCGAAGTAGGTACTTTTACGATTATTTTTATGGGAGGACACTGACTAATAGTGTGTTTGTAAGTATGATATAAAATGTGACACGTTTTATTAAAGCTATCAAGTCTCATCATGTTTAAACGTATCATAAATCTCAGGACCTACGCAAATCCCACGTTTTGTTGATTTTGTAGACTTGTAGATCTTTAACCAAGTTAACCCCGTTTGAACTGTGGAGGTCATAATTAATAAGCAGTCGCTCCGTGTAAAATACTGGTATTCAGCCGCGGTTAGACTGGAACCCGACCCCAACACAGTTAGGAAAAGCCTAGGCAGATTGATTTTATTTAAAATCCCTTCCTCCCTTCCTTTTAAATTCGACCTATAAGGCTCCCACAAACAGGCGCGATATCGCGAGCGCGACAAAGGAAACGCCACTTTGCACGAGCCTTTATGTAGAACAAAAAAATACCTTATTAATTATTTTTTACCAAGAAGTAAAAGCAGTGGTAGTCAACCCTAAGGCAAGGGTTAAAATTTTACGTGCACCCGTATTTCGGGCAGTGGCGCGGGCGGGCAAGGTCGGGACATAATATGTATACACATTGCTAGTGAACTACCACCTTGCGTCTTTGTGTTGCATCTGACTTCTTTTGTTCCGGGAAACAACATTTCATTTCATTTTCTGGGAGTTATTTTGATAAAGGAGTTTATACAGCCAGGCAATTAATTCTTAAGCAAATTGACATCTTACGTCCATTTGGCGAGTTAGCCACAATTGCCGTGTTAGCCATTTCAAACAACTGTCATAGAATATGTGATTTGAATAAACGAACAATTTAAGTTGGTAGGTAGTCAATTTGCTTTTAAATTAATTTCCGTGACGTTACCTAAAGCTTTGGTAGTAATATTCACAGTAATAAGTTGACAGCTGTCAGCCTGTTGGCTCATTGTCCAATGCTGGACATGGGCCTCTTCTAAGTTGACCAAGACACTCTGTCCCGTCTGTCTCATCTACCCCCAAAGATCAGATTTCTTCAATCTCATCTAGATTGAGTAAACATATTAAGTTAAACATGATATTTTCATTCAGATCGATTCCAGACTTCCAGTGAAAGCTGCGGTTAGTCCCCCTATGCACTAGTCCCGCTATGCTCGACTCGAAAAATACCTACCAAAAAGTTGCTATGCACGAAATTCTTCGCCTATTCGTAAACAATGGAAGGTACAGTTGGAAAGAAAATTGTTTGAATTCAATTTCAAATTATTTTTTTTATAGCGCTAGTCGTATATGCGTAAGCGTCTGTAAGTTGAAATTGGTTTTGTCTCGTTCTAACAATCAAAAAAGTCAAAATAACGGATATAATAATAATAAATAATAAAAACGTTTATTTCGGAAACTTGCTCCATAGATCTTTGTTAGTGATACAACTTACGTAACTATGTTAGTACTTACATTAAATTAAAACCAAAAACAAAATAAAAATAAAACCTACAAATAAATTAATTCATGTATCTTCCTGCAGTATCAGACCCGCAGCTATGCATACGGGTCCAATACTCCAGGAAAACGCCGTCCAGCCTATCCCCAATCACCTTCAGGATACCATTGGCACTCCCACGAATCCTGCGTAACAATGATGCCGTTCTTTTCCTCATGATTGCTGCAAAACTATCGGTTGTAGATTCAGCAAACATGACTGACGCGCTATAGAATCGCGGTAGCCCCAACAACACCCGGAAGGCGTTGTTGTACTGGACACGAAGAGCGTTGTAGGCCCTCTGCGTATGCGTATATGGACAAACTAGTTTCAGAGCAATTCGAAGTTAAGAAATGTTTATGAATAGAGCTGTAAGTCAATACTGTAACCTACCCACAAGATTTAACGAAGTCTGTAGACTTCGTTACATATCCTATCTCACTAACTAATATTGTATGTATTACAAATATAAATGTAAGCAGAAAACTAGTAAAATATAAAAGACCGTAAATAAAAAATCCGTTCTCAAAGTCAAATCACCTGTATTCATAAAATTTCAGTCTTATTAATTACACAAATACAATACTTACAAATAATCAACTATTTAAAAATTTAAAAAGCTAGGGTTTCTGTCAATACATCTGTTAAATCTACCAATCCAAGATTCAACCAAGTTAGTTGTTCTGTGGTGCTTAAATGGTAATAAAATATTACACTGTAACAGTTTTCTTCATCACTGCCCGCGAATGTGATTTCGTGCATAGCGAAACTTTTTAGTAGGTATTTTACGAGTCGAGCATAGCGGAACTAGAGCATAGGGGGACTAACCGGAAAGCCGGTGAAAGCTGGTATTTACGCCATATTCAACTCTTTGATTATAACTGATAAAAGTTTAAGTCAATTCCAGAAGACAGCTGCAATTTCACTGTAATTACTACTTTAATATTTTAAGGTTTAATTCAAATGCTAATGGGAAAACGATACCTCGTATTTTTGCCAGCCCTAGAGCAAGGGTTAAAATGTTACGTGCCCCTGTATTTCGGGCAGTAGCGCTTTCGTACAAGGTCGGGGCTATACTATAGCTCTATCTTCTTCTTACGACTTTTTGCGTACTATCTTCAAAAATATCTAATTTTCGATATAAACGAAGTAGCTTTAAAGATTGAAAGGGATTATGAAACAGAACTTCGCACTCGAAAGCTTCTTTACGCGCGTTGAGCACTTTTTGGGTGAACAAAAATCATGGAACTCGCGTCATCGTCACCGAACGCTTGAAGAAATGAATGAATGTTACGTACTTATGTTAGTTTTCACTTCTATCGGCAGTCCGCGAAGACTGCGCCGCATGTTTTTACCCGAGTGCCCCAGAAGGAGGGTAATGTTTTTCGAGAGTATGCCAAACTATGAAACCAATATCCATGAGTATGTAAACCAATAGCCTGAAATATGGTGTAACTTTTGTTTGTCGTCTGCAATACCTTACAAAAAACAAAGTTCAATGCTTGTTTTTTTCTCTTTTCGGTTATAGGTCTTTGCAGTCGGGTTTTTTGTTTTTTAAATAATTTATCTATCTCTCAGCTGGTTTATCATAAATGCATGGCAATTCTAAAAAACTAAATAGGTACTACCGATTCCGTGATGGTCTCTCAAAAAACTGCAATCACCTCAAACCATATCCGTCTAGACCCTGCTGTACATGGGCCATCCCATAGACTGGTACGATAAACGGTTCATCTATTTGTTACAAATACATGGTGATTTCTTACATCATATCTTATTACGCCTGCCATAGTGATCCCTGTTTAAAATTCACGCGTTGCGTTCGCGAACAAAAAATCAGCTGTAGCCCACATTTTGACGAGCTCGGCGAACATAAAGAACAGCATTGCTATTCGGTAACCATCTCACCGTTTAAACTTAGGTGGAGTGAAGTGAGCTTGTAGTGAACTGTCACTGCCTTAGCATCAGTATGTATCGATGACAATGACAGCTCACAACACGCCTACTTCACCCTAAGTTTTCACGGTTACAGAATAGACCGGCAGCTGATTTTGTTTTTCGATATTTCAGTTTTGGTGCCATAATGAAAGTTATTCAATTCGATGGTCTTTAAGCTCCTCTTATTTTTTTTTAGATTTTAGTTAATTTTTAACACCTTATACGCACCTATAGCTCCAGAATCACAGTTAAGTCCAGTCGGCCAGATAAAAACCAAAAATCACATTTAAATAGATCAATTCAGTCATTCCGTAATTATTCTGATCCAATTAATAAGATAAGTGATTGGATCAGATTAATAAAGCGAATATTGTAAAAAAATGCCAAACGACACGCGAGCAAACAAACTACTAACACTTATACCCCACAGCGATACTAAACAATGACTTAATTAAATAAAGCTAGTATCTATATCTATGCATTGTCTATTGATCTATGTAGTACATTACATAAGTCAGATAACGATACTCGTGCGCCGTCTAGACGTCCGATTGATATATATATTATTATAATTGTACCAGTTCATCTTATGGCTTATTTACACTCGAGTTTCATGCCTCGAATGCCATTGGTCTTTTGAAACTTAGTTTCAGTAGTTGGTCTTATAAACTACTGTTTTTGTTAACTGTATGTCTGTTTTTGTTTCTACTTTTTAGGGTTGCGTGTCCAAAGGGTAAAACGGGACCCTATTACTAAGACTCCGCTATCCGTCCGTCCGTCTGTCACCAGGCTGTATCTCATGAACCGAGATAGTTAGACAGTTGAAATTTTCACAAATGATGTATTTCTGTTGCCGCTATAACAAAATATATTAAAAACAGAACAAAATAAATATTTAAGTGGGCTCCCATACAACAAACATGATTTTTTTGCCGTTTTTATAGATAATGGTACGGAACCCTTCGTGCGCGAGTCCGACTCGCACTTGGCCGGTTTTATTTGTTAACTGTATGTCTGTTCTTAGTTCAGTTTTCTTACGCTCTAAAAAACACGTCCTTTCCTCAGAAAATGCAAATCCATACTGAAGCTACCGGAGTAAAACCTAACATCAAAATATAAAACTTAAAAGATACTGGCACATTTAAAAAATAATTCCCTCATTTCCTTGTTCCTTTTTCAACAATGTTGCCGTTGTTCACGTATCTAAAGCCTTCTGTCTGTCGATGGAGCCCTGGTACTTCGTAGAATTCATTTTCTTCAATTAGAACCAAACCCACGACTCGGTGGCTCCATATCCCACTTCGCAGTGCTATTTTCCTAGTACCAAAGTAAACAATGTTCTTATGCAAATGAAATCGGGTAATCTAATTTGTTTTTTTTTATTAAATCAAAGTATAAAGTTGACATTTATGGTTTTTGAGTTCGTGGAACAGGGTTTTTAATTAATGTCAACGTATTATTTTTAGAGAAGAAAAATATTCACGATGCATTTGTTTGTATTGTACCTACAGAGGTTAATAAGTATAATATACATATTTACTGTGATTTAATTAATAGAATAAATATTCTTTATACCTTATAAATATTTACTGTGATTTAATTAATAGAATAAATATTCTTTATATCTTAATCGATCCAATTTCCATAATTTCTGCATTATAGGTTCGAATTAGCATACCTATAAACTAACTTGTAAATGAGAATGGTATTAAAATAAAACCTCTTTCATTTAATCTATAGGATCAGTGTGATGGATATTGTCAAAGTGGGTATCTTTAAAGCCATTGCGATTGTGGAACATAATCAGGCTTATAATATTTACGAGTTCTTGCCGCATTTTTCTTATTACTTACTTAATTTTCAAATTTTAAATTTTTGGTGGCAGTCGCACATTCTTCTTTATTTATAATAAAACCTAGGATACCTAAACTATACCATGTCCCAGAATAAACCCGAAGAGGGATCGTGAGGAACGATTCAATTTGCCTCCTCAGCGCGTCAATAAAGAGTGAACGGAGTGAATTCACTCAGGAGGTGCATAAAACTTGCTTGTTACTGAACTAAACTTGGGCAAACAGATTCGCAGTAAAAACTGAAACTGGCTTACAGCCAGTGGACACTTGAGGATCGTTACAAAAATGACGTAACTGTCATATTTGCAATAGTTTTACAGGACCTTCTTAGGCTGGGTTATCCTGTAGCAACTTATCATCAAGCGCAGTATTCTCTTGTTGTTACATTGCTGCATGGAATTAGTATGTACTTTAAAGTTTGCATTCCTGTTTGATCTCTATTTGAAATAAGAATTAAGAAGTCATCATCATCATTTAAGCCGAAAGACATCCACGGACATACTAAAATATATTATAATATTTACATGTATATAAAAAGGGAGGGAAAAAAATATAGGACATCAAAAACTTGGTCCGGATTGCTGTCTATAGGAAAAGTCCCCAAAAGGCTGGCAGCATTGCCACGTTGTAGGGCAATGGTGGTTCTAGAGTAAAAAAAAAAATAGGCCCAGCCCTCGGTCACGTGAAAAGCTGCTGCCAACTGCTTACTGGCGCCTTGAAGAACTAGTTATAGTACTTAGTACCTACCTAGAATGTACTTTGGAATCCTAACTAATATTATAAATGCGAAAGTGAGTAGTTTTAGTTAGGAGTTTGTTTGTTACGCTTTCATGCTAAAACGGCTGAACGGATGTAGATGAAATTGGCACATGGGTAGACCATGATCTGAGGTCCTAAACTGCGTTCGGCGCTCCGATTGGCTTTCACTGGTGAAGGACAAATCGGAGCGCCGAACGCAGTCGATGCGTAAAGTCGAGATAGTTAAAAGAAACTCACACTAGGGCCTCTGGAATAGGACGTACGATTTTACTTTTTTTTTTTTTTTTTGCTTTTTATCCCGATATTCCCACGGAATCGAGACATACGCGAGTGAAACCGCGAGCCACAGCTAGTATTTCTATAATTAGAAACGTTTTCGATTGACGTTTGACCAATTTAATAAAATACCGTCGATAAATGTGATTAACTGCTCGACTATAATTTTTATTGCTACTAATTACTGTTCCTAATTCTTAAAAGTAATTTGCTATTTTGTATGGACAAGTCAATATTTTACGATTTCCTTAATTTAGTTGGTACTCGGAACTCGGTAAAAGAAAAGAAAAATTGTTTATTCTGCACAAACAAAGCGCACACACAATAGAAATAGACATGATAAGGACTGTTACAAAAGTAGCCAAAAGCCTCTTATTCGACCAATAAAAGTCAAATTTACTCCCTGCCATTCGTTCGGTACATAATTGGTTGAATGGTTCCTCTTCCCGGTCTTAATTCGGTCGAAAGTAACTATCTAAGTTACAAACTCAAATCCTGAGTAGCCTTATTGTCACAACACTAGTATTTCAATTCAATGGCGGTACGGCGCGTTTGAGTAGTCCCGTGGACGATGGGCGTTAGGAAAGGAATAAAAACTTTTTTCAAAAAAAAAAAACAGTCGAATTGACAACCTCCTCCTTTTTGAAGTCGGGTAAAAAGACCGTGAGTACGAGTCGGACTCGCACAAAAGTTACATTATTATTTTTCAAAATACGTTTCTTGTATGGATTTTGGGGACCCTTTAATAATTAATTTTTATTTGTTGCTGTAACGGCAATAGAAATACACTATCTTCTGTGAAAATTTCAACTGTCTACCTATTACGGTTCATGAGATACAGACCGCTGACAGACAGACGGGCGGACAACGGAGGCTTAGAAATAGGTTCCATTCGCACTCAAGTGTAACTCAAAGCAATACATTTTTAAATCGTTACCCCGAAAATTTTAGCACTAAGTCTAATTATTAGTTGGCCAATATTTCGTATAAGAAACCCATAAAATATTGGTCGTAAAGATGTGAACCTGCTTTCAAATGTTTTTAATCAATGCTCTTTTAATCGCGTTCGGATTTAATCGTTTTAATAATGAAACTGTGCCAAATTACAATAGCTGCAGCGCCGCGGAACCCGAAATGTGCAGGGACCATTTTAATTGTTGACTTTCGACTTCAGAGAGACCATAAACTTTTTGTTAGATTGATGACGGAACGGAACATCGTGTTTTGTGTTGTAGTTTGTTTTTGTTTTCTTTCTAAAATACTGGCCACTATGTCTTAAAACTAATGATAGAACTTGCATTGATACAAGCCTTAGCACGAGTTCGCATTTAGTTCAGAAAACTAGAAATTAGATTTGCAAATAAGTACTTACCTATGTAAGTGGGTAAAGAAATATGTTCTTTACTAGCTGCTAGCTGCAGCCCGCGGCTTCACCCACGTGGTCCCTTATAATTTTTATAAAATAAAAGCCTAAGGCACACGGCGTATTTTAAACGCGCAGACGACGCGCGTTTCTAGAACTTGACTTGAAACTTGACTTCGGACGGCGAAGAAAAACTTTTAAACGCGCGTCGTCTGCGCGTTGAAAATACGCCGTGTGCTACTTACTCCTTGTAACATCAGCTATCTGCCAGTGAAAGTCCCGCCAAAATCAGTTAAGCCGTTTCGGAGATTAGCCGGAACATCAGAGTCAAAATATTTTTTTTTTTAATACAAGGCTCTTGTATGAAAAATACAATATCTTGAAAACTATCCCATTATGCTATCCATCAATATATTTCAAATTATGAATAAAGATCTACTATCATTTAGAAATTCCAACATTTCAGGAGAGAGACATTTTGACCCGATGAAGTTTCATACGAAGAGATAAGTAATACTTTATCTTGGAGATGCAACTGTCTTTGGGGATAATTTAATAGAAAAGAGACGAGATGCAAGCTTCCTGCACGAAAACTTTCGATTTTATTAACATTCAGCTTCATTGAACTTCGATATCTGTGGTTAGTTTTAGATACCTTTAAGTGCAGTTTTCTATACTATGATTAAGAAGTATACTGAAAGAGCAAGTTATATATAAATTGACATTGAGCTTAAAACGTTTTATGAGGGTTTTTGTATTTATATGTACTTAATAAGAAAGAAAGTTACTTTCTAGAAGTCGGAGTCTTAGATTTTTGTGCCCGATTGATGGCAATACGCTCGCCCCTATAACATGGGGCTTAAACATAACTGGCCAAATGTGGGTACACCTCTGCTTAACCCTTCGGGGAAATACTGGCGTGATGTTATGTGTTACTTTCTAGAAGTAACTATTGTTGATTTTTTGAGACAAAGACCAATATTTTGCGTTAAAAATCCATACAATTTTTTTTTTTGATGAATACACAAAAAACACTCTCAAAACGGTGAAGGAAAACATCGTGAAGAAACCGGCATGTCTTAGAACAAAAAAATCGAAGACATGTGACATCTATTAACCCGCACTGGGCCCGCGAGGTGGATTACGGCCCACTGAGGGAGTGGGCCATAGAGAGGAGGCTTGTGTCCCAGCTGTGGTAACATTATATGCTGATTATGTATGTCATCATCATGTCGGAGCTCGTGGCTAAGTAATAACAGCCGTACGGGTCGATCCATCAGGTTAAGCTACGCTTGCTGAGGTTGGTCCGTGGATGGGTGACCAACTTTACATACCGAGACTCCTCCGTGCCTCGGAAAGCACGTTAAGGCGTTGGTCCCGGCTGTCATTTGTGGATCTTTGACAGTCGTTACGGGACGTCAGAAACTCGAAAGTCTGACAACCAGTCTTACCAAGGGGTATCGTATTACCCAGTTACTGGGTTGTGGAGGTCAGATAGGCAGTCGCTCCATGTAAAATACTGGTATTCAGCTGCATCCGGTTAGACTGGAAGCCGACCCCAAGCCGACCCCAACATAGTTGGGAAAAGGCGAGACAGATGCTGATTATGTAGGTATGTATGAACACAAAATATGTGGAGGTAGGTGGGTAAAATACTCGTACTAAAATATAAAAAATACTTACATTTTCCCATACAACCCTATGTATGATTTACGAACTCCACATAGTACTAGCAAAAACACACGAAAAAATAGTCCGAGTTGGCATCGTCCTGGAGTTACAAATCAAACAAAATATATTGGTTATAAAAGTGCAACAAGTATTCGAAATGCACACATCGAGCCTCTACGTATCCCCACTTGCTTTTATAGGCCATAAACCGCGTTTACGACTGTCAGGATAATACCCATCCGGCTAAAAGGGTTTCGACCAGTCCGCAAACTTATAGATACATGTATATACACCGGTAATTAAAAATGTCTGACTACAAATTTTTAATCATTGTCGTGTGAAGGGTGGAAAATTTGAGCAAACAGTATTGGACTTCTGTGTTGAAAGATGGATGCGTTTGAATCGTTTTTGTTCGTCTTATCTTTTTAGGGCATGGTATTCGTATCATATTACTAGGCATCTTCACTGCTTCGTGCTTATACACGAGCGGCACGTTGCCGATGGCGGAGGCAAATGCAGCCGTT
The DNA here is from genome assembly GCA_947522985.1 of Lithophane socia. Lineage (NCBI taxonomy): Eukaryota > Metazoa > Arthropoda > Insecta > Lepidoptera > Noctuidae > Lithophane > Lithophane socia. The sequence goes on along the minus strand of OX383270.1, from coordinate 5,229,127 downwards.
GACTCGTCGGTGGCAGTCGTCGACGTGTAGACGGCAGCCGCTGATGCGTCATGCCGCTCTCTTATAAATGAGTACATGGTCACGGCACTACCCTTGTCGGCGGCTGCTGTCGACGCGTCTACGGCTACTGCCGACGAGTCAACGGCTGCAGTTGCCTCCGCCATTGGCAACGAGCCACTCGTGTTTATGAGTAGTTTTTAGGCTCTGTTTTAATCTACTACTCTGTGTTCTCGTGTAAAAGAAACACGAGAATCCTTTCTTACCAGCGCAAAGTAGAAGTAGCTACACATGCAGTCTCTGTCATTGTCTGCTACTCTGTATTCTTCCATATTTTCGTCAACCGAATATTATTTTGTTTTACATTTTTCTCGAATTACCTACCTGATGGAATACATGCTTTGTTTGGAGTTGAGGAAACCGTTACATTTTAAAACCGTAATGTCCAATACCCAAAATCCTGAAAATGAAAAGTCTTCTTAAAAAGGACTCCGCTGCGGCTGGAAACGGCTTAAATCAGAATTAATACACCAAAACAGATCCATAACGTCTTGATTGCATTTTTAAAATGGTTCTCAGTGACTAACTATGAGAAAAAGTCATTAGAAAAAGTAGTTTACGTTTTTGCAGGAAAATTAACAACATAAATGAGCATTATATCAGCGATCCATTGCGGTGCTCCATTTGTTTTTCCCGCCACAACAATGGCGTATCGGTGTACGTAATTATGTCTGCATACCGTTTATGAGTTACGTGGCACATAAATATGACTTATCTTACGATAAAATGTTCTCATTTTAACGCCGACGCTCTCCTCTTGTACGTGTTTGGCTTCATCCATTAAATTCATCGCCGCCACTCACTAGAACAGTAAAAGTCGCTCAAAACCTCGCAAGTCCTTACAGAACTTACGTCGCCAAGTTTAAGTTAACCAACCCTAATAAAACCGATGCGTTTCTCGCCAAAACCCTCTGAATACGTCCAGGAGAGGATCATAAACGCCTCTCACTACATGCGAGGCCAAAAAAGACCAAAAACAAATAGCTTCATATATAATTATACAAGAAATAAAACGCACGTTTATTACTGTGTGGTTTATTCGTTTTATGACCTCCCAGGATCGCATTGGATAGACGTCAGTTGGGAGCCTAGACGTCGTAAATAACTATGAAATATGATAATTGCGAAATTCTTCAATATATTACGATTTAAACATTGATGATTCGCCTGACGTTTTGTAGGGCCATAACTCGGGTGTTCGCGGAATCTGCGGCCGCGCCGTCTTGCTCACTCCCTGCGCCTGCGCAGCCTAAGCTAACGCACAAAGCCTTTTGAGACCCATCGATATTGTGTTTCATGCACTCAATATATTTTTGTTTGCTTTTTAAATGCCCGTGTTATATAACATTAGTTTTGAGCTCTAATGTTACTTGTACCTCGTAATTTATTATGAAATATGTTTATTAGCTGTCAAATTGACATAATACTGTTTTCTTCACTGGAAATGTAAAGAGGCTGAATTTTTTTTGAAGTCATGTTATCACAATGAAAACTTTCTCATTACGAGTGTTACGCCATTGGTGCAAATGCGCCTAATATCGGCATTTTAATATTTGACCTCAGTAACCCAACCACATCAAAGATGACAAGGTTCGGGACTAGACTTCTTGACGTTTTCCAGGCTTCTGACGACCTTTAGCAATAATGTCAGAAGATGGTTTACTTGCGTTAAAATACATCGTGTTGGGGACACATTTTGATTTGTCGGGAGCCCATCTTTCGACTCCCTCGATCGAATCTAGATCAATCAACCATTCTCATTAAAATCCATACAAAAAAAAACAATCCACATCAAACCATAACATCGCCTCAAGATTTAATTAATCAACTAACGCGACATTTGCAACATTAAGCTTACTTACGATAAGGACATACTAATTATTTTTTTACGATCGTGTACGCAATTAGCATGGGACACGGTGATTGATGCTGTCTCACGGCAAATGACGTGTGACGATATGGCGCACAACATTGATTAAAATATCGTATCGTGTTTACATTATAAGGTGAGATTAGGTCTTTTATGGCTGCTGGAATTATAACGGTCATGTAACTTAATTGTTGTTGTTGTTGTGAGAGTGGATGCGTTTGCGCAGGGTTCGTGGAAATGGGTCTGTTTCATTCTTAGGTTTTGATGACACTGTGTGCTCGTGATAAGTCTGTAAAATTTAATTAATTTAGTGAGAATTACTCCACCATGTGACTTGTGTCTCTTAGTACTACGACGTTACAATTATATTATACTAGCAGCGCCCCGCGGTTTCACCCGCATAACTCCTGATCACGTGGGAATATCGGTATAAAAAGTATCCTATGTGTTAATCCAGGTTATAAACTATCTGTTTGCCATCCGTTCTCTAGTTTTTGCGTGAAAGAGTAACAAATATCCATCCACCCATCCATCCTCACAAATTATGATATTAAGTAGGATTCTCGTCTCCAACGAAAATCCAAGCAATGACGCTCCGATTGTGTTAGCGTCCATGCTTAGCGTCCAGTGTAAGTAAATACAGGAACCAACAGAAACTGTCAAAGCAATGTTTCCTTCCAGTAGTATACAGATAATGTCAAGGTCTTTATAGGTATGTTTCATACATAACAGAATATTTATCGACTACCTACTCGTACTTCAAGAGCACTCACTATGTGTGGGCTGCAAAGATGTAGAGTTGACCGTCTTTTTTTTTCTCCAGAAAAGTCGTGTCCACGGAAATGTTACCTTGTCTCAATTTCGGCCGAAATTTTGGCAATTTTAATTGATAAAACGATATTGCCTTGACAACAATGTAGATACGAGGATCAGTCATTTTTACACTTCTTGACCTACAGATAAGAAACAGTGGGTAATGCGACTTGATAAAATTAGTGCATAATAATATCTTATCTCCTTCAATTGACGTGAGGAGATATCTCGTATATGTTGGCGAAAAAAAAAAGCAAATAAATAAACAATGTTTTTTGTATAAAACTCTGAAGGGCAGTTTTAGGACTTGCGAAACATGACCCTGCTAATTTGGAGGTTACATAGACGAGTCCCACTTGAAGCGCAGATGTGGTGCAGTTCAGCAAACATCAATCCTTTATGCCCTGATACCTGCTCGTTTTAAAAATGAATGTATGGACATCGAACTCTACCTTATTCAGCTTATAATGTTCTCACTGCTGGGACACAGGCCTCTTCTCAGTGCGAGGGAGTGGGTCGTATCGTAATCCACCACGCGGGCCCATCGCCCAGTGTGGTTTGGTAAATGTCATTATGTCTTCGAATTTGTGGTTCTAGGACATGCCGGTTTCCTCACGATGTTTTCCTTCACCGTTTTGAGAGCAGTGGTGATGAAATAATTTACACAAAGTAAGCGCCTGACAGGTTCGAAGCTACGAACTGCAAACTCGTAAGTCGCGGCCGTTACCACTAGCCACTGGGCCACCACTGCTCTAATAATGACTTAAAACTTGTAACTGAAACGTAAAACTCAATTTGTTGGCAGTATGCAGTATTTCTTGTCAAAACTCTGCTAAGAGGCAGATCAGCCTATTGACAGCTCGTATAACTTCAACCCTTTGCAAGTTGAAACTGCACCGATTATGAACCCATCCTTTCATAATTATGAATAAAATGCAAAATGCTCAAGTAGAGCTGTTATAATCAGTTTAAATTCCTTAACGACACTTACAATGACATTCACATTTACTGATAAAGAATTTGTTCTCTTCCGCACGAAAATGATTTCACTAAAATATGATAATTGTGCCGACCGATGTTGAGTGTAAATCATAATTGCGAAGATCATTACCGCGATGTACGTTACCGCGAAAGTACGTGATTGCGATATACGTTGTCGCGAAAGTACGTGATTGCGATATACGTTGTCGCGAAAGTACGTGATTGCGGTATACGTTGTCGCGAAATTACGTGATTGCGGTATTCGTTGTCGCGAAAGTACGTGATTGCGATATACGTTGTCGCGAAAGTACGTGATTGCAGTATACGTTGTCGCGAAAGTACGTGATTGCGGTATACGTTGTCGCGAAAGTACGTAATTGCGGTATACGTTGTCGCGAAAGTACGTGATTGCGGTATACGTTGTCGCGAAAGTACGTGATTGCGGTATACGTTGTCGCGAAAGTACGTGATTGCGGTATACGCTCCTTTTGAAGTAATAAAATCTTATTTTATCTCCTTCACAAGGCCCACACCATCTGTACTAGTGGCTTCATATTAGGTATTATAATAAATATTGTGATTTCGACTGCACCAAAATCTGATATATTGAAAATCTGATACCGATTTAAGGCTCTTACATACTGGCGCGATTCGCCGCGCGACGCGACCCCGCCGCATTGTTCGCCGTGAAGTTTTCTCAGATTTTTTTTTGTTAAAATTCGCGTCGCGCGGCGAATCGCACCAGTATGTAAGAGCCTAGAAAATCTGGTGTTTTGAGAATCTGGTATTCTGAGATGGAGCTAAATCTTGTGAATTGGCATTATGCTTTTATATTCCTTTTCTGCCAAAAGTTCTTGGCCTTACGTTAGCCCTTTGCACACCTTCCTGACTGGCTTTCACCTACAAATGTTACTCCACAACTGCAGGATGGCCTTTAGTCCTACGAACCCAGCTCTGTCCTTTGCCAGGTACACACGGCTACACATCAAGCTATACATTTCCAGTATAAGCTGACCTCGCATTGTACGGAAATCCTTTACAATGCGAGATCAGCATAAACTGGAAATTTATAGCTTGATGTGTAGCCGTGTGTACAACTGTTGTTATACGTTACATGTATATTTGTTTGCGAAAGTTTGCGACACTCACACAATTATTTTTCGCAAGTATCGCGACGGTCCTTTTTAGGGTTCCGTAGTCAACAAGGAAGAAAACGTTTCGCCATGTCAACTGTTGTTCAGCATCTTTCTAGCTTGCAGTGGTGTAATGAAAGGTTAATAATATCATAACATCACATTATCCTCTGAACAATTTATTGGCTATCAAATAAGATAATATGGGTGTGAACATTAAAATTATAATGTGGCTGACCGTTAATGATTCCGGAACCTTGTGGTTGAAAGTAGTAGATGTTATTGCAAAACATGGCTTAAGGATATTGTACAATGACAATCATCACCACTTACAAGATAACTGTGAAATTGTAGATACAATAATATTGTATCTAAAATAAAAAAACTTTAATTGAAATAAAAAGAAATATATTATATTTTTTTATTTCAATTAAATGTAGTTTATGACATCATATGACAAATCTTAATTGAGTATTTGGGTGGGTCCCTATAGGAGCCCAGAAATTATATACATTTTATGCGTCTTTGCGTAATAAAATTAAATAAATAAAGAAATTACAAAAAAAAACAAAGTGACAAATATTTTTTTTTAATTTGGAAGTCGGTGTCTTTAGTTTTGTTTTTTGGAAGTCGGGTGTTTCTTTTAAATTAAGCAAGAATAGTTAATAAAACTTGTGTAGGACTACCGCGCAAACTTCCTCTACCAAATGAAAAAGTAATTTTCAAAATCGGCCCACAATTGACGGAGAAATCGGTGGATGGGTTAAAAAAAAAACATACGCTACGAACATAAAACCTCCTTCTTTTTACCGACTTCAAAAAAGGAGGAGGTACTACGTTTTTTTTTATATGTATGTTCACCGATTACTCCGCCGTTTGTGAACAGATTTTAAAAATTCTTTTTTAGTTCGAAAGGGCATACTCCCGAGATGGTCCCATATAAATTTTATTAATATAAATTTTATTAAGTTTGCTTGCGTAGTTTTTGAGCTAGCCTCAATATTACGTATTTTTCCCACAGGCTATGTAGACGATATAATTATTAGACTCCTTCACTGTTATTTACATAGCAGGTAGTAACTTGTGTGGGGTAGGTACCACCACTAAAAAGTGAAAAATAAAAACTTTTTACAAAAAAAAAAACAACCGACTTAAAAAAAAACACTAAAAAAGTGAAAAATAACTTTAATTTTGGAAGTCGGTGGCAAAAAACGAAAATTAAAAAGCAAAGACACCGACTTCCGAAATAAAAGTTATTTTTCACTTTTTTAGTGTTTTTTTGAAGTCGGTTGTTTTTTTTTGTAAAAAGTTTTTATTAGAAGTCTGTTAAAAATAAAAGTCACAATATAACAAAGGAACCTTAATTAAAAAATAATGTTACCTAGCTAGAATCACTTGTTCATATATTATCAATACTGACAAGATAACCTAATTTACAATGTAATTGTAAACAAATCGTTGACAAATGGTTACTGCAAGGACTTGATTATAAGCTTGAACTTTGTTAATTTAGGGTCAGATATAAATGAATACAATTTATGTGCTGTCTCTTTGATCTAAAGGCTGTAATAAATAAAAGGGTGCTGAGCAAGATTTGTCCCTATGTGTGAATAGGGCTTTACCGTTACCAGAAAATCTTCTGTGAATGCCACGATTGTAGACCAACTGAGGGAGTCAGATCCTTCAAATCATAGTCAATCTCCTGCCCTTACCTCAATCTATGCTGTATAATCTACTAGCAACCCGTTTCTGCTTCGCACGGTATGTTGGACATGACATAACATAGAAATTTCTTAGTTATATTTAACTTTAATATTAACGTAATACGTTAATATTAAAGTTAAATATAACACGAATGTTTATTTGTCTAAACTAATAATATAAAGAGAAAATACATTGGTAATCATTTAGTTGTAAAGAGGTTTTAATAGTCAAACTATGTTACTGGCACTTAGTAAAGAGTCTGGGTAAGAAAAAAAGCTAGTTCCAAATTCGAAACTTTTGTTTAAAAACAATAATAATCCCGTTTTCCGTTTGTGACTTTTACTAACATTTTGCAGGTTTGCGATTAAAAGGTTATCCTGGCAACTAAAACTAACTTTCGTTATTTTTAGTAGAATAATTTATGTTTGTCGCATAATCCAGCCTTATTTTGACATCTTTGTGTCGATTGCAATGGCAGAAAAAGCAATAAGAGCTAGTAAAATTGTAGCGCTCATGGAAGAGCCAAAAAACTATATTCTTATTGATTATAACAAATTACTAGTCATTTATGCTCATGACATAGTAAACACATTAATATTATCCATACAAAAGCCAATGACTGTTAAGGTGCCCGTTTTTTTTGCAAAGGGGTGTATATAATTTTTCATCCCGATATTGCCACGGGATCAAGACTTATGCGGGTGAAACCGTGGGGCGCAGCTAGTGCAAAATAAAAAGCTGATGTCCGTAATTTTATCAAGAACGGCACATTGATCAACATTCAGAATAAAGTCGCAGCTCCCAGGTTTTACCACAATGGAAACGCGTAAGCTTTCACACAATGGCCCCCACGTTTTTGACAGATGGCGGATATCTTACTCAATGCATATTTAGTTGCGCGTGCGCATTTATTTAAAAAATACTCATGATGTTTTTGTTGAAGAGATAAAAGTGGTTTGGAACCATACGGTGTCCGAAGATGTAGATATATCTGTAAATGCTTTTTTAGACAATAAATACCTTTTCTTTACTTTAATGGATAGAATGAATATTTGGAAAGCGTGCGCGATTCTCATTCAACCGTGCTAAAAATAAAAAATATAACAAATGACTTGTAAGAATGACAGTTATTTTTTTTTTAAACACATGCTCCTATATGTTGTGTAAGTTATTAAACATCGAAATACAAAAGCTCATTATGTTTTGAAATAATTATTGTGACAATCAAACTTTTTTAATGTGACGGTTTTTTCTTCTCGGAGCTGTTTGACTCATTTGTAATTCAAAAGGAACCGCTTATACATATTTAATAGGTTTATTTTAATTTTTATGAAAGTGTGATACGGTTCGTCAGTCAAGCCTATTATTTCTGAGGACATGCTGGTGGTAGTTTCTAGGTCAGACAACGTTTTGTTCAAGACACTTGGCTAGTTAAAAAAAAATGAGCTATAATAACGGACGAGTTTTATTATATAAAAAAAATAAGGGGAAAGCTACATAGAATTACCCCATTGCACCATCCAGTACTAAAAACTGAATAAACTAAGTAAAATATATGAAAAGTACACACACGCAACTTTTGTCATAATCTTCAGCTTCATCAATGACTGACCGCACAAGACGAAGCTCTCATTCAATACTTCCAAATATAGCCTTATTTAAAGACCTTTCCGTGATACCGGAAGGCCTTCGCTGAAGGCTCTAAAGCAGCTGTGTGCTTACTTCCATTGTTAAATATAACCACACAAGCGGTCAACAAGTTATTAACTCATAAGAATGGTCTAATAGCCATTATTTCGTACTGAGAAAACATGATGGCCGTCATTACACTAAATGCCTGGGTGTACACACGGCTACACATCAAGCTATACATTTCCAGTTTATGCTGTACTCGCACTGTATATGATTTCCGTACAATGCGAGGTCAGCTTATACTGGAAATGTATAGCTTGATGTGTAGCCGTGTGTACCAACCTTGGGCCAAGGTTTTCATTCAACACTGCACTGTAACAATTTGTATCGTCGCTTTATCTCTTAAGGATCAGTTTTAGATGTTCACTTTCCCTCTTGTATTTAGTTGGAATAGGCAAGAGCTTACATTCTAGTGCTTCTCGTTTAGATAACGAATAGCTTGTTACAATACTATGATAATTACTTTAGGATTATTGATAACTCAAATCGAGTCATTGCCGAATTTGCATCTCTCTTCATTTCTGCCCAGTTTTATTATACGTATCTTCCTCATACTACTAATATCTTCTTGTTTGGCGTGGCTTATCGCGACACTCGGCCTTCGTAAAGTAGCACTGGTAAAGTGTTCGTAAAACCACAAAATCATAGACTAGACAGATTCCTACAGCTCTTGCTGGTTCAATATTGATATTATTTATATCGTTTACTTCTCACATTATGAATATTATGATTCACAAAGTTCAGATGGCATTTGACATTTATTTTATCATAGACTTATCAGAGTAGGATGTCTGACTGTCAGAGCCTTTTTTTGTCTATCTTACAACTGAAAAGCGGTTAAGCTTTTACAAATTCTGACCTCAACCAAGGTCGTATTTTGTTTGGGTATCGAAACTGAGGCACTACATACATATAGGCTTTCTAGCAATACTCAGACAGAAAGAGAACCGTCGAATCTCATTTAGTGACTTTGAACAATAAACAAATAACGTGACATCAATCTTCAATAACCTGAGGCCCGCGGCTCTCGGAACAAGTGGCACCGAGGTGTTTTACAATGCAAGAGTACACATCCAATTCTGATGGAATTCGACAAACTCAATTTCCTCACCAAATAGGTTACTGGCGACATTGGGTCACTAGATATAATTGTGGTGGGACTGCCCATGCAAATCCCATTGCACACGCCATTAAAAACAAGCAACTATCGACGGTATGACTGAGATGTTATGGTTTGATTTTAGTTTCATGTTTCTCGGTCAAGGACGCGAACTGTGGAATGAGATATTGTATGATTGTCAGGTAATTTTCAAGGTAAGTTCGGAGTATTAAGGCTCTAACATACTGGCGCGATTCGCCGCGCGACACGAATTTTAACAAAACAATTTCTGAGAAATCTTCACGGCGAACAATGCGGCGGCGTCGCGTCGCGCGGCGAATCGCGCCAGTATGTAAGAGCCTTTATGTAGTGGTTAATAATTCTTGTAAATGCTACCCGTCTTCTGCCTGGTCTTCCTGGTTAATTCGTCTTGATGATTGTGTCTTGGCAGATCTGTTAATAGTCCGTGAACGAGAATTATTGTAAGTGGTTGAAAATGTGAAATGTTAATATCTGTGAACGTCTTGGTTTGACGATTTTTAGTACTGGTGCGGATCATTCATTCCACAATCATTGGTGGTATGACTCCGCGTTTGATGAGCTACGCCATTGCATACGTATACTACAGAGAGATTATGACAAGGTTCAGAATATTTCCGTGTAATCTTACCTGTCGTTATGGGTCTCGAGATATCGACTCTCGGCATTTTCATTGCACCATGCAAACGTTCTGTCAATCGTCCGTAGTCACAAGCTTCCAAGGTTCTTCCTTGTTTATAAAGAAGTATTGTATTCAGTTTTAGTGCTTCAGGTACGGTTTACGAAGTAAAATACAATGTTGCATGAATGACTTGTAGGTGGTAAGTGTTTGTAACTGTTTAGTGCTTACTAACGTGTACCTAATATTGGTTACCTACTTCGTTTTGTTAGACTTAGAGCCTGTTTGCCCCCCTGTTTCCCCCATACAACGGAGTCCTATTGAATGATTTGGTAAATTATTTTGTTCTATTAATTTTTACACTGCGGACCCACCATACCCCTCCCCTGGCCATACCCCTGGGGGCAAATTGTTAAACAATATCGGTTTACTTAAACTAAAAACACTTCCAAATATTAACCTGTGTTCTTAATTTGTGTAATCCATGGTGATTTCATTGCGCAATAACTGCATTTGGACGTCTCTAATAAAATTATCTAACTAGTCTAACTAATATTATAATCGCGACAGTCTGTAAGTATGGATGGATGTATGTTTGTTACTCTTTCACGTAAAAACTACTGAATGGATTTGGATGAAATTTGGCAAACAGATAAGTAGTTTATAACCTGGATTAACACAGGATACATTTTATCCCGATATTCCCACGGGATCGAGACTTACTCGGGTGAAACCGCGGGGCGCAGCTAGTCATTAATAATTGGTTCCGTTCGACGTTTTTTGGGAGTAGCCTTTGTTTTATGAATATTGTCTAAGACACAAACAAACAACAACAATATGAGCTAGATTTTATTTGCTTGATAAAACTTAGCGCAGGGCTCTTAACTCGTAGCTAAGTTCTGGATGACTCAATTATGTACCTGGATTTCCATCAATACGCTAAGAACAAGAAGAGACTGCAAAAGTAATGATCGAATTGACCTTATACAGTTAACTGTATCTTACAGAATACTGTAAGATAAGGAACGCTTCAACGCGAGACATAGAAAAAATCATAAATGAGGCATTTGCCTCCTTATGCTTGTTTATATCGAAGTTGTCAAGACATTTATTAAGTTCCCATAAAAAAAACACGTTAATTTACGATCATCCTAACGATAATTTAATTACTTGTCACTTAATCTGTTGTAAAAAGTGGAATCGCGTATCTGCGGTGGGTCTTAATTTCAAGTAAAACCGTATCTGCCGCGGAAGGTCCAATTTGAATTTTATGACCCATAAATTTCAGCCAAAATACCTCATTTTGTGAGAAAGGAAACTAATTTGTAATTAGGGACCTATTAATAATGTCATAGTTTTATAAAATGTCGTTTTCTTTTAATTAAACATCAAAAGATGTTGAGTATCTAACGCCAGAAGTAAAAACGAAAAAAAAGGTTATTATATTTTAATTAAATTATTCTCTAGATGATATTTAAACATTGATATTTGATACATACAAGTTAATGGACTCCCAGTTTTTTTGTTTTTAGTAACTATTCAAAGCCGACCAGTGTCTTCTTAAATACATAAACATATAAAATAATGACCCGGCTACATACTTTTTAATTTAACAGTTATTAAAACGTGACAAACGCGCGATTTGTAAAGACCGTTAATTACAAAACTTTATAGGTAAACGTCTCAAAACTAATTAATATCGTACCTATAGCAAATATAGAAACAATCATGTATTTATATTTTAAGAGTGCCCATTTGATAAGTAGACGGCACGACTTATCTGCCTGTCGCTCGGATTAATGCGTTTTATTGTCGCCTCACGAACGACTTTTATGTCGCATTTGCATATTTTTATGGTTTTCTGGCGGTGAAATTAAAGTATTATAAACCGATGCAACTCATTGCGATACAGTCATAAGTCGTAAAATATTGTTGTTGCTCGTAAAAATCGCGTGAAATAAAAACTGTTTGAGCAAAAAAGTTGCCGAGTCATTTAACTTGGAGCCGAACTAGCTGGGATTGGATTTATGATTAAGAAGGGCTAAGGGCGCCGCCAAATGGGACGTGGAAACGCGTCTTACAACGGCTGAATGCGTTTCACGACTGTTTGATTGACATGCTGTAGGAACGGGTGACAGAAATTACAAGTTTATAGCTTAGACATGGATTTTAGATGACACTCGGATACCATTTAGGGGAGTGTCATAAAATGATTATAGCTTTGCAAATAAAACCACAGTATTTTGTTTATTTTTGGATTTAATGACGCTCACGTTATTTGGGTCATAATAACATGGTCTTCGATTTGAGGCCTTTTCGATTTACCATAATCAAATTTTGCTCTTCCCAAGATTTTTGGCCAAACATGAGGGAAGTATAATATTTCATCACCACTGCTCCTAAAACGGTGAAGGAATACATCGTGAGGAAACCGGCATGTCCTAGAACCAACAATTCGAAAACATGTGACATCTACCAACCCGCACTGAGCGCGCGTGGTGGATTACGGCCCACTCCCTCTCACAGAGAGGAGGCCTGTGTCCCAGCAGTGGGAACATTATAGGCTGATTATGTATGTTATACAGGGTGTTAGGGTAAACACCGTATCTTTGAAACCAGTAGTTTGGTGTCATTTATAGAACGTAAAATCAATGGAAAATTACAATTATTTTTTCTTTTTTTCAAAACTACTTTTACCACAAAAGACGCAAGTTCGTTTCCCTATGCGCTAGGGCAATGAATTTGCGTCTCAACACGGGCGGGGGGTGCGGGACGTAACCTGACCGGTCGCGAGCGCGACCCTTCCCTCAGTTAGTCAGCTGTTTCGCTAGCGAGCACGGTGTCGGATAGAAACTTTTTAAAATCTTTTAATGAAAATAAGGGTTTTTTTTTGTTGTTACTCGGTCATTTGATTTTATATTTAAGTCAACTACCCATGGTTTGAGTGACAACGGTGTTTACCCTGACAACCTGTATAAGAGTGAGTGTTAATGCTTCAATATTCTATGTGATAAATACATCAAACCAGTTTTCTTACAGAAAATATTTTAGTTAAATAATTATCTACATCAGCTTTTCTTTTAATAATATTTTTTATTTATTATAGTAGAAAGTACAGTCAATGGCGTTTACAAATGAGCATCAAATTAAAATTTTGCAAAGCTATTAAAGTTTACTTCACCAACAATTTCCACGTTCATTAATCCCTTGGTTGTCCAAGTTGATGGCGGCTTGTTTCCCTCTGATTCCCTCTTGTATTAGACTCAGGCGCAATCCAAGATGGCGTCATGTGATAAAAATGTCAGGTGGGCATTCACAGAGGCCGTATCACTCACAATGTAAGACAACTCAATGTACGCCAGCAGATGAAATCGTAAACTTAGTAATTAGTTTGAATGCCTTAAACTGAGATGAGCTGAGACATACGGATAGACTGTCTGGTTGGACATCACAAGATACTTTTTATGAATTGGCTGAGTATTGGCGTTTTTTTTTTTTAAATAATTTGTCTTGAAAATTGCGAAATTCGGGAAAACTGAATGTGCATTGTGCATTAATTTTGTATGAATTATCAACATTTCGACAAGACAACGTCTGTCGGGTCTGCTAGTATGAACTAATTATGGATTCCTCAAAACGGTTAAGATGAAACAGAAGAAAAGATGAGCAACAAAGTGTTTTTGCCGTTTTCTTTTAATTATTTCAATTTAAATTAAAATGCAATCATGACAGCATGAATAAGGTTCCAATGTTTAGTTTCATAACTCAGTGTGTGAGCATCAGCATTACCTACTTTTTTTCATTGTTTATAGTTTCAGAAATATTAATAAAACTGTAAGTTTTTATAAAAATCTAATAATAACGAGCCATTTTTCCCTTTTTTGTTATGAGAATGTAACCTTTCCGTGATTGTTACTTTTCTTTCATGGGACTTACATCAATCTTGTTGAACTAACTTAGAATGATCTCAACATTAAAAATATTACATTAACGTCACCATCATTGTTTTTAAACCTCCTTATATTAAATAAGGCACACTATTATGTACATGATCATCAATTTCATACATTTTTTCTTCTATTTTTAAATTGATTGCTTGTCTGTCTGTCCGTATGTCGCGAGAGCAATCCTTTGAGTCCATCCGCCTCATAAATTGGTGCAACTAAAGTACTAAACCAAGTAAAGAATGCCCTGCGCACGATCATATGTTGAACTAAACAAGGACAAGAATGCCCCAGCTGTACCTACTAACTAAACTTAATGAAATTGTCCGCTTTCCCGCATATTTATGTGGTTGACTGTACTTGAATGTTGCAGGAATCTCCTGTTGACTGCGATAGGATGATTTGATTGAAGTGTAACAGTGTTTTTAATTGTTTTGTTTCTTATTGTGACGGCTGTAATTACGTCCTGTTATTTTTCGGAATAACTGGTTTCATTCAACATTCTGAAATCGTATTTTTTTTTAATTCCTCGTAGAAGGTACTCAAAGCATGCAGGAAAAATGTGAAGAATAATTACGTCAAGATGAGAAATTGAAGGAAGAAAAAGAAAAATAGGTTTATTTGTCACAGAAACACGTGCATACAAAAAGATTGCGATAGAATCAATCTCAGCAATGCTATCTATTTATTAATTAGTGAAAAAAAAGTTTACAGGAATAATATGTAATAGTACTACAGACCGAATTTCGGCCATGACGGCCAATCTCAGCGGAGACTAGCCTCCGGCGCGGGACGTATTATTTATAGTGCACATGTGTGTGTGCAATAGTGCACATGTGTGTGTGCAGACACAAGTGCACTCTCTTCTCTGATACAGGAATAGGAAGTATCTAATAGATAGATCATTGACAACATACTTCGGACGTCTTATTAGTAGCATAATACGACTATTTCGTCTATCCATTTATAAATGCTTAAAACGTATCCCCAAGCTTACATTGATACCAATTCCGCTAAAACGTGATAACTAACAGCAATTGAATTCAAAACACGTGCAAAGAACAAGACAACTGCGGATGCTAACCCGCAAGGATATGAAAATCATTCATTACCCATTAGTTCGTTATTGTCGCATTGTTTTGACTCTAATAGTACCGTAATATACACAGCCGGTGAGTCCGTCCGTCCGTTTTGCGTCTCCTGCGCATCCGGTGTCAAATTCATGTAATATTTTCTGAGAAGATCCACTCTGATTGGATAGTCTACTATGGTGGGTCGCGACGCATACAGATGGGTTAGGAATAGGATTATATAACTATTGGTTCAATGAATTTATTGTTGTAACATGTAGGGAATTAATTAGGAATGATTTATGAGGTTTTGTAGTTTGATCTATGAGATAGTAACTATGAATATAAGTAAGTTGGTACACTTCCCTCTTTAATTTCTTACTATAATTATAATTACCTACACTTTTTATTTGAGTCCTTTATTTTTTTTTATTGTTTCTTTTTTACCCGACTGCCCCAAAAGGAGGGTAATGTTTTTTTACTTGTAGTTACGTTGTGTTGTGTTGTGTCTGTCTGTGCTAAATTAAATAATTATTTTAAAATTATTATTATTATTTTAGAGAGTTTAGTCGTTTTTATGTTGTGCTTTTATATGTTTTTGTTTTAATTTACACAGTAGTCGGTTACCTACGTTCTAGTGGGTAGGGACTTTACGTAAAATTCAAAAAACATTAACCGTTTCGCCTGTTTAACAGGAAGGGCTGGGCAGAGGTGTACCTATAGTAAATCAACATGCTTACATTTTTGCCTTCGAATAAATGATGATTTCAATTATGACTGGATTGGGATTTTTTGTGTCCGGCTTCATTTTCATAAATGAAGTGATAAAGACATTTTTTCTTCAATTTCTGAAAAGTTTTCACACAGACAGTCGCAGGCGCAGCTACTTTGTTATAAATTCAACCAGTGCAGCTGGTTTAGCCGTGTAGGTGTTACATTGATAAATTCGATGAAGCGATAAACTTATTTCCTTCAAGAATCGATCGAGCGATTCGTTGAATGGATTTTGGAATTCATTTTGCATTCTTACACATAAAATGCAATTTTTATTTGGGTTTTTGCCTTTAGTAAGTCTTTTAGAATCCTACATACACACTAAACATGTTAACTGGTCTGGGGTCGGACGCATACGACTAACTAGCTGCGCCCCACGGTTTCACCCGCGGAAGTTTCGATCCCGTGGGAATATCGGGATAAAAAGTATCCTATGTCCTATTCCAGGTTATGGTCTACCCATGTGCCAAATGTCATCTAAATCCGTTCAGCCGTTTTAGCGTGAAAGCGTAACGTAAGCGTAAGAACGGCTGGACCGAGTCGGCAATTGTTTATTTTAAAATGGAGGAGCTCGTGGCTAAGTAATAACAGCCGCTCGGGTCGATCCATCAGGTTAAGCTACGCTTGCCGGGGTTGGTCCGTGGATGGGTGACCATTTTCACATATCGAGACTCCTCCGCACGTTAAGCCGTTGGCCGCGGCTGTCATTCGAGATAGTTGGGAAAAGGTTAGGCTAGCAGATTGACACTGACACAGGGGAAATTCCATTATTCTAATCCATTATTTCATAGGTTTGAAAAAATCTGCTCAACAACCGAAATAACGCAGTGAACGTGAATAGAATAGTTCTTTATTTGCACAGAAAGTAGGTACAAGTTACAGATGTTAAGTTTAATTATGATCCTTATACTAACTACCTTAACTAAGGCATGCAAACAGTGACTGAACTGAAAGGCTTTACTATCGATTGTCTTTGTATGTGTGTTAAGCAGTTACCCGCAGATGCAAAGGATAATGACGATGAATTTCTTCCGTTCCGGTGCTCTCTGAGACGGCACAAATTCTGGCTAATTCGCGAATATTAATAATAACACACCGTAGAGGTACTGTTTATAGATCGACCATTCGCAAGTCTGGCGCACTTGAATCCGTCGGCTCCAAATGTCATCAAATACTTGACTGTGCGAAAGTATTTGATGATCCTAGGAACCGATACTAGGAACAGTAGGAACCTCCCAAATGCTTTCTGACGTTGACGATGATATTTTTTTAGGCTTATAAAATGTTGGACACGTAGCAAATCGTTTTGTTAAAAGATAAGGCAAGTAATTGAGTAATAGACAGTGACTATCTATTGAAAATATAACGATAAAAGAAAAACCATACAACTCTACTAGAACTACGTAGGTATATCCAATAGCATAACTCTATGGAAACATTGTTTTGACTAACGTTAACAAGATATCAAAGTCAAATAATTTATTTCAATTAGGCACATAAAAGGCACTTTTGAACGTCAAAAACAAAGAAATAGAACTGATTCTAGTTGCCCCTTCCAAAAGGTAGTTTTCGTATGGAGAAGAATGGGCAAGAAACTCCACCGTTACTCTTTTAAAAATGTTTTACAATATTTTGTATACATCAATTATATAATTATTATATGTATGTGAAGACGATGCACGTAGAACAAGATTACTATACCACAATAAGTAAAAAGAATTAGAAAATAAGCAATAACAAATAAATAAATGATGTGATAGATGTAGATAAATGGTGCTCACATATTTACAAACATTTTAAAAGTATAGTAGTCAAGATTGGCGACATCCTGTCTGAAGATTTCGCAGGTCTGCTGGAAGAAATTTCTTAAGAAATAAGCAGTACCTTAGTACTCATATTTGAATTATGTCGTATCTATTTTGTATTTTACTGTGTGTACACAAATAATAAAATAAATAAATAAGATTCAGAGAAAACTACGACTCAATCTTCTCATTTAAATACTGTTGCTAGATTAACCAGCCCTCATTCCATTCACCATCATGCAAGAAGACACCTCGTTCAGCTCAGCTCGTTAAAAGCCACGCTATCACCGAAAATAGCCCCGCAGATATCATAAAGGGGACAATACATTACCTACCGCATCGCCATATAAATTCCAGTCACACAATTATTCTTATTCTGCGCATGAGTCTGATCAAGGCGTATGTATATGCACGCATGCGCCTCTATTACCATGCTAAACGATTCAGAGAAATTTTTCGCAGACACCTGTTCTGTTCTTTTAGATTTGGTTTAGACTTAAGCCTTTGTTTCGAGTCAGAAGTGTTAGTGGAATAATCGGACGCCCGGATGATGGTGTGAAGGTGTCTTTGTCGTTTTGTAAACGTGCGTTTTGTTGTAAATTGTTGATTTTATGTTTTTGGTGTGAAAGGAAGAGTTGGATTTGAATATTATGTTGATCAGCAGGCAATTTCACGCAGATGAACTTTCATACATAAGGGAATCTTAAACAAAAGACATACCGGTCTATTCTGTAAAAATCACAACCTGAAAATTTAGGTGAGCTGTGACTCCACCTGACGCTAGGGATTTACACTATTGACAGCTCACTGCGCCTGCGTCTTCACGTTGGCATTTTCACAGAATAACACCGCAGATATTTCAAAAGAACTACCTAGAACTCTCTCTCTATTAGAACAATATGCTGTATATTTGGTCTGTATATCTGTCTCTATATTGTTGTATTACCTACCTAATGCTAATACAAATTGAAGAATCGAAATGTAAGAAGTAATGAGACAATGGATAGCCGACGGATATCAACCCTATATTCCGGAATTTAAATCTAACTATCTAATCTAACTTCTAACTAATATTATAAACGCGAAAGTTTGTAAGTATGGATGGATGTTTGTTACTCTTTCACGCCAAAACTTCTGAACCGATTTGGATAAAATTTAGCACACAGATAGTTTATGACCTGGATTAACACATAGGATACTTTTATCCTGATATTCCCACGGGGTCGAGACATATGCGGGTGAAACCGCGGGGCGCTACTAGTCTGCCTATATAACCTATTCCCAACTATGTTGGGGGCTTCCAGTTTAACCAGATGCCGCTGAATACCAGTATTTTACATGAAGCGACTGCCTATCTCACCTGTAGAACCCAGTTACTAGGGAACACGATACATGAGAGATTTTGGGCTTCTGACTACCCGTAACGACAAAGATCTACGAATGACAATTCCATCTTATGAGTTGGATAAAGCCCTATATTTTACAGTTATTACAATTTGCTTCTAACAATAGTTTCCATCAATGATCTAATCGTAACTAAATCAATCTGCAATAAAGTGTCCGATTTGCTCGAGTTACTATTGTTTACAGTACTCATTGTAATAAATACTAACATTCTGACGTCTGACAACATTTCAAATGCAAGATTTTGGCACATATTGTGACAGTAAACAATGATTCAAATGTTTTCATTGTGGAATTATAAGCAGAGATTGTAGAGATTCTTCTCTACAAAATGGTGGCGAATGATGATGATTCTGATATGAAAATGTAGCTGGATTATGTGTAATTGTGTTTGAATGAGTACTATTATATAAAATTTATACATATTATAAATTAAAGTCCCTTTTTGAGTCTGTTTGTGGGTTCGTCGTCGCGACGTTCTTCAAAACTCCGCTACGGATTTTGTCTTTTTATTCCGGAAGGTTTCTTTCTAATATATTAATATTAAACTTACATTTAGTAAGGAAATCTGGATGTTTTTCTCGAAGTCTATTCGTAAGGACGGGGGTCGCTGATAGTATTTATAACTGACTTCAAAAAAGAAGGAGGTTCTCAATTCGACAGCATGTTTTTGTATGTTTATTGATATATGATTTTATTTTGATGATTGTTTTTTTGTTTGTATTTGCTTCAGAGTGTCAAACAGCAGATTCAAATATATTTTTTGGTTAACGACCAAATATTTCTATCATGTATCATGTGCTATTCATGGTTACAGTTTGTGGCAGATGATACAAATATTATTCCTTTAAAAATCTTATATTTATGTATGACTGTACCATTTACGTTCTTTTGTTTATAGGACCATTCATTTGATCATAGGACGATTTGCTAATAGGACATTTTTGCTAGTGTCGTTTTGATTATGGGTCGTTTTGCTATAGGACCATTTGCTTTTAGGACGTTCTGATACGGAGGGGTCTGTGCCACCCCGGAAGATATACGGGGGGCAGGGACATTGATATAGTTGCAGTGATCAATGTGTTCATTAACCTTGCTGGCTTGTTAATCTTTTAGCTATGGTATGAGCTATTATCGTACTGCTTGTGCTGACATGATGGAATTGAGAGCGATTTAATAATTATTATTTGCGACTCAAATGAAACCAATATTATAAATTGATCGTTAGACATTTACGTGAAATTAAATTTGCTTATTCACGTTTAAATCGTAATCAAAATAGTTAACGTGTTTGGATTGGTCGATCGTAAATTTTGATTGCCGGCCGTCCAATCACAGGTTATATTACTGAGAATCCGTAATTGTGAGGTCAATGCGATATAAAATTAAATTACTACTGATAAAAGTTTATTTTCTAATACTATTATAGTAAAATGTTAAGGAAACGTTATTATGATGCCGTAGAATTAGCTTTTAAAGACATACTTAATTATTAAGTTAGTTACTTTTAATGTTAGTTTTGCAACATGCAATAATTTTCACTGAATTTCTAGAAGATAAATTACAGCTATTAACGATAAACCTTCTACGATCCGATGCATCTTATCCCTGGCTGCCCTCCCTACCCCGGCGATGCCCTAACCCGAGGTCCATACCTCACATTAAGTTTTATGCCCTGACTGGAGGCCTTAATTTATTAAGGCGTCTACATGATAGCCAGGTTGACCTGTAAAATGTTAGACAAAAAAAATAACTGCCGTTATAATTTATTATAAATATTATTGTATTGTCTTTAAGTTACTCCTAAGCCATAAGAATTACTTACAAGCAAGCCTTATTATATCGATCTATCAAAGATAACAGTGTCCATAGTATAGCCTGCGTTCACCACATTTAAACAGTGGGATTGTCAGTCTGTTTGTCAACCAATAAAACAAAAAGAAGATAAAAGAGAGATTCCTCTCCGTGAAACAATACATTATGTTATAGGAACGGAATAGCAACATGTATTGAAAATCTTCTGAAAGAGAGCAATACAGGCCTGTAATCATAAGTACATGGACAAGAAACAATAAAGGAACTTGCTTTATAGAAAAAGAAAAAAAAAACTCCATTTACTACGTATACATAACAAACAAACATGAAGAACTATGTTTATTGTTATAAAGCACTCAGAAAAAGAATAATGTCTCATAATTTTTGGCACGAAAAGAGAGAAAATAACCGGGAAGTGACAAAAACATAATATAAGTGTTTGCAAATAAATCGTGCAAATTACGATGTTTATCCTATTTTTTTTTGTTCTGGACCATACCTGGAACACTACTGGTTACGGAGATATTGAAAGTCAAAGTTTCATCGTTTTCTGAAGTTTTTTAAATAAAGCAAGTTTTAAATGTTATATATAATTTAATTTTAAATACCACAAACCCTGAACTGTTGCATGCACCAATAAACACAATGTTTTGTGTGCTACGTTGGGCACTACCGTAAACAGCGATTTTTCTCACCAAAAATAAAAGTCGTTTCCCAGCAATTATTTATGTGCAATGTTACTTATTTTGATATACAGAATGTGACACCTATTTAACGGTTATGTGATGGGTCTTTTTACACCCTGTAGTTGTAAACAACGTGCTCCTGTTGATATCCCATAACACTAGGGTAGACCTCCAGACCGAATTTCGGCCACGGCGGCCTTCGGCGCGGGAGATATTATAGTGCACAAGTGTGTGCGCAGACACAGGTGCATTCTCTCTTCCCTCACTCTCATAGTCCGATGGGACGGCAATCCGACACGCCCGGAGAGAGATCCGGCGCAGGACCAACGGCTTAACGTGTTTCCGAGGCACGGGGTTATCACACCGCCAACTTCCAAACTCCGGGCCATGACCATGTCAAAGAATCAACTTTCCAACATTCATCATCAAACCTGCAAAAGCTAGAGGTTTGCTGATGAATTGTCAGTTGCCACCCTAGGAGACTAAGAAAAGTCTCTCACCCATGCGAAGTAAAATTGCTTCGTTTTGAAAGGCAGAACCAAAATGCAAAGCCGACGACAGCAGAAAAAGGTTTGTTGGCAGTTGGAGAACGCTGGTTGACGGAATATACAAACTGAATACATTATTATAGCAATAAAGAAAGAATTAGTAATGTATGCACAATTGATACAATTGATACTTGTAATTGCAAAAATGTTGACTAAGGCCGAATTTCACCAACGAAATTAAACGCGATCAACGCACCTAAACGCGTAAACGAGCTGTCAGTGTCATCATTGTTGTGGAATATTGACACTGACAGCTGTTGATCGCGTTGTTTCATTGGTGAAATTCGTCCTAGGAAGTGGAGAGGACGTAGATTCTTCGCTACTGTGGTGATGTAGGACACTCCGGAAAGCGTTAGAGGTGGCGATCCTTCGAGTCAAAAATTTGATTAGGGGCAAATGTTTAAAAACCTATAAAAAACAGTGAATAAGGTAATTGAACAAAATTTAAATAATAAAGTCCTTTGTTGAGAATGTGTGGGGTTAGGTAATCGTTTGCATCATTGATTGTTTCACTATAAATCATAATCACAATAAGCATTGAGACATCGCTGGACTGTTTGTAAATATTTACTATACGGCTGTCCGATCTATTGTAATAGTAGGTTTACGTGCTAGTACAGTACTAGTCTTGGTTGTATCTTCAGAGTTGTAAAGCAGTGTAGGATTTTTTCTAGAACATTCTACCGATTGATTTAATAAAATCTTGATGGAAGACCATGAACTATCTATGCCACCTGAAATCTGGCGATATCAGATGCCGTCCGTGGGTGGTTGTTTGTTTTTTCTTTGGTAGTGAGCAGTTAATGGTATGAAAAAGCGATAATTTGCTGTATTAGCTTTATCAGAACTAGCTGTTGCCCGCGACTTCGTCTGCGATCTAGGATGAAAACTAGCCTATGTCCTTCTCCAGCATTGCTATTCTGTAACCATCTCACCGTTTAAACTTAGGTGAAGTGAGCTTGAAATGAACTGTCACTGCCTTAGCATCATTATGTATCGATGACAATGACAGCTCACACCACGCTCACTTCACCTAAGTTTTCACGGTGAGATGGTTACAGAATAGACCGGCAGGTCAAGGTCAAGGTCTACCCATGTGCCAAACATCCAAATCCCTTCAGCCGTTTTAGCGTGAAAGCGCGACAAACAAACTCACTTTCGCATTTGTAATATTAGTTAGTAGTAGGATTGGCTAAAAAATAAATTGTTCAAACAAATTCATCATAATAATTACAACCAGACAGTTAAGTGTAGGTTACACTTGAGGATTTTTAGATCCATGTGAAATTCATGTCATAACTAAAAAGAGTTGACAACTTTTTCCGTCGTCACATAATAATACATATATATATATATATATATATATATATATATATATATATATATATATATATATATATATATATATATATATATGTATATATATATATATATATATATATGTATATTACTGTTTTTATTTAGTTAACACTCTTGCATATACCATTGTGTTGATCTATTCAATTTATCGTATCGATATAACTCATTAGCCTCATTTCAAGAAAATTATAGACTAAGGGATAGTCCATCTTTCTTCCATCCTTATTTACCTTAGGAAAATCGACTGAGTGTAGGTGAAACTTTTGTCTAATTAACAAAAAGTTTTGCATTTTTCCTACACAAAACTCAGAAATGCAGTATTTCAATGCTTTTCTTGTATGTACTCAAAAGTTTTCACCCGTAGTCGTAAGTTGTTTCTTGCGGTTCTGACACAGTGGCTGTGTTTACTAGGAAGCTGGCACAATCTGTGGCCTCTATGCATACGGTTAACCACAATATCGTACGTGTCACAGCCGCTACTAAGCGTTCTCGGACCAAATTCGAAGTTTGTTCGAAAATGGAATGAAATTGGGTTTGAAAATTGACAGTTATTAAAAGAAAGATGGCCGCTTTGTTGTGATGGTAATTTGTGATGATTAATTGAGTGTTTTGGGTTGTATTCAGTGAAATTAGTGAGTAAAATAGGATTAACTTGCGAATATTATCAGATTTATGTACTTACTCGAATCTCCTTTTATTAAATCGAAATTTCATTGCAGTAGTTAATGTGAGATAAAAATTAAGAACGTACCTAATAAATTGGGTTTTAAGCAAATGAGACTTTTAATATCAACATTATGACATTCACAGCGTATCAACATGCGGATTAAAATATAATACCTAACTATTTACCAGTTTACCGGATATAAAAACTCTACAAACAGACAGAAACAGGGATAAAGCAACCGGATACAGCATTTTCCGAACTCAAAAAATATATGTATTTTCAAACTCTGTAATCCTCATAAATGAGACACCAATAATTACGAGAAGTAGTAGGGGCTGCTTGCAAAGCCACTTTCATAGCGGCAATAAAAAGTTTTCATTGGCCCCAGTCAACTCCGACGGAGGTTTAACTTAAACTTAAGTTTATCTCGGTTTTATGACCAAACGGTATAAACATGCAGGTGTGTTGCAAAATCCACATATTTCTACGAAAAAAGAAAACTAAATTAAAGTTGTAAAAGTTAGAGAAATTGTTAATTCGTGAAATGTTGTGTCATCAACTTAAACTAAGTTAAATCGTAATATAAGTATAAATGTTGGTCATGCATTAATTACACTATTACAGTGTTAAAATGGCAATATTTTTTATATTATTTTAATTTGTTTACTTTGTTAATAATGATTATTTTTTCATAAACACATAGGCCGTTTTTTTTTCTCTCTTACTAGTTTAGTTATTTCTGGCCACTCAAGTTGCATTTGCCATACCTACCATTACCTGCGTGTTTTGACATTGATTTCTGTACTTGAACTGTAAAATTATCTGCAATTCTAGTTTATACTACGTCCCTTTCAGATTAGGAGATACAGCTTATAGTTATTTTTATGCCGAGTGGAGGTTTATTTTAGACACCGTAGTAAAATGTCTTACCTTTTCATAAGTTTCCTTAACTACATCAAAAACTAAATTCTAGAGTAGATGAATGATGAATGATGATGAAAGAAAGATTGTTTAGATTTTGGTGAAATGTATGAATGTAGTTAACGTAACCGCCATGCGTGTATGACCGGATGTTTGAACGTAAACGAGGCAAAAGCACTGTGGAAGTAAGCATGTAAAGATCGTAGCAAGTGGCGTCCTGTCATTTCTGCCTACCTTCGTGGGAAAAAGGCGTGATATTTGTGTATGTATGCATATATGTTATACTAGCTGCGCCCCGCGGTTTCACCTGCGTAAGTCAAAATCCCGTGAGAATATCGGGATAAAAAGTATCCTATGTGATAATCCAGGTTATAAACTATCTGTGTGCCAAATTTCATCCAAATCCGTTTCTAGTTTTTGCGTGAAAGAGTAACAAACATCCATCCATCCATCCTCACAAACTTTCGCGTTTATAATATTAGTAGTAAGTAGTATAGTATAGTATTATTTATGTATATATATATATTTTACAAGTTACAAATAGAAACAGTCGTATTAATTCTATTGCGTTATTATAACTATTTGCATACGAAACCAATTCAAAAGCACCATTGCGAAAAACCAGTAATAAATAGCGGTGTATATGTAATAATTGCAGATAAATAATATAAAATATAATGCAATACATTTCCATTGTTCTATTTCTTGTATTGCGTATAACTTTATGCCATAATTTAAGTTATTTTTTGTTAGAACTGACATAATTAACTCGTTATTTGTTGTTATTACATTGCAAAATGATTAATTGCGTACAATTATACGTTTTTTGTTCAATTTGTAAACTAATTAATTTGAGTAGTGTATTGTTCGTGCATTAAACTAGTTTTTGTGTGTGAATTATTCATTTAACAGGTTTAATACTGCGGCGCAATGTGTTTTTAGGTCTATCATGTAACGATTTCCTTACTGCATCAGGATGTGGCTTACTTTCAGTGGTTTCAGTTCATATAGGTACAGACAGAGTCATTATGTGGGGACCCCATCCATTTTAAAATAACATTGAATTCGTTACGACTAGGATACTCCCACTCTTTGAATCATAATTTAAATTAAACTAGAAATGGTCTACTTATATCTGCTTTTTTAATTTTATTTTACCGTCGTAATTTGTTTTTGTTGACGTTCGCTTTGCCTTTTGTTTCGTTTCTTTGCACATTAGGTGTATCAAAATAAGAGATCAAAGGTCATCCAAGGACTTTGAAACATGTTTGAGAAATTATAAAAAAAAATAAGCAGAAGCTACAATTTCCTAGGGAAAAATTATCTGGAGTGAGTCACTATAACATAATATTTGTTTAGGAACATGAAAGGTAATATTTCCAACTGCAGAACAATTTCCATACGAAGAGCTTTGAAATAACTTTACCTATATGCTTTTGTGCTCACTCCACATAAGGCAAAATAAATATCGTAGAAAATAAAACATTACTGTACATCCATTTATCAGTAGATACTTCGCGCGAAGGCGTGTCCCCATCATGGACGATTATGTAGGGAATCGACAAACAAATATAAAATAACCTCTCTATTGTGTTCTGTATACTCTATTGCACTGTGTTACGGTTTATAATTGCATATCACAAAGGCAAAGTTAAGTTAGCCTTGGTAATGTTACTGCGCAAACGGGTGGAGCGTGGCGACTTGACAGGTATTAATGACTCCTAGCTATGGCAAAGGTATTATATTATTCAGCCTTTGTATGCTAGCTTTTGTTTATGGTTAGGTACATCATTAGCTCTGTGGTTACCATTTGTTGTTTAATAATTAGATATTTTTTTAGTTTTTTGTTTGTTATGGTGGGAAAAAATAATAAGTTCTCATTTTCACAAGCAATTGTTTTTCATGTGTGTCATTTGTGTGCTATGTGATTGTAAGTTTACCTTATTAATTTTTAGATTTATTAATTAGGACCTAGGAACCTATGTATAGGTAGAATACTTTTCTTCATTTTCATTTACTTTAGTTACTTAGCACTGTACTTAATTCTGAATCAAATCAAACATGGATTTTAAACGTTTGCTAACAAATAAGTAGTCAGTAAAACGCATGGAATTAGTATGTACCTACTTAAAAACTTGATGTCTGACATCCGCCATTTTTGCGTGACAGAAAAAAAAATGTAATTTCAAGACATTATGGTGTCGTGTTAAGACTGTTTAATTTAACACTACAGATAAACAATTGGACATGCAGAAGGAGTCATAATTTATGCCCCAGAATCTCATTATGAATTTTTATTGCCGTATAAACGTGACGGAAACTTAATATTCCGTTTTTATTTTTTAATTACGGCCGCCATCTTGAAGCGTCCGTCACGCCTCTTTTTTTACAGCTGTTTAACGAATTCTTTATCAATGTTGATGGGAGGTTTTTTTATTAAATTATCATCTGCCTAGCGTTTTTTCAACTATTTTGGGGTCGGCTTCCAGTTTAACTGAATGTAGCTGAATGTCAGTACCTATTTTACACGGAGCGACTGCCTATTAAGTTAAGTAAGACTGGTTGTCAGACTTTCGGGCTTCTGACGACCCGTAACGACTGTCAAAACATCCATGATTTAAATTATAGAGCAGTTACAGTCAAGCTCGTAGTAGCTTTACCTATAAGGACGTCACTCACTTGCACGTCATGAATCAACATGATCTCAAAATCAAAATCAAACGTCATTTATTCAAACTAGGCTGGGAATTAGCACTTTTCGAACGTCAAAATTACCTAAGACAGTCCCCCAAAACGCCCACCCTTTACCACTTCCTAGTGCTCTATCTATTTGTCTATGTAACTATGTGTAGAGTTTACATACAACCTACAGTCCGTGCCAACACTAAAGCCCTTTGACGCAAGTCTCGGATATCGGTTAAATTTTCCAACCTGTGTGATGTACTTGACGCAAAAACTTTTACATTTGGTTTCGTTCGCAAATACCGGTATTTGCAAGAGTATTGTATAAAGGTTTTTACGTATTTACCGGTTTAGAGCAATAAAAACCGGTTAATACTTCAGTTTTTATTCAGCGCGGCATCCTCACAAGTAGTCACAAATTGCAAGGCTTTTACCAACATGTCGCTCGTCGAATAAACCGGTTAATTAAGAATAAACCGGTTAAAATAAAGTTCTCTAAACGTTCGCGTTCTTTAGAAAAGTGCGGAGGAAAACCGAAATCATTCGGTATTAACTGGTATTTCGGTATTAAACCGGTTCCGAGCCTTGCTTTGACGTGGCGCTTATGTATATGTCATTAAAAAAAATGTAATTCCACAACTTTCCGCCGGCCATCTTTCGTGTCGCACACTCAACTATTAATTACCATAGTTTATAGAATTCAAGTTGTTAAACTAACTAACTGATGGAAGACCTTGTTGTTCCTCAGTCCAGACTCCGGGCTGCTACTGAGAAATTCCCGGTGGAAAAACCCAAAAGCACTTTGCCCGACCTGGGAACAAAACCCAGGACCTCATGCTCATAGTAATAAATACTTAGTTACTTTTGTTAACTTTTTATTAAGAAAATATTGTGGCACGTGCACTTTACACGCCTGTCAATTATTAATTAAGTATTTGTTTAATTATTAATTATTCATATAAAATATGATATGAACGTTAATTTATGCGTGCCCGCAGCACGATATAACTAGTTATTAAATTAATTAAACATTCCTGGAATCAGAAGCTCACTTATGGTTAAGATATAAAATAAAGAAAATTATCTTGTGTGACTAACGTTTTGAAAAAATTAATAAAAATTTCTTAATTTCAGTATACTCGTATCCCACAGTAAATAATGTTTTTATTATTTGTCGTTCAGATCTATAGAACTTTACTCATTCTTACCAGTCTTACCAAGCGTTGTGTTACCCAATAACTGAGTTGTGTGTACAAGATGTAATTCTAGTATCATCCATCACAGATCACTTTAGGACATTCGACCTAATAAAGTCAGATGTCCTAAATTCATTTCTAATAAGAAGCTGCATTATCTTTTATTACCTACTGTTTCATTTTGTTCTCAGCGTTTCTGAATTGAGAACTATATTATAAATAGAAAAATTGTCAAACTCTACTTTAACGTAAATCAATGATATTATATGTTATACACTCACAAAACAACCGAAAAAAGTGTTCCGCGCAGCAGCGGCACACATACCCACGTTTCATTCATTTTACATTTCACTACAAGTAAAAACGTTACAATTGGAATGTTTTCGAGTCTTCACGATTGCGCGCTTTTAGCATTATCTGTTAATATAATATCATTGGTCTAAATACTACAAATTACTTTGCAAAAAACGTAAAAAAAATTCAATTTCGTGTGCCTTCAATAATTCCAAATTAGAGTTTGACAAGTTCTCACATTCAAATTCTCTAGTCATTTTTAAACCACTAGATAAATAAATAGTTAGGGGCACATAAAATACTTATTACGAAATATCTTTCTCACCTAAACAAAGCCTTTTGTATCTACCATGAGCCGATATCCATATTGTGAACATACCACTAACCAATAAAGCATTATTATAAAATAAAATAAAAACAGTATCTCCTCGTTATAAATCTGTGTGAAGGCGTGGCCTCTCGGATGCATGCGCCAACTCCCGCTGATTATTAATCATTCGGTTCAAAGAATATATTGGGCGGTAATCATTAGGTAGGTATACTTTGAAACAAGATATATGTACAAAAGTATGTGTGTAAGTACCGTGTAGTACTACACAGTGTGCTCGCATTGTACGGAAATCCTATACAATACGAGATCAGCATAAATTGGAAATGTATAGCTTGATGTGTAGCCGTGTACCTATAAGGGCTTTAGGCAAAGTTACATTAAATTAAATAGCCTGAAAAACAAAGCTTATCATATTACAAAACTACTATAAAAACAGCTGATATTTGTCAAGGATTGACTTAGAAATGTCACAGTCAATTTGTTTAAAAAAAAAAAAACTAAAATCTCCACTTAAAAAAATGAAGTAAATAATATTTATGTGCTTTTCTTTAAAATTGTTACAGGTAGTTAATGTGTTGTGAATTTGTATTTAAATAAATATTTATTTATCACGTTATAGAAAATATTTATGGCAGAATTCTCGAAATTAATGTCAGTTTTAGGTTAGGCTCACTATAAACGATCCTTTTTATTGCACTACCCTTTAAAGTTTTATGGATGCAATAACAATAAATCATATTATAATCATATAAGCTGAGTTTGTAAGAAAAACTTTACTTCTCGCGAAATAACAGGAAAATGAGTCAACAGGGAAATTATTTATGAGTTTTATGACAGACGTATTAAGTCCCACAGTGCCTGTAGTGTGTGTGTGCAACCTAAGTCCTACAGAATTAAAATTAAAGCTAATACTCATAATTTTGTGCAAAGAAACGTAGAAGGTATTATGAACAACGGTTTTGTATGAAAATAATAAATTAATTTAATAAAGCTAATTAATTTGGAGCATTTATAATATGTAGTTTAACTTGCATAATTATTTAACCCAATTTATATAATTTTACATGATGAACTACACTTGTCAGCCTAGCAGCAATTAGGGGTCAGAAGGGACTTCTGACCCCTAATTGTATATTCTGTCTTCTAAATTCGTTGTTTATCTCTTATTTTTATGACATAATCTTATAATTTCTTAAAAAAGGTTGCATGATAAAACCCTACCCGAGACCAATGTAGGTTTTAAAATTGTCTATAACGACGGTCATAGATCCCCAGTTCGAAATTATAACAATGATCCATTGACATGTAGGTAGTTTGGTAATAACTCTTTGACACGTCAGCAAAGTGCACATATTTATCTGGGAGGTGTGCCTCTCCAGACACTGCAACAACCCATACGTGTCACGCAATTCGAATCCAATTTCCAGACGTGACAACGACAGCGTCGCCATTACTTCGTAGCTTCTTCTACGCAACAGACAATTAGTGTCCTCATGTCTATGACAACTAAATCTAATCTACCAACATCACCCGACAAACAAACCCAGAAACAATAAAATTAATCGCCTGACGTTTCGCACGTCCGGTCCGATATCGCCGGGCCTAACAACGGCCCATTGAGCCGAAACAATCGGCGCACACACTAAATGCGTTTACATTGTCCCGTACAGCCGGGCTACGTGACCAAAGGCAGAACTACGCAGGAAGTGGACGGTGGCCGATAACGATATCACACTTAGTGGCCACTCTGTGTCGGTGTAAACAAGGCTTAGTACTGGCTGGTCGCGTTCGAGGGTTCTAAATTTAAAATTCGTTTGGCAGAGGAATGAGGTTTTGGTCCATAGAAATGATGGAATGGAATATTGTGTATTTGTTGATTCAAGTACTGGTTTGGAACACCTGGTGCGAAAAAACCCTACTGCTAAAGTTTAAATTTTCTGAAGAATTTTTAATAAAGTTGGTCTATCATTGTCGGCATTTTGAGACCTAATAGACTGCATGATGGTTTTCAAGGATAGTCAGTTGTTTAATACATCATTATGTCTGCAGTTAGGTACTGAAAGACGATAATTTCTTACTTATTCTAAACTCAACGCCAGCACTAAAAACTAGCCATAAAACAAAATATATTTCACAGACGTTCATAGTAAATATTTATTGACCAATTACAAATCAGCGATTATCGCGCGCTGCGTCCTGATTGGTCGGTAGAACTTTCTAAAGTCGTGTACAGTTGGCTGTAACTTTACATTGTATTCAAGAATTATGTCTTTGAATTACGTACGCCATGAAAATAACTTAATGGAGGATAGAAGGTCATGTTTATAACGAATAGATTAGATATAACTAGATAATGGTTAGACTTGATAATGTGAACAGTGGAGTTTTACAAAAAATGTACCGCAGTTGTGAAATATTTGGGATAGTTGAAAATCAGTTTATAATTTATTCTCAAGCAAGTAAAATGTACTATTTGCCCACAATTTTGCCTAGCATTACATATCATTTGGCTCTACTCATACCATACAATACATATTATTAGTCGCTGTAAAAAAAATGGAAACTATCACTAATAAAATTAAATGATCCGTCGCCATAACAAAACACCTTGAAACCTAAATAAATGTATAGGTATGTAGGTATAAAGATTTGGTTATATATGAAAGCGGAAAACGGTCACACAATCGGCTGTTACATGTACAATTATAGAGCGTTTTTTGAGACCTTAATGTCAAATTCTGGTGAAAATTACAGATTCTCATGACGGCCGTTGTACTATGACGGAACCGTTTTCCTAGGAAGCGGTAAAGGCACAGGGGCAAATTAGGACATACACAATCTTATGTCCGTCGATGTTGTAAGAGTTGTTACTCCGGTGTTGCTGTTTGGCAATCTTAAACAAGACTACAAATTATCGGTAAATGTAGTAATTTATTGAAGTAACTTCATCTATTAACACTGGAGGAGTAAAGTAAATGATCATTATTTTTGCATTTATTAACTGTTTTGAGTTTATGAAACGTTTAGTAACGATCCTTTTTGCGCTTTATAAGAGCAATACCTTAGTTCTGTATTTTTAAAAAGCTCGTAAAAAGATTACTTTGTTGCTGTTTGCTGAGAATCTTGCAACTTTTAATAATATTTATTGTTTTCATTCTTGTTTTCGAATACTTAGTCTAAAAGGACAATGGGGGGAGTTATTTGATACGTGGTCTATAAACCAATAATAAAGTTGTAGAGGTGTTTTTTTTTAAATAAAATAATGAACAAGATTATTTTTTTTATGAGATCATCAAATCTCATCCGCGAAATATGAGATTTAATTGCTTAATTTATTTTTTATACCTACTACCAGAAAATAGCGAAATAAATGAATTCAGACTAGAATCTCGATACAATTACCTACTGACGTTGTGAAATAGTATGATGATGGGATGGGAATGTAGATCTCGTTCAATGTGGATTGTGGATACAATACAGGGGTGCTATAAAGTAATTTAATTAAGGCAGTATGGGAATTACTTTATAATCTTTTATAACCGACATCCGCTGTTTCAGTTAAATGAATTAGGGTTGCCATTTCTAACATTTCGCAACCAGGACCAGACGCGTGAAAACGCCGGATGTTAGAGACCAGAACTCGGACATGTCAATAGGTTTTTTTTTTAAATATAGTCAGTGTAACAAAAAACAGTTGAAAATGTCATAAATCACCGTTTTATTTCAGACCTTAAAATTAAGTTTAGTCATCTTTTATCATTATTTTAAATGTACCTAACAAAACAGAATCTAATTACCTACAGTTTGTTACAAATCGCGACGTGCGGGCACAGTGCGTGTGTTGCGGGCGGCCCAAGACTTAACATTTTTAAACCCGGACTACAAATGAAGCCGCCCGGACGCTCCCCGGATGCCCTCTAAACTAGGACAAATCCGGGGAAACCTGTCCAGGTTTCCCCGGACAGATACTTAATTCATTTGGGGTCGCCATCCGTCCGGATGGCAACCCCAAATGAATTAAGTATCTGCCAGTCAACCTAAGCATAAGAAAATGGATCTGGTGATACTATCTGAGCAAATGTATAGGTTACTTAAAGGGTGAAATTTAATTCATGGGCATCCTCTTATGAACAAATTATACCTATGAGACAAACCCGGAAATCGCGAAAAAAAAATACAGCTGTTCCCTTCCATTGTCGAGCTATGCGAACATAAAATTAGGGAACATCTGTTTTGCCTTTGTATCAAATATAATTCCTGAAAGTTAGGACCTATCTAAAATATTATACTTAAAGTTTTCTGCAGTTTGTGCACGATATTTTCTCTCCTCACTATTTGCTATTTCTAGTCCTGCGTTTCTAATTTTAAATAACGTGTGACTAACAATAGTAAACGCACAGTTTATCCTATAAATGAGGCAATTGAGTGCCATCACCATACCTAACCTAAAAATTAAAATAAATGCAATGCAATCGACTATTGTGTTTGATGCAACGTGAACGAAATCTTCAAGTTGTCCGAGCTTGCGTAGGCGTTAGAGAAAAAAAAGCGGTTCTATATTCAAAGTTAGTGGTTCGGCCAATCGCGTGGCCGGTAGGCGT
This sequence comes from Lithophane socia, assembly GCA_947522985.1. Lineage (NCBI taxonomy): Eukaryota > Metazoa > Arthropoda > Insecta > Lepidoptera > Noctuidae > Lithophane > Lithophane socia. The sequence continues at coordinate 5,195,023 of OX383270.1, read as the reverse complement.
GGCGGCGGCTTACGATTGGCCGTTGGCGAGGCGGGCGCAGCTAGTACTGATGGATCGCGCGATTATAACGTTAGTGACGTTAGTCGATGGTCTTCTAGCGTTGTGGACGCATGGCTGGCGAAGGGGCGCGCATGTCCGCGTTTTTTAATTGACTTGAATGTAGGATTTTGAAATTGTCGTATCAAGTAAAAAAATTGGAAGCCATAACAATGGTCATACAATTTTAATAACGTGCCACTGTAGTCGATAAAAAAGCTTGTTTTTTTTTTAAAAGCTTAAATATTTTTAAATCGAAATCGAATTGTAACGACTTTAATTTAATTTATTAAGAGGGGTCATAATAAATTTAATTAACCTCGTTAAAAATAATGATTAATAATGACCATTAACTACATTTAAACTTGTATGCATAAAAGTCCTACAACAGGTACTTAATTAAAATTACCGCTGAAACATTAGCGTATTTTATTAATGAAGTTAGTTAAATGTAAATTATATGCATGAAACATAAGTCGGCGGCACGTAACTGGCAAGGGTTTGGCGTATTGCGAGTAAGTTTGCGCATGTACAATTACACTTACAAACAAATTGATACTTTTATTCCATGTCATTATTCTATGGTTATTGTAATAATTTATTTTTGAACATGTCTGTTAAGAAAAACAAGCGAAAACGAATTCTGCGCATCTACGAGTCTTGCCAAGTTACGTGCCGGCGACTGTACCTTCCTTGGACTAAATTCGTTGCTACAAAAAAAATTACTACCTACCTACTGGCTTATTTATCAATTGCAATTAAATAACATCAATTTTTTAATCCTTTAATGGTCCATTGACAAATAAAGCAATATTTATAATCATAATCAGCCTTATTTCCACTGCTGGGACACAAGCCTCCTCTCTGTGAGAGGGAGTGGGCCGAAAAATCCACCACGCGGGCCCAGTGCGAGTTAGTAGATGTCAAATGTCTTCGAATTTTTGGTTTTAGGACATCCGGTTTCCTCACGATGTTTTCCTTCCCCATTTCTATATTTTTTTTGTTATTTTCTCTTACCTCTCTTTTTTTATGACAAAATGCTTGCAAAGATTGCGCTAGACAAGAGTATAATAAACAAGATGGTTAAAAAAACGGCTCGTAAAATGCGAAACATAAAGTTATGATAGTGCTGTACCTTTGACATCGGCTATAAAGATGTCATAGCCGACCCCGGCTAGCCTCCGCTTTTATTTGACAGGCTATGGATGTTTATTAACGGTTTTAACTTAGCCATGTTATCGTATCGCTTTAACCTGGCCAGCATTTTCATCTTTAAGCCTTTTGCAACTGTTTGTGGGAGCCTTTATGTGTAGTTTAGTTAGGTGCATCTTACAGACTTGCTCGCGGCTTCGCACGCGTGGATGTCGAAAAATATCCCACGGGAACGCACTACTGGGAGGAACCTACCCTGAACTTTGTGCCAAATTTCATGCAAATCCATTCAGCCGTTTTTGGGTCAATCCGGAACTGTATGTTCCGGTTTGACGCAAAAACGGCTGAACGATACCAGACAAACAGACCAACGGAAAAATTATTCGTTACTATTTTATTGTGTATAGACAAGTAGCTGAAAACAGTTGTAAATATCATTACCTACTCAAAATTGTATTGAAAAAAAAAAGTGATATCATTTTTGGATATTATTTAATATTGATCTATTTCCATGATTCGACCATTGAACTTCATCAAAGACAAAGGCTTTTGTGTCATTCATGTCATAGATTGGACGGTAAATAAGGCTGAAACAAACAACAAAAAACCCTGACCTATATGACTCGGAGTAACTAAAACACTTATCTCATAACAGAGAGAACGCAAAAACATTAAGAAGGAATCGTTCACAAAATGTCAACGTTTTAGCTTTATTTCAGACTACGCTTTATTATAATAGCACAACAATATCGCTCGCCATACATTTCCAATAATATAATATGGTATAGAAAAGTGAACGTGTTCTAAATAAGTAAATGTAATATGGCGATCGATATTGTTGTGCTATGAAGTATATGCTATTTATTATATTATAGCGTAGTTTGAAATGAGCTTTAAGACAAAAGTGAAGCTGGGTGCTTACTCAACTAGATTCAAAATTCGAATACAGTTACTTATCAGCTCTTGGCGGCAAACGGCATTGGGTCCGTAATGGCGGATCGTAAAGTTGACATAAACGTCCGGGCCCGCACTGCGGCGTTGCTGTATCTTGAACTTACGTCAATTGTATCTATCCCAAGTTTAGTGCATAGCTTTTATTGTGAAGTATAAACCATGGTCAGAGTCAGAACGCTGAGAACCGTATGTTATGACTTGGTAGAACCTGTCAGAAGCTGTCACTACATAAGTCTATCTGTCAATTGTTTCAATAGATTATTATTGACGATGATGCCTGCCCGATGATGAACTGCCCCGTTGGTCTCGTGGTTGCAAGCGCGACTGCAGAGCGTGGGGTCTTGGGTTCGATTCCCGGGTCGGGCAAAGTGTTATTGGATTTTTCCATTAGGAATTTCGTAGTAACAGCCCGGAGTTTGGAAGTTGGCGGTGTGATACCCCCGTGCCTCGGAAAGCACGTTAAGCCGTTGGTCCTACGCCTGATCTCTCTCCGGTCGTGTCGGATTGCCGTCCCATCGGACTATGAGAGTGAGGGAAGAGAGAGTGCACTTGTGTCTACACAAACACTTGTGCACTATAATATCTCCCGCGCCGAAGGCTAGTCTCCATTGAGATTGGCCGCCGTTGCCGAAAATACGGTCTGGAGGACTATTATTGACGATGATGATTATATTGAAACATCTTAGATCTTCGTGTGGTTAGGACTAATGTGGTGTCAGAGAGCCGCCCATGCCTCTGACTTGGCTTCACATGCTGTCGAGAAATATCAGGCATGGCTCACGAAACGGTTAACAGTTTAGATTTAAATCTGAGATTGTTTATGTACGGATGGAAAATATGTTTCTCATAGTAATCAAGAACTACACAGTCTGTTGCTTTTAATCTCAATACTCAATACTTTATTGCATTCCACATGTAGGTACTCTTAGGTGGTAAACTTATAATTAGATCATATGGACCCTGTCGGGCACAGCAAAATAAGTGAGATAAACAGGTGAGATGAGGTGAGGTGAGGTCATTGAGTGATGTAATAATAATACAAGTAATAAGTCTAATAGAATTTAAAGTCCCGAGTGCTTAGGTTATGACTTGTATAAGTCTATCATTTAGATATTCGCTTACTGAGTAGTAGCTTTTATTTAGCAAAAAATATTATTATCTCGTAGACTAATTTGACAGTTGCAAATGTCAAACTCCAAATTGAAAAACAACAATCACTTGAAATGTCAAATTACTCTACGAGATTAGAAAACAGAATTTAGCATAGTAGTCATCTAAGTTATGGTAGTTGTAGTAGCCCATAAAGGAACTGATCAAGTGATCATTCACAAATACCTATGCATATTCGACAGGTTCCTTTTAAAGAAGCTAGCTTCCATAAAGGAGCTATGGTTCCTTGTTCTGATCATAAAGCACCTCAAGATCCATGACCAAAACCGTGCTTAACCCACAGGAGCTCGTTTTTGTCACGCACTCACATCTTATGGTGGTAAGCTATTGTTTACGCGTCAATATTACAAATATTTTTAACTGCTTTGATAGCTTTCATTTTGTTCATTACGAAAGATCAATTCTCGAGAGCTCCCGAGATATTAAGTTTTAATATAGTGTTAACTTAGGTACTTAAAATCAACCACAATTAGCTATTTCACAGTACTCAATCAATGCAGAAAAGCAAACAAAACTGCACCACTCAATGCCAAATGAATCACCAGCCTTTAAATCGATTTAAAACCCATGGCGAAGCGTAGTAGCAATCGGCACAAAGCGGCAAATAACGTCGTAAGTAGCAATACGACTATTTTACACGTCGCCGAACATTACAGCACTATTCCACGAGGTTAAAAGCATGACGATGTGTGTCCAAGTGTCTCTCCCACCTTTGAATAGGTTTTTTATAGTCGACGGAGCTGTCAGCACAAAGGGAAGTCGTAAAGCCGAAGTGTCTGTATGATGCACGACCTTCTGACATATAGTTTATGGTTGCTAGTGACGTGCCGCTGCGATTATTCTTAATCCTTAGTTTATGGTTAGTCGATTGTCTCATTCATGTCGATTGGCGATTTTGTTAGGTTTGTTTCGGTGATAAAGATTTTAAATACGTTGTTGTATTTTTTGTATGGTACTTAGTTCCGGGGTGATACTGGTTTAATGTCTTCTCAGTCTGGTTTTGGAGTTTATGTGACTTTTATGAAAGGACTAGCTTCTGGTGCGACTTGTCCGCGTAAAATTTCTTATCTTAACATAAAATAATGTCCCCGCGTCGCATCGCATCGCACGCCCGCGCGTTTACTTTGTTTTCGCTTAGCGTTTTTTCTTTTTACTGTGATCTTAAGGGTCGTAGCGTGATGTGAGAATGTCTGCCCTAATAATTGGGATATGCGAAAAACAATTCCGACTCATCGTTCCAGAGATTAGCGCACACAGACAAGCGCGACGCGACTCTAGTACTTAGTACAATTTCTATGCAAACATGAATCGCGTATCACTGGCACACTGTCGCGTCGCGCCTGTCTGCGGGTTCCTTAAATTCAATCAACCGTTATGACGTTAACTATCCATGTCTGATTTGCCAACTGGCTCTCAACCTCGGGCAGCAAGAAGAATATCATAGTGCCAATTATCCAAATTAATCAACCTTTCAAACAAGATAATATTGATTAAGTAGGTACTCTAAAGTAACGACTCTTAATAAAATGCCAAATGAATGTTAATGCCCATCAGTTGGCCCATAAACTATGCTAATGTTTTGGCAGTACATTTTATAGTAAAAAGTTTTATGTTTTACATTGACCTAATTCTTAAATACGACCTACTGTTATTTAAACGTGATTTACATTTAAAATAATTGTTTTTATAAAAACTAAAGATAAGCTACAGATTCATGACTGTTCATAATTTTGTACTGCATTGAAAATGCCTTTAGATATTTATATGTATAAAAAGAAAAAGTAATTAAAATGACGCCATGCCATTCAAGGCATACATTATGGAGTTTCTTTAAACACGAGGTGCTCGTGGCTAAGTAATAACAGCCGCACGGGTCGATCCATCAGGTTAAGCTACGCTTGCCGGGGTTGGTCCGTGGATCGGTGACCAGACCATCTTTACACACCGAGAGTCCTCCGTACCTCGGAAGCCCGGAAGGACGTTAAGCCCGGCTGTTATTCGTGTGTATCTTTGACAGTTGTTACGGGTCGTCAGAAGCCCGAACGTCTGACAACCATGTCTTACCAAGGGGTGTTGGGTACCCTGAACTGGGTTGTGGAGGTCAGATGGCAGTCTCTCCATGTAAAATACTGGTATTCAGCTGCATTCAGTTGGACTGGAAGCCAAACCCAAAATAGGTGGGAAAAGGCTAGGCAGATTGGGTTCTCTAAACAATACAACTCTGGAGGTCTTACGTCTTGTTTTATACAAAGGTCATTAATTCTCTGAATTTTTCGGCACTTCAATCCTCTTTCGTCTAAACTGTTTATTTATGTTATGTGTCACAATAATACTTGTCACTATCACTATAAACAAAGTGTCACTTGTCACTAAAGTGCCGCCATTGTTTACTTTGTCAATACTTAGAAATCAGTAGCTTGGTCCCACGGTACTTTGGTTGCTTATAAGTTTTGAATTAGTTATGTTCGTCAAATTATTACTAGTAACTGTTAATTTTGAGTGGTTAATTTAGATTTTTTTTTTGTTTGGTAGGTCATGCTTTATAGATGGTCTCATATAAATTTTGTTATTTTTGCTTGCGTAGATTTTGAGTTAGCTTATTATATGGATGATGTTTTAAGTTCCTGTCACTGTTATTTACATAGCAGATAGTGATATTCAAATTTGTGTGGTGTACCGAGTATGTACCACAACTAAAAAGTGAAAAATAAAAACATTTTACAGAAAAAAAACACCCGACATCCAAAAAAAAAAAAAAATATCTTTAATTTTGGAAAACGAAAACGAAAATTCTTAACCAAAGACACCAGACACCAAAAAAGTTTTTTTTGAGTCTTTCTATTTCATAGACTAAATGTGAAAACCTTTGTAAAAACATAGGAACACAATGTGCCACTTTGCCATGTCACACAACAGTTAGTGCAGAGTTAACAAATCATCTTCTAATTAGCAGCTAGCTGCTTCGTAATAATTAGTTAGCGTATGTAACGCTAACATGAGATACAGTCATTGATGGGCTGTTATTACGACATACGAGGTAGTTTGTCATGAAAAAATATTTACACTGTGCTGTGTGGTTACAGTGCCTATTATCTGTGATTTCTGTATCTCATAATCTTATATTATGTCTATTTATACGCGTAGAAAATTAGATATGAAAATATGAAAAAAAAAAAAACCCTCGGTTCGATTCCCGGGTGGGGCAAAGTGTTATTGGGTTTTCCATCTGAAATTTCTCAGTAGCAGCCCGGATTTGTCTGGATTGTGCCCGATTGATGGCAATAGGCTTGCCCCCTATTATGGCTCTTACATACTGAATTTTAACTAAACAATTTCTGAGAAAACTTCACGCGAACAATGCGGCGGCGTCGCGTCACGCGGCGAATCGCGCCAGTATGTAAGAGCCTTTACATTGGACTTAAACATAACTGGCGAAATGTGGGTGTAGTAGAGGTACACCTCTGCCTAACCCTTCGGGGAATACAGGCGTGATGTTATGTGTGTATGTATGTATGTATGTATGTATGTATGTATGTATGTATGTATGTATGTATGTATGTATGTATGTATGTATGTATGTATGTATGTATGTATGTATGTATGTTTGTATGTATGTATGTATGTATGTATGTATGTATGTATGTATGTATTCATTTATTTATTTGATTTACAAGACTTTAAAACCAATTACATAAATCAGAGTACACGTAAACGAATCCCAACAGTTTATTCTCACAAAAATGTAGGCACATAACATAACCTTAACCAATTATTTTCGGTTCTTCGTTATTTACCAGCGAATGAAACAAATGACTAACGTTCATCTCTCTCTTCTTCCCCAGCGGTTTCCTTAGAAACCTTAGTAGAGAACTGTCACAAGCTGTTGGAGAAGTTCCACTACTCGTGGGAGATGATGCCCCTCGTCCTGGTGATCCTCAATTACGCGGGTAGCGACCTGGACGAGGCGTCGCGGAAAATTGACGAAGGTAAGACTTAGAAATTGTAGTTGCTCTTGCAATTGTTGGATTTATTTATTGTGTTGCGAAGCGATTGTTTTAAGCAAAAGGTCTGAGTTGCAGGAGTTTTGAAAAGTTATTAACGTTAGTGAAAAAAAAATGTGTCTGGATTTTTGAGCATACTATCTGGACAGTGGATGTTGGACAAAATGCTTTTAATTATTTTTTTTGTAATTCTTGTTTATTCTTACTTTTGTACAGAAGCTGTCCGTATAATGTTATAGCATTGTTTTTGTGATTTATATGTAAAATTAAAAATAAGAAAGATTTGTCGTCGTGAAATAATTATTTATGAAGAACACACATAATTTATTGTTCTTTTAGAAAGCTTTTCCCACTCGTGCGAGTCAGACCTATTTAGTGCTACAATGTAGCGAGCCGGAGTTGCCCGAATGTAGCCGGAGACGCCCGAATGTCTTCCGTAACCACGAGTCCGGACGCAAGTGGAATTACGTGAATGCTCGGGATTATTTGCATACGTGCTTCGTACTCGTACTCGTCTTAACTCGGGCCGACTCGGGCTCCTTACAGTCTGGCGTGAATCAGCATTTAGCTACAGCCGAAAACGCACTGGAAACTTTGTTGTAAACTATCCGATTCATATTTTTAAACTTTAAAAAAAGAAGGTGTATTTTTTCTTTCAAATTTTTGGTATACTTTGCGTCATGCAATTAGTATTTATAACTGAAAATCACAACTTCTTCAACAATTTATTTCGAAAAGTTTCTAAAAACTAAAGCTTCCGGTGTGATTTTCTTGTCCTTGTCTTTTGCTCCGTCTGTTTTGTGCAAGATTTTACTACTTACTATATCAGCGAGGTAATCGCGTAACACACATAAAATGGCAATCCATCGCAATGCCTTTCATTTTGACAGTTCACCCACGTTCATTGCGTAATTTACGAGACGATTTTTTCAAACCTATGAAGCAATGGATTAGGAATTTTCTTCAAAACCGTGGGATTGTGTTTGAAAGTGTGTTACGGAATTACTGTGCAGATTTTCAGTTTAAACATGCAAAATAAAATTATCTTGTGTAAAAGATGACGGAGCAATAAATATGTTAAGTTTGCTTTTCTTTGGGGTGTCATTTGCATTAACAAATTACGATATATTTTCATCGAGATATAAGTACTAACGTACTAGAGAAGCTACGTCAAATAACTGAATTGTCCTATTCTTCGTATTGAATGTTTAGTTCGCTGCAGCGCTAAAATAATAACAATTCGTCTAAACCGTACCTAATTTACCACAGTGCTAGATTTGCTGCGGAAGTGTATTTATTCTCGGCAAAAAGGTCTTAAGCGCCATGTAAATCACGGCACTTACGCGTTTTCTTCGACAAACTGCGGCGCGATCGCCGCAGTTGAACGAGACAAAGTAGGAATTTACGGTGTCTTCTCTAGTACGTTAGTACTTATATCTCGATGTATATTTTTAGATTTTACATGAAGTAGAAGAAACTGTTATTATGTACTTATAACGGTTTCTTCTACCTAGATCAAAATAACGTAACATCACGCCTGGAATCCACGAAGGGTTGGGCAGAGATGTAGCTATACTAGGTACACCAACAAAATATTAAACACAAAGATAGATCTTTTATAAAGAGACATGAAATAACTTCAATTGCTACCTACGTTTAGTTTCAGATATTGGTTAATGTAAAGATACACCCCTTTTATAGAGCACATAATTATAAGCTTATGTAGATAGAAGGGTCAATTTCACTCAAATAGTTTTTCTTCGAATTTTAATTATATTACAATCATTGTTGTACTTATTTTATTGAAAATTTGATAAATTCACCCTTCACTAAAAATTTGTACGGCACTTAACACGTTTTTACTATTTGTGTCTTATTTTCTTAAAATATTATTAGAATAAAGCAGAAATAAGTACCTAAGAATGAGATTAAATTAATTTAATAATTTAAATAAAATATAATAAAAAAATTACAGATGAAAGTCGAAATAAAATGAAGTACTTTTGTCTAGTTAGTAGTGTCTAGTTGTTGACTTATAGTCTATGGAATTATTAGAATATATTAATAAACTATCAGAAGATAGAACATTATTTACTGTACTTTCTCTGGATAATCTAAAAGCCGCAATGTTTATCATTAAACCTATATAATTTAATTATTAATTAGAAACACATCTTCATGAGAATAAGTTCTTTTTTGTAAATAATACAAAAATTGGTTTTCTTTTAAATACATGTTTCTATTTAGGCTGTCATGCACATAGGACTTTGTTTTTAATTTTCACAAAAAACTTTAAGGTAGGTACTAAACACATATTTTTGTTTTATTTTAATGAAAGTAAAGTACAGTCAGCAATAAAAATAAAAGAACCAGTAGTAAATAACGTGATAGGTAATGTTAATTTATAAAAAGGGTAACTCAATAAGGTCGTATGTCACAATCACCTGTTATTGAGTTGACTGCTTTTTTTCTTGCAATGCGAGTTTACTGTACAGTGGAAATCTTTTGTTGTTAATTGATAAATTATAAATATGTACATTTATCTATAATTAAATATTATTGTTTAGACAGCAGACGCTGTTATTGACCGCGTTTAATTTTTGAGGTCCTATATTGTGAGGTATAAGGACGTATGTAAATGAAGATAATATGACGTTTTCAAATAAAAAACTGATGTGAATCTATCTGGTTAATTTTTGAAAAATATAAGTGTTTATTTTGTTTGTTTGTTTGTTTGAGATTATATGTTACATAGGACTCGTAACACAAGAGTAACAGGGTATTAATGTACCTACGCTTGAGTTGCTATAAACAAAAAAATAACCATAGATTGAAATTCATCCCATTTAGACTGTAATCAATTCTTTTTTTCCGAAATAATATCTAAGACTTATTTATACGAGATCATTGTAATTTAATGAGATTTCAATTTTACAATTATATGAGATAATTGTAATTTTTCTACGAAAACAAAAGATTTTCACGACTTACTTATTTATTAAAAAAAAAACTGCATATGAAGATGTTTTAGTTACTTTCTTGCTGGATTGTTAAGTTATTAATAAGCAAAAAATACTAACTGGTGATTTTTTACTACGAACTATGCAGTTTTTTTTATCTCTTCTTCGCCAAGCGATTGTCCAATCCGCGCCTTCCTTGTCCTCAGGAAAGATGATAATCAACGAATACGCGAGGAAGCACAATCTGAACATCTTCGATGGTCTCGAGCTGAGGAACTCGACACGCCAGTACGGACTTTAATAGTAATAAATAGTTTTTACCCAAACACAGAAACAGTGCTAATACACACTGTCAGGTGTAAATGTCTATGACAAACTTGGTTCTTGTTGCAGTTAGAGGTGTCATTTTCAATAGTTCATCCTTATTATCAACATAGTACTGTAAGTTATATTTATTTTGTAAAACATGAGTACAGTATGAAGGTCTTATAATTAATATGAGGTTGCTACATGTTTTGCCATTCATGGCGTACAAACACAGTTGCACTATACAACAATAACAAATGAAAATAATATTATTATCTACAATGTCAAAATTTAAATTGAATTTAAATTAAAATGTCATGCAAACATTAATGAAATATAGAATCAAATAAAAAAGCAATAACAATTTTAAAAAAAAACACTGGCTTAAGCTTTTTCCTGTGATTCTTTCGATATTTCAAAATTGCTAAGGAAACACTGATATTTTCGGAAATAATGTTCTTAGTTTTGATTTTTATGAAATGATTTTGATATATATTGATTATAATTTAGTTTATAACAAGAAACAAGTTTGTCGTTTACAATATTTATTAACGAATATCGTCACTCACGTTGTACAAATATGTCACAAAGTCACACAATGCCTTAGGCACATTTCTACAATACTAAACAGGTATACTCATAACAGAATGTTCGAAGAAGCGATAGCGATTTTGTTAAACCACATTTTAGTTTTTTTTTTTCCAAAAATATTAGCATTTTTGCGTTCATATACTTAGCCTAAAATAAGGTCTGATAATTTTGACTGTATGAAACTTTTAATTTAGAAAAGTTTTGTGTTTTAGGTAACCCTGTATAGATTTTTCTCGGGAATTACGTTTTCTAGATCTAAACTTCTCCAAAGCGACAACTAAACGAAATAATTTACTAGTCTAATGACTTTCCCAGCGGCTACAAAGATGCGCAGGCGACTATTATGTCTGTCGTTGAGATTATACTTACATTGTTGTGCTAAGCTCACATTTCTATCTAACAATAGTTAGATTTATGTTAGTATACTTACTAACAGTTTTAGTAATTCGAGGTAACATAAGACTTGAGGACAGATGAATTCTGTTTTTAACCGACTTCTAAAAGAAGGAGGTTATTGACTTAAAAATAACAATGCAATGTACGTAGTTTTGGAAAAACTGAAAGGGCTAACAAATATTTTGTTTGATAATTTCGTTTCTTTGTTCTTAAATACTTAGCCAAAGAATAACTCTTCTCCTAAATTGTTATAGTTTCCAACCCTACATAATTCATTATCGATAAGAAATGCTGATAATTTTTCATGGGTTTTTCCAGTCGATTTCAATAGTTCATCAAGATTTGTAAAATTCTTTATTAAGAATTGAATACTTATAAGTCTCAGACTACTTACTATCAACGTAAATCTCAACATTATTGTATCAAGTTCAACACCTCTACCTTATCGTCGTTTCAATGCATTCAGCTAACACTAAACATCAGTTACGACAAAAATAGGCACAATATAACAGATGTATGTTCTGTCTGTAACAGTAATTTCACCATTTTACAACACGTCGGTCGTGACGACACTAATGTCAACTTACGACGTCCGTTCTATAAGGTCGTAAGTTAAGATATGATTTTATTGCTTTTATACATTCCCTTATTCACGATAGAGGTGTAATTGCCCGGTTTAGACAACGAATATTAGGTTTACGGATAAAATATCGAGTCTTTGTTTGTTTTGCCTGTACCTAAATAAACACAAAAAAAAAACATTCGAATTGATAACCTTTTTGAAGTCGGATAAAAAAGAAAAGATTTGTACTATTATGTAATGAATAAACACAAAAACTACTGGACCGATTTTAAAAATTCGTTCACCAGTTTGTTGCTATATTATCACTGAGTAACATAGACTATAATTTATAAAGATATCACGCGAGCGAAGCCGCTGGCGGAAGTCGAATTGAAAATTATATAAATTAATTCTAAGACTAAACTACCTTTTTAGGAATAAACATTAAACACAGTTCTAGCAGGTTTAAACTATTCATAGGGTCCAATTTTGTTCGTAAACCAAGGTATTCCATAATATTGAACTTACAATACAAAAACACACATGTATTTCGAAATTGCGATGTTCCCATTCCCAGTCCACATTCCATTACTGTTTCTGTTCAAAGATATTATTATCAGTGATAGTTTTCTTATCATCATTGTAAAAGCGCAATGGAAAGTTCACTATGTCGTAATTTCGTAACAGAATCACAGAATACTCCGTAGGATGAGGAACACATTCACGAACGAAACTGAATTTGCAATATCATTATCCTGCATAAAAGTTAATTAAGAATGGTTGCTGTTTCAAAGGTACCAAACGAATAACCCGAATAAGTAGGTACTTTTTTTATCTAGCCTACGCTGTCCCGCTCCTGGACAAAGGTCTCCCTTCATTGCGCGAGCCCGTGCGTCCTCCTTCCAGCTTTGACGGAACCTATCCAGCTCGTCCCGCCATCTTCTACATGGTCTGCCGCGACCCCGCCTCACTGTCTCAGGGCACCAGTTCTGTGCTATTTGGGCCCACAGTTTATGCGGCAGATGTGTCCTGCCTAGTCCCAATTAAGTTGGGCAGCCTTTTGAGCCACGTCAGCTATCGGTAGTGTCAGTAGTTATAAATTAACTATAGATTTCAAATTTTTTATTTTCATTCCTTTCATTGAGATGACTCCGCTCTGGAGTGTAAATGAGAAGCTGTCTACCAAACGATGCGATACTTAAAATCGTGTCCTGTCATGTGTGTCGTGACACGACACAACACGACATCACAATAGTGTGTTTCTAGCTTTACAGGAACAGCAGGCGTAGCATGGTGCTTTCTATCTCTACGAAGAAATAGACAGCTTTTTCTATACAAAGTGACAGTTCGTTTCTTCATTTTTGACATCGCACCGTTGAAATCCTTCTACAATCTGTCATTTTGTCTTTCATTTCTAACGATCTTTGTCTAGGTCTTTTTGTAGGTAGACTATTTCGGAAGAAAGTTTTCTATCCTTACTGTCAAAATCACACTGACAACCGATTAATCCTATGACAAAACAAAGAATTCTGAGCCGAATTATGTAAAAGAGTGAATTTCGTCAAAAGTGCAGTTGACTGTTTCTACTTTGCTGCCGTCGTACTGTCTACAGGAAACGTCATTTTTGTCTACTCTTCCGTCGACAAAACGGTGCTCATGCTACGCCTGCTGATGGACGCCACTGATGGCGCTAAACTCGTGACCAAATTCTGGACCGACTCTATTTAGATTGCCATCGAAGCGCTAAAAAGAAGAATGAGAATAAGACATTTTTGACATCACTCCGTTGTGTAAATAATTGTCTCTCAAAATCGTAACTACTTGTGGGTTGTGGGTCAGGCTTTGCTACGATGATTTATAATATTTGTTTTGTATTTATGTTACGCCTTTACTCCGTCAATTATGATCGATTTTGATGATTCTTTTTTGTTTGGTAGGTCATGATTCAGAGGTGGTCCCTTATAAAATTTATTAATTTTACTTGCGTAGTTTTTGAGTTAGCTTCAATAATTACGTATTTTTCCCACTTTGCGTATGTAGACGATATTATTATCTTAGTTGTGTCCGTCACTGTTATTTAAATAGCTGGTAGTAGTATACGAATTTATGTGGGGTAGGTACCACAACTAAAAAGTGAAATATAAAAACTTTTTACAAAAAAAAAACAACCGACTTCAAAGACCGAACAAATATAAAAAGTTTTTTTGATAGTTCTTGCTGCATTTGCGACTGCAGCTAGATAATTTAAAACTACGACTAAATCGACTGTTCAAGTGGAATTAAGTACGGTCTTGTTTGTTTTTATGTTTCTCACTATCTGGACAATATAATGTAGATTGAATAGTCCCCTTAGGTTAGAAACAGCTTAAAATGTCTTGACATGAAAGACTTAACTTGCAAGGGAAGCAACTAGGTTGTAAACAAATTACAAGATTTCTTGTGGTGGGTGGTATTTCGTAGGCAAACATTCTGATTAAATTAATACAAAACTCATAAATTAATTAAATTTAATACAAAATTAAAAATACATTAAAATTAATACAAAACTCAAAAGTCATTTATTCAAATTACGCTGAGAATCAGCACTTTTTGTAAAGTTAAAATTACACGGGACAGTCCCTCAAAACGCCGCCCTTCACCACTTCCTAGAGCTTTTGCTCGAAATAATATAATAAACATGTTACTCAAACATTGAACAGCACCCTAATTCCGTAACACACTTTCAATCACAATCGAAAGATTTTGGAGAAAATTGCTAATCTATTTCTTCTTTGTTTAAAATATTCGTCTGCTCGACAAATTAAATGACGCAATGAATGTTGTTGAGCTTTCAAAATTAAAGGCATTGCCATTGTGTGCTACGCAATTAGTGTGCGGATTTTAAACATATTTGAGGAAAGAGCATAAAAGTCATCACAATACAGCGTACATTCTAATACTGTACTAATACTAGCGACATACGCAAGAGTTTTACGACACAGCTTCTCAGAAAGGCATTGCAGTGCGCCTGGGCACAATTATTGTTACATTTTGACGTCTTTATCGCGATTGGACGCCCGCCAACGCGCAGAAAATGCACATTTACTTTTTCATTTTCATTTATGAAGAAAAACTGTATGTGAATTGTTTGTAAGGGGTTTTTAATTTGTTGGAAAAAGTTTTTTAAAAGCTGAAGAGTTTTTTGCATAGCGAAAAACAATGAATTAAAGTTAACTAATAGCATCGTAGTTTTCATTCCTGTACGTACTATTTTTTTAACACGAAAAGCCGTTGCCGCTAATGCAATTCATCTTATTGTGAAGCTAAAGGCTATTCGTCATTTTGCAAAAACAAAAAGAAATTACTTCATTTGTCATAATAACTGAACTAACAGATGGAAAATAATAATTGATAGCGGTGACACAATAGTGTTATTATTTATGCAAAAAAACGCTAATAATGACACTGAGAAACCTTCCAATTAACAATTATTAATTGATTATAGAAATTGATAGAAAAACTATGAATAATTCGTCTTTACAATTCAGCTATTGTTTTTAATTGAATACATTTGTAATTTATAATGGAGGCCTTCAATTGAATTATTAAAAAATACTTGTTTTTCTTAAGTTGGGGCCACAAAACTTCTATCCGATATTTAAAATCCGATAAGAATCCGAAACATCCGTGACCTAAGGAAAAATCTTTATATTTATTTAAGTGCCGGGAAAATATTTTTCTAAATGCAGTTGTAGCATTGTTTTCATAAACAGTTGATGTCTACTCAAATAAATTCAAAAGAAATAAATCATTCTACGAAATGAGTACATAAAATATGTAACTTTATTGGAATGAACTTCGTTAAAAGAAAACAAATGTACGAGACGTCCTTTCAAATGTTGATCCAAATTAGTGTATGTGAAAAAAAACTGTGTAAAAATAAAACAGTGGGCTAATATTAAATGACAATTCGTTGTTAAGCAGACGAATTTTTCAAATTTTTGCTATCGATTAGGAATTTCCTTCAAATCTCTTGGATTGTGATTGAAAGTGTGTTATGTAATAGAGTGCTGGACTTTAAAGGTACAGACTTTATAGACATTGTGTATTCTTCTATCCATAGATTAAACCGCCCTTCAGAATGTTTCATTCGCTACTTTTTAATGTAATAGTTTTACTCCGCTCTATATTCATCGACATTTCGCCGCTGTTCTTGTGGCCATCTCCGTTCTCATTTCCGCTCCTAAGTCATGTCTATAAGGACTGACTGTCATTTCATCGATAATTAACAATAGCTGTATCCGACTTGTTACTTGCTCGGTTTCATTGTTAAAATTGAATATGTCAGAGTGTAAGAATACACTTGTAATTGAGGTTTTTTTTCGAGTTACTAAGTCAAACTGTAAAATCAACATGCGTAATTCAGCAACCATATAATTAATTATCAAATGATTCACGATTTCGTTAACGTCTTCAATGTTATCATCACAATACTATCACCATACATTGTGCTACATTGCAACTTCAGTTTCGTCCCACATGCTACACGTTCCACACACACTAGTGACGCGACAAAATTGTTGCACACGATAAAGTGGTTAAGTCAGAATCAGCTGTATTAAACACGGTCTAACCAGTCGTGATTTCAACTTTACAGTGACCGGACGAAGGTGGCGAAATTCGAAATATAACCTGTGACATTCCAATTCCAAAATTCGAATTTAACGGCCATCATAGTGCTGTGTTAGTGTTGAGTGTCGATACCATTTTTATTTAGAATTATTTTCTTTTTTCGTAGGAAAATGCTGGAAATTAATAATATAAGTGGTGTACTATCGTCGTCCATGAAGTTATTTTGCGAATGATACTTTGTTTTACAAGTGCCGTGTTTTGTGTGGACGCTTGCTGTGTGATGCTGTGTTGCGAACGACAACGGACTTTATTGTGGCTACCTACGGTGTTTCGGTGAGTTGATTTATATATTGTTATAGACAATTCAATAGACATTGAAGCACCCGATAATTTCAATTATTTTAAAATGTCTATTGAGTTGTATCTTTATTTAAAATTGCACAAACGCTTTTGAGTTGTCTGCAAATGTTTGTTAGCATAAACAATGGTATGAAATAACTATATTGTCACATCAAGATATTTCCCTTGACGCGCATAAAGACTTCAAAGCGTTTGTTTCAATCTGTTTGCACCAAGTACTTGTTTACTGCTCATATTCATAAGTAGGATTTTATGTTACAACTTACACATAAAATAAAATGCTATTTATGAAATAAGACAATTTGCGATGCGATGGTAGTATTTTATTGCTTTTACGGAGGAATGTATGCGATTACCGCCTTTATTTCACGTTATTACGATATTTTATAATCGTTTTAACTTGTAAGCTTAAATTGTAACTACGAAGTTTTACTACTACACTATAAAAAGTACTTGTAAGTTGTAATTGTAACCTGAAAGTTGTCTCAGTTTTCATAAGTATGAGGCGAATAATAATTTACTACAGTAATACTAATATCACTTAACCTTAATTCGTTTTTGCATAGTTTTATGTATACATAATAACAAAATAAAGCACCAATTAAGAACTTTAGCAACTATAAAATGCTATTCTAAGATTTCGTTTACGCAACCAAGTAACGAGTTATGGTATCGATATCGATACTTTTACTCATTCTGTATTAGTTTGTGCAACACAACACTAATTTGATTATTTCTAAGTCGCTATTAAATTGAGGAAAAACACCGTGTTTCCAGTGGTAATTAGATTAGAAATTGTGAACAGTTCAATTGGCAATGTGTTCCTACGTCAATAGGGCCATTCTCGTCAAACTTCGATCTTGCGTCTTGCAGCAAGAGTTTACAAACTGATAACGTTCACAAAACCGATTATCGCTGCTTATTTTTAGTTACTTTTCAGCTTCACGAGATCTACTGCCTTATAAAGTTAATGGACATTAAATACATTTATTTTCAGAAAAAAAGAATATTGAGAAAAGTAAGATTAAAAATAAAATTATTTGCGATTCTCCTCTATGTTCACAAGAAAATTAAAAATTAATTATTAGGTCTTATAATCCGTTCTTTTAATAGGTACCTAAACCGTCGTAACTACACAACCATAAAAGCAACGGTTTTCTAAAAGAGCGGTGGCTGCCAAATAACGGCCGCGGTGACGGCCGTCATGAAAATGAGTGCAGCGGGGTTTGACTTTACGGTGTCAAAAAACACTCTAGGAAAACACAAACACAAACTTACTTTCATAAATAACGTTTTAGTGACATCATTCGCCGGTAAATTGCGGACGCAATGTGGCGGCCATCGCAGTCGTGCATTCAATACGTTAGCACTTACCTAATATAAATGTTGCGTATGAGTTTCTTCAACATCTCAGATGATTTTGTATCTATTTTACTGTATTCCAAGAGTAGATAGTTATTAGAATCGATAGACCGCTATGACTGTAAAATGTAAGCTACAATTAACGGACGATAAATCTGAACACCGTTTTATCTCGTGATGAACACGATAGTAAAGCAAATAGTAAGTAAGTCAAAAAAATTGAGACATAAAAGCGTTTATTAAACTTTTTGTTGACTACATTTACATAACATACAGGCGCTTTACTTTGTGTAAATAATTTCATCACCACTGCTCTCAAAACGGTGAAGGAAAATATTGTGTTCCTGTAGATAGAACCAAAAACTCAAAGACATGTGACATCTACCAACACTCACTGGGCCCGCGTGGTGGGTTTACAGCTCACTCCACAAAGAGGACGCCTGTGTCCCAGCAGTGGGAAAATTATAGGCTGATTTTGCTATGCTATGTTTATCCTACACACTTAACACACAATTTTCTAAAGAAAAAATACTTAAAAATCGGATATTCGTGTTAAAAATCAATATAATTCTGCAGCAAACAACAATTTATTTATGGAATAACGTAGAAGATAAATAATTAAAGTAGTAACAAAGATGGAAGAAATTAAGTTACTATGGATTTTAATTAACAATTTTAATGATCGAACACAATATTTTCTTAGAAAAACAGACATTTATTAATGAAATATTGCAGTTACACAGAGAATATCACTCTTCCGACCGCCATTGCAGACTAACCCGCCAACCGCTTTACACTTTTATAATCTACAATTATGGATTGTAAAAATGTAAAATGGAATTCCTTAATGGCAAATGCTGTAAAAGGGGCCAAGTCTGTAATGAGTTGCGTGTAAGCAAAATTTGTATTTATTTCACTATACCGAGAAACAACAATAAAACTTTGCAATTATGTTATAGTAGCTGTGGTTCAGTACTTGTTAGCTTGGTTAGTTGCTGCCAATAAAACGCAGTCTGTGGTACCGATATTTTAATTCTTTTATTCAGTAGCTGTAGGACTAAGTAAAAAGTTTGTTTTCATTGCGGGTTTTTAATGCAAGTCTTATATAAATAAGGAAATGAGAAAATCTGTAATGATTTCCTGACGTTGTGGCATTAGTCTTTCAAGTTGCAGTTTCATAGTTTCTCTTGAGGCGGCTAAGCGTTCTTTGTTTTCCGTTTTCCCCGTGACTTATCGATAGTTGGGTTTAGAAAGGTGGGTGGCCAATCAATATACGCACTACTGACCAAGCAAGAACACAGATTACACAAAAAAATGCTTAATATCGTCGTAAAAAACCTTTTAACTTCCTCTTAATTTGTAATCTAATAAGCAATAAGACTTTTACACAAAAAAAAACAAACTATCTAAACACACAACCAGCCAGTAAAGCGCGAAAAACACATAAAAAAACGAAGAAAGTTCGTTTTCAATTACGTTTCGCCTGTCGTAAATATTTCGAACTACGCATCAACCAATAGAATGGGCCGCAGCAACTTTGCAGCAGATTATAATTCCTGTTGGTTGGTTTTTTAACCACAGAACAGATTACCCGTATCCCCTATGCGTTAGAAATGGTATAGGAATATTGCTGACACTTTTTGTTGACTGCGGTAGGTCTATTACAAAATTGCATCGGAAATGTATCGTGTGAAAATGTTTGGAACTGAAAAACCGTTTCAGACACCAATTTACATAGTCCTCACATGATCTGACCAAGATTATGTATGGACTTTAAAAGTGACTGTGACATCTGAATTTGTTTCGGTCTGTCTCCTCAGAGTAGGATAGGAAACGCCGACACTAGTTTAGAAAAATTTGATTCATCATCATCATCATCATTTCAGCCGAAAGACGTCCACTGCTGGACATAACCCTCCTCCAAAACATTTGAAAGATTTAGATTCTAGAAAATATTGATTAACGTGTAAATAAAAGTGTTTGTACAAACCTTAAACCTACTTACAGAAATAATGTATAACACTATGAATGACGGGACATGAAACGCTCATGTCTGTAACGTTAAAGGGTCTTCAAGTTCAGAACTGAAACTTAATTGGAATGATTGTCAAATTGATTCGAATCTTACTCTCAATTCTAATTATTTTTTTAACTCTATCCTCGGTTTAAAGGAGCTATACCTTTTTGTAATGCAATAGAAATGATCATAAATTGGTCAATTCAATTCAAATGGTAATGAATATACAGGATCGTAACAAACTCAACACAACAGTGATACTTTACGATATTAATAATTGAATTTGTTACTTTGGTAGATCTCATTAGTAATAAATACTTGTTTTACAGTTGAAAAACTTTAAGGCAAAATTAAGTCCAAATTCAACATCAAAGGGCGATGTTCACCAGTTAAACTAAACGCGATTAGCACTTCTAAACTGCGTTCAAGAACTGTCAATGTCATCATTGTTGTGGAATAATAACACTATTGACAACGCTACAGAAATTACCATTGCAAATTACTGGAAACATAGGTATTCGAACAAGAACGATTTCAATACATTACTTACACAGTACTTAAGTAATCGAATAATTTATAACAATTTATATGCGTATTTCGATAGTGGATACATTTGCGACTTCTGACACTTTAGTCTGACCCCTTCGACACGTGTATACGAACTTATCAATGCACTTAATAACATATTAATAATCTGACGTTTTTAATGTGTGACCTGTGATAAACTATCTTACATAGTTAACTTTCTGTACAATACTGAAGTATATTTCCAATAATATGGTCTAGACGAGTTTAACTTTGGCCCGCTTGCACCACAGGGCCATATCAAACTGGCGATTTGCAAGCGTGTTTCCAGCGAGGCGGTTGTGAGTGTGCGTAGCGAGCACTCCGCGTGTTCGCAACGAGTTCATTCGTTTGCGGAACGAGAGCGATTAACCTAAGAGTGGGACAAGTGACTGTACAATATTGTGAAAACGCTCCGAACACGTAGCGTGGTCTCGGCTAGCTAGCTTCGTACCCGCGGAGAGCACGTTCACAAATCGGTTCGCTGGAAACACACTGGTTAATCCTCAGTCTGATAACGCTCTAAATGCGTTTAGCACTAAACCTATTTAAATAAAACATCGTTCTGTGTCTGTCAGTTGTTTGAAGGTGACAGAGACAGAACGATGCGATGTTGATGATGATTTAAATGGGTTTAGTGATTTGTGGTGCAACTGGGCCTTTAGACTTGGTCACAAACAGCGCACGAAAAATAATTTAGAAAGGGAAAAAGGGACGTCTTGGTCTAGAAGTCAAAATTATAACTTTAGTACTAGCTTAAGCCCGCGGCTTTGCCCGCGTGGATTTCGGACATTATCCCACATGGGAATGAACCAATGTTCGTGATCTAATTTTGTCCAGGATTTTCGTTGCTATTTTTTTCTTGGGTTCCGTACCGGGTACCAAACTGAACCCTATATATCTAAGTAAAAGCCTCCGCTGTCTGTCCGGCCGTCCGTCAGCGGGCTACATCTCATGAATTTTTCACAGAAGATTGTGTATTTCTATTGCTGCTATAACAACAAATAAAATGAAGTCTAGTTTTTTCGGCGTTTTTTGCTCGATCTTAATAGAGTATCTATGGAACTCTTCGTGTTTTTTCCCGGTTTTTTCTCCTCTGTTTACTAGGCTTCTAACAGCAGCACATTTATTTGTAGTGCCAATAAAGTCACTAAAAAGTAGCGTTTAAAAAAATCAAAGTGGTAAAACCACGTCTAGTCCTCTCGTTATGTTGTCATCCACATGTCAGTCGGCTTCTACCCTACTTATCGCTATTCTTTCACTCGTGTAATGGTCATTATGACTCACTAGATTTATATCATATAATCATAACATACACAAGTGTTATGTGTAATATAATAGTTATAATTACGAGAACCGGTCAGTCGTCGCGTGTAACTTGGAAGGCGTGTTGCGCTTAATTATTGTTTTTAGCGCTAATCATTTTGACGCTTTGTTGATGAGTGCTGTCAATGGAGTTAAACGTTTCTTCCACTAAACGTAGTAATTAGGTAAACGAAGGGTGGCTCTCTATTAGGCGACTCACGTCTTACTCGTCGTTCATACAAAACGAGATCCTATTCTGTTCTAAAAGTGGCACCACAAACTGACATCCTCAGCACCTATGACCACCACGACGAATTAATGCCACCATGTTTCCAGTGTTAGTGAGAGACGGATACAAGGCCGCTAGCACCATCCTTTTTTCTCAGTGGAATAATGATTTCATTAATAAATACTTCATAGTCAGCCCCTTGGTGCCAATTTGTAGTGTCAGTTTCAAATTGAAAAAAAAAAAAAACATGCGGGGCAGTGGGGTCTGCCGATAGAAGTGAAAACTAAGTAACATTCATTCATTTCTTCAAGCGTTTTGTGACGATGACGCGAGTTCCATGATTTTTGTTCTACCCAAAAAGCGTTCGGTGACGATGACGCGAGTTCCATGATTTTTGTTCACCTAAAAAGTGCTCAACGTGCCTAAAGAAGTTTTCACTTCAAAAATCCGGAGTCACACGTAATCTGTTCGATTTATGCCATAACACATGTGACTCCGGATTTTTTATTTGTCTGTCTGTGATGTCTTGTTTATACCGTACTTGGGTTTTAGTTTTATTTAATTAAAATGTTTTTAAACAAACAACATTAAAGATAATCAGTGGCTGGTATCTTATATTATAGTATGCTTATCTTGGTTTTAACGCGAAATATCTTAATGTAGGAAATATTATTGTTGCTTGAAGTCTACGTTTATTCTCGTTTGTTGTTCTGGGGTTGCCACCTACAGTCACTTGTACTTTTATGGGAAATATTTAATTGATCAACAGACCTTCATGATGATGGACACTTTTTAAAATTAATGAACCTCTAAATAAATAGGGTGTGGGTTATGAATGACCACACGATAGAATTGAAAAGTGTCCGACTGGAGCCGAGTATACGCGTTTCAGCGTCACCGACCGACTGGGACCGGGTATATCCGATTCAGCGTCACCAACCCGAGCGTGACGGTTCAGTTTCGTTCACTTTCAGAAATTTTTCACGTCACAAGCTCGGAAAGAGCCTGTTTGTCATTCGAAATCTGAGTGCAAAAGTGCTAGCGCTAGCGTGGAAAGAGTTTTAAAATTCGAATCTTTCTATTCAATAATTTTCTATTCGGCCGGGTCCACTGATAATGCATTAATACTTATTTCATGTCAGTGCGCCAACCTCATTTTTAGAATAATCTCACTGGCCAGCACGAAAAATTGCTCAAAGCGGCGTCTAAAGAAGTTTTCACTTCAAAAAACTTTATATAATTTTCTTCTGTATATTCAATTCGCTTTCCATCATTTTGGTTTGTTTAGCAGTGGCAGAGTTAGTGCAAGGTACATAATGCCGAATAGAGCTTTGTTCCAGAAAATTGCTAAATAAAAGCGTACCTACCTACAATATTTGTTCAATGGAAAATGGTGTCTCCATACACCATTTTCCTCGCTGCAGTGAGGTGAAAAGTTGTGTGTTTCGCTCGGCAGCAAAGTTATTCTGCGTCTCGTACCTTTGAAGCCTTCGTATCGGTCAGGATTCTATCTTTGAACCATTCGTTTCGCTCATGGTTCTATCCTTCAATACAAGTACTCGCGCCAAAAAACAACATTGCAGCCTTGCATAACAAATAACTATTTATTACTTTCTTTTATTTTCTTTTGGGCCTAAAGAAGTTTTCACTTCAAAATTACAATCTTCCCCTGCTTTAATGATTCGCCGACAACCCTAACTATACCATATAATTCGTATTAAAATGCACATTGCCATCTCTTATTCCGGTATCGACATTTGGTTTACAATGTTGCAACGCTATCCACCTCTCGCTCCCCCATAATAATTATCGCCTTAGCGTGAAAGTGACGGAGATAAAATTTTACGACTAGATCGTGTATAGCCGAGAGCTTAAACAATTTTCATTGCTTATTTTGCTGTGACTAATTTTATGCCAACAGCCGAGGAACATAGGTATTCTGAGAAATTCTATATTACTTTTGAAGTTTTATATGTTTTGTGTTACCATATACATATTATCTATACAAATAAATAAAATTAAAGTGTCTGTTTGTAATTTCAAAATAACAGCTTTTTACTAAATGCATAATATATGAAAATATATGAAAGCGGTACTTGTAAAAAAATATCATTTTTTTTTTCGTCTGTAAATCTGTTTGTTCCGGCTAATCTCCGAATCGGTGGGACCAATTTTGACAAGACTTTCACTGGCCTGGCAGATAAATGATGTTATAAGCAGTAACTAAGGCTAATTTTACGCCCAGCAGCTAGTTTTTAGAAATATGTTTTCATAAACGCCTTCTGCTGATCTAGGTGCCATTTTGCTGCTGTAAAATTCATATGTGTTGGTCGAAAAGGTTTATTTTTTATATATATATATTTATTTATTTATCTCCACAGATTACATTCTTATACTACTTAAACATAAAAGCTGTCAGGTAATTTGACAAAATTTAGTAATTTGTGGGAGATCTGAAATCAAAACTAAGCCTAGGCCTGTATTTTGGAACTCCAGGTGGCCCTTTTAACACATAGTAAAGGTTGTCAACGTGGTGCAATTGCGTCGGTCGAAAAGGTGTGGAGTTGTCACCATTAAAATCATTTATTGATACTTTTTCCAGTTATTCGTAATTATTCTCCGGGTACTTAAAACTAAGCTTCTCACATAAACAGCTACAAAGTTTTCCTGAGTTTATAGCCTAGCCTAAGGTGTTAAAATTACGCCTTCTGGATAAGCATCATCATAATACGATTAACAGTCACGTGTATCGCTATATCTAGAATCAGTAACTGGTTATCGTTAACTCAAATCGGTTATAGCTATTTATTACCTTCATACGTTACCTAGTAGGTCCTGTAAGGGTATAAGGCATAATGGTTATTCTAATGTCAAGACATTGCTTCAGCTCGTATCGTTTCAATGCCCAAGCGCATAGATGGCTGCTAA
The DNA here is from genome assembly GCA_947522985.1 of Lithophane socia. Classification (NCBI taxonomy): domain Eukaryota; kingdom Metazoa; phylum Arthropoda; class Insecta; order Lepidoptera; family Noctuidae; genus Lithophane; species Lithophane socia. The sequence goes on along the minus strand of OX383270.1, from coordinate 5,169,519 downwards.
ATTAAGGATGTCTTGTAACATGTGTTTTACCTAAAAATAGCGTAAGTACAAAGGCCAAATCTGCTAATTTACAAACGTGTCAGTGGTCTCGCAATGATCAGTTTTTGACAGATTTTGTATGGCATATCTGTCAAAAACTGATCGTAGTGAGACCACTGACACGTTTGTAAATTAGTAGACTTGGCCCCCTGGTAACATGTGTTTCAACCAAAAATATTTTTCAGCGTGAGTAAGTAAACATCTTTAATTTACAGTTTATGTCTACACTAGCTTCCGTCCGCGGCATCGCCTGCGTGTTATGTAGATAAAAAGTAAGCCTTATGACCTTTTCCAGGCCATGTGCCTGAACACAACACAATAGGCAGAAGAAAATCCAATATTCACGGTCGTGCATCGCCTTTACTGACTTAAAAATCCGTAACGAGGACCACAAATTCTCACAGAAAATACTGCTCCCAATCTAACCAATCTAAAGAATGGGGGTACCCATTCTGCCTAGTCTAATCATCCATATACGTTCAGCCGTTTAGCGTGAAAGCGTAACAAAGACACAAAATTCACATTTGTAATAATAGTTTTTTGTGTTTTTCATAAAGTATACTAGTTCAACACTAGGTATTGGAATCATTTCCATAAGCGGTTAGTAAATAAATAAAATAACACTTATTACAAGTTCTTTCTTCCTTTTTTCTTTCCTGTTTCTTGCTTTTTTTTCACTTTTTACTTTTTTCATGGTCATGAGTTTAGATAACAAGTATATTTAATGTAGATACATAACATAAGGAACAGGGAGCGAGCCATTGGCATTGTTTCAAACAACATGGTTAGTTTACTTTATTTCATCCGGCTGACAAGGCCCTCCCAAGGTTCTTGAGCTAATTCTGAAGAGTTACAGCTCGTTAAGCTTACTGTAATGTTTATTAAAATGTCCACTTCAAGTGGTTTCCTCAATGGACTTCTTTTGACTAAATCTTGATGTGGACGTGAAGAATAGTAATCTTTCGTATAGAAATGATTTTTTTTTAGTGTTGGATATCATCAAATGACTTCTCCCGGCCTGGGCAGAGCGGGAGGGCGTGTCAGACTTTCCTGACTAAAACCCACCCGTGTTCCTTCAGTTGCCTGTTGCCAAGGGCACCCGCAACCCTGCCAGGGCCAATTCGTGACCTAATAGGTCATATAGTGGATTGTTGTCCGTATTTATTGGTCGACTATCTAAAGCTATTATTAAATTCTTTCAAGAAATGAGAAAAAATGTAGATAGTAGTGTATTTGTTCACTTTTAAAGGCTAAAAGACGTCCGTAGGTACCAAAAGTTATAGTTATGATTTCCAATACTAATATCTTTAGGACTCCTTGTACATTAAAGTAGGGTACTTACAAACAAACAATTTTATATCATTCCATTTTACGAGTACACCATCAAATTCTGGTTTATGATATCCGACGCAAACCTTTTTAATCTCATTGAATAACTACATTAACTACTTTAGAAACTTCTAGGATGTAGAAACACGTAGTTTTTTTTCTTATATTGTTATGTTAAATATATGGTTTTTTATCTGAGAAATGAATACACATTAGGATCTTTTTATTATGTGTTAAAATATGTTGGAAATGATGTAAAATAAGAAGTAAACTGACTCTTTAGATTATATCCATAAGCTAGGGGGTTTGTGACTACTGAGAAAAAATCTACTGTTTCTTACATTTTGACGAGCTATGCGAACGAACGATGTAGAGAACTGATAATTTTTAGGGTACCGTACCGAAAGGGTAAAACGGAACCCTATTACTAAGACTCCGCTGCCCGTCCGTCCGTCTGGCTGTCACCAGGCTTTATCTCATGATCTGTGATACTATTTTTTTACCAATAATAATAATTTATATAATTTATTTTTACCAATTCATTTTATCATATCTTGATAGTTCGCTAATTATTAAGAACTCTGTCCAGTTTCGAACATTCTGTAATATAATTTAAGCTAACGCAAACATGTCTCTATTAAAAAAATTAAGACAACGCAACTCAGGCCCCCAAGATACAGGCGCTGCCTAGTTTGGGGACCACTGTTTTAATTACTATGTTAAATATTATAGTTACAGTAAGCATGCAATATTATTATTTTTGAAACTTACTTTGTAACAATGGACCAATAAATTATTCTTATTATTCTTATTCTTATTTCTGTTGCCGCTATAACAACAAATACTAAAAAACAGAATAAAAATAATATTTAAGGCTCCCCCTTAAATATTATTTTTATTCTGTTTTATACAACTAACGTGATTTTTTTGCTCGTTTTTATAGATACGTACGGAACCCTTAGTGCACGAGTCCGACTCGCACTTGGGCGGTTTTTTTTTTTTTGTTGGTCCCATTGTAAAAGTTTTTTATAATGAGGAGTACAAAGACCCCTTATGAATTACCATGAATTCAATCTCACCCTGTATAATATTTATATATTGCATCTGAAAATACAAAAAAGGGAGGGGAAGGTTTTTTTTTCAAATAAACAACAATAATAGCTATTACTTAACAACTCGTACTTTAATAAAACTATAAAGCTTGAAATAAAGCAGAAAAAAATGCAAAAAAAAATCCCGACTGCAAAAACACAAAAGAGAAAAACAAGCATTATAAACGATAGAATGTTGTTTTTTTAAATAATTTGTTCTACATGTTTATTGCTACAAATGAAATTTCCAATTATCTTTTTCACCACATTTAGTTTGTAGGTTCCAACTTTGTAATTATGAAACAATCATGTGTCCGATCAGTGTAAACCAGACAATTAAAAGTGTTCAATTACTTTGACCATCTCATTTATAAGTCCCTCCTGTCCGGACGGACTGTTCGGGCGGAGTGTCCGGCCAAACTTGTTCATTTGTGTCAAATGCATTGTACAGTACCTGGATTTAGGAGTACTGGAAAGGGGCTTTTTTTTTTGGCGTCAATGATTCTGCCTCTCAGATTATACTGCTCTATATACAACATTACTTTTTGTTTATGCTAAACCCGAAAAGGGGTCATTGTACTCATCATTTTGAATATCTTTTTCTATGGAACCAAACTTGAAATCGCGAAAAAAAACCTCAGCTGTGCCATACATTTTGTCGATTTAAGTGAACACAAATGTATGGAACAGTTGATTTTTTCCGCTATTTCAAGCTTGATCCTGTGGCGGTATCTACATCGCCACATGCGAACTACGCATCGAAGACCTGACGTTACACAAAAATCCTGACGTCACATAAATCCTGCATCGCGCAATTAGAGTTTACCGTGCAGTGAACATAATACAAAAACCCAATATCAATCATTGGGCAGTTGCCCGCCAGACACAACACCCGTCTGGTCGGAGGAACCTCCCTTTTCTATGGGGGATGAGTGAACTTTACACCCTGTTCCTCATACCCCTAAAAATAGAAAAAGTGGTTCAAAATTATGAGTACAAAGACCCCTTTTCGGGTTTAGCATAAACAAAAACTAATGTTGTATAGATCTCTGTTCATCACGCACCTACCAACAGTTTCTTTATTTTCTTATACTGTTTCTGGGTGACCTCTTCCAGATCGGAGACCATCAAATGGTAAACTATAGTTTCATTGGGAGAGACAAAGCTTACTATCTGATCAAAACGACCACTTCAACAGTGATTTGTAAAATCTATGTATACTTATTCTCTGTTTCTCTATTCACAATAACATTGATTCTAAGCTAAGCACCTAGCTCCGTCCGGCTGATCCACAATCTTGAGTATTTCGTTAACTCGTCCTACATGCCTACGGCCCATGATTTTCTGCAAGTCGTCTTAGATGGGCCGTAGGCATTTAGGACGAGGTGTCACATCCATCCACTTTAGTTCAATGTGTCGTATGTAAAAGGGTGTCTGTGTGTTAACAACAAATTGATCATTCGATTTTAATTGATGTCGTTAAGTTTCGGAACTCATTAATGCTGTGATTGGTTTTCAGATAAAAGTTTTCTTACTCTGTGTATGTGTGGAATTATGCACTGAAGATAGAGTCATACAATTTGGAAGATCGTGTTTGGACTTACAAGAGGTTTTCAAAATTAAGATGGACCTCTGTGGAGTGTTACATTTTTATATAAAAACGTTATTTGTAAAACTGACTGTCAATTTAAAGAATGATAAAAATCTAAGTTTTTTTTTAGTCCTTTCTATAAAGTCAGTCGCTCGCTACCGCAACTTAACAAGTCAACTTCACCGAATTTTCCCTTTGAAGTTATGACGTCTGTAGAAACACTGTATTTATATTCATACTATCCTGCTTTTCATAGTTTTCATAACTGAAATTGTGTCTAGACACAGTCACAGTCCAACTGTCCTCCACTCAGTCTTTATTAGAACTGGTGCACAAAGCTGAACTCTCCAACTGGAAAACGGTTCAATTGTTAACTAACAACAACTCTGAGCAACAGTTGTTTGCAATCGTTTATGAACAAGTTCCTGCTGCGGTTTCGTTCGGCTGTGTTCGGAAGTTGTCGGCAATTTTCCGAGCCTCCAACAGTGACATTAGAATTTCAATCTTGGTAGAATGAAATAAGGTTTAAAATAGTTTGGTGTAAAACTTTGCATGGTTCGGGCAGTCTGTGGTTTCAAGTTTAGGGAGGCTAGGACCACAAATGGACCACGTTTGGAAAACAATCAACGATGTGGTTAAATTGTGGAAATTTTCGTTTGTGGTTAGATGTGTTAGTTTCGGAAGTTTGTATCTTGTTCGTAAGTGCGTTCGTTTGATCTAATTAAGTCATTTGTCGTTATCTGATTGAGTAATCTAATCTAACTAATATTATAAACGCGAAAGTTTATAAGTATGGATGGATGGATGTTTGTTACTCTTTCACGTAAAAACTACTGAATGGATTTGGATGAAATTTGGCAAACAGATAGTTTATAACCTGGATTAACACATAGGATACTTTTTATCCCGATATTCCCACAGGATCGAGACTTACGCGGGTTAAACCACGGGGCGCTAGTTTCCTATATTCATAGTATCTTTGACCAGAATACCTGCAAAATGTATGTCGTTATTTTTCATTTATGTCATCACCTCATCTTCCTGCGCTTGTCCCATGTTACTTGGGGTCGACGCAACACTTTTTCTTTTTCCAAATGTCAATATGTTCCATAAGAAAAAATCCTATAACAATTGTATGTACCACCTTGACAACAACACCTACACTCGTTAAGAACAACCATAAAAAATTAACAAGCGGCAATATTTGCATTAAGTAGCAATATCGCCAGACGTTACTGACCTACGCCATAAAAGGGTAATGTAATAAAAATCTCTAAAAATTTTAAAACGCATCCATAAAACTAAGACGATACAGGCTATCCGGCAGCCCGGTAGTAAACCGGCGTAAGTCCGATACGGCGGATTCCGACGGTTCCTATCAAAACTTTTATTGTTCCCGTCCTTTGTCCCTCTCGCACTAACGCAGTTAAAAAGAGATGACGCTAGCACAGTATTATCTTTTTCAGGAATTCATTGTCGTTGCAAGTTTTATGCTTCTTGTGAAGCATCGCATATTTTTATTGCGTCTCGTGGATTGAAAAGCTCCCTGGATATCTAGGTCTTTCGGTATATAGATTAGTTCGTCCGTTTCTGGGTATAAATTGGGGTTTTATCCACTTCCGTTTCAGTTGCGACTGACATTGGATTTCGTTCTTCAGGGACTACTTAGCATTTTTGTACTCGGTATTTCAACAATCACTGTCAATTTAGGAAAAGTTTCATCTTGTTCCTTTGATCGCTTTTTTTGCAGATGCGTCTATTAAACTTAAAGATTTGAAAAAAGCACTATCGTCTATGCCACTATAGCCAATTCTACCGCTAAAACAAATAAACCGCTTTTGATAAACAAGGAAAATTGGCAATTCGAACCTTATTAAACATGCCTGCAACCTCTTTCTTCCCCAATACTTTCGCGGCTTTATATATATACATTCGTTAGTTATATATAAAGTTAAAATTGAACAATACCTAAGATCGCTAACGTACTGGGTAATGAAAAATGCTGCAGTCGCTGAATTTACGTGCAATTCCTGAAAGCGTATTCTCGTAAATATATTCCGCGCTATAAAAATGTGAGTATTCGGTTATAAGGTTTTTACAACGAACCTCGTAACTTTACACGGACCTATTATATCGGTTCCGTGTGTTTTGCCAGACTTTCTGGATAAAGCCAAATGGGAAAAGAAACTGATGAAATATTGATATCTAATGTTGATTTTATTTTCTTTATTGCTACTAGTATTAGGTTTGGACTTAAAAACAAGATTGAAGAGAGGTTCATGCTTCAGAGGGCCTAGCTAGACAAGTGACAATAGCTTCGAAAGCGTTTCGTATTTCTACAACGACTTTCAACAGGATTGACGCTTTTCGATAGCTTATGTTAGTCCTATACATTTTTGCCTTTTCAATCATCGTTATCATCGCTGATAGAATGTCACGTTGCCTAGGGCCTCTGATTGGTAAAAACAACATGAATTTAATAAAATTTGAGAAAAAGATTTAACTTTTTCTAAAATTTTGCAGTTTGTTTTTTTGTAAGTACCTAACCTATATAATTCGATTCATCGAACAGAGAAGTAGTACTAAGTTATAGTATTTAATGCATGGCTTTAAAACTCTGGCATCAAGTTAATCACTAACCACACGATAATAAGGAGATAGTATTTATATTTAATGAAATTCTGAAATAGGTAACTATAAGATTATATCTAGTTTGAACTTGAATTTATTCTCCATCAGTATCAACATTGAGATGTGCCTATTATGAACTAACATCGAACTGAACGCCAGCTTTTAGTCAAAATATTCTCTCGCAAATGATCCGCGTTTCAAGTTGAAGCAATTTAATTAAACTAAGGTGTACGTCATGAACGTTAAATGTAGACGAAGGCGGCCATTGTAAATTCCACCAACGTTTCAGTTTCATAGCTTTAGTTAGAAAACGCCGTCGGACTTTTATGGGCAATTTCGGTTCAGACGTTTTGTTATATTACCAATGCTTTTAAGGTACTGCACCTCGCTCCGGTAAACATATGTGCAATTTTACGAGCCACTAGTTTATGGTAAATGTGTAGTTATGTCTGCGGCAGCGTTAACTCTTATGTATGAAATGCGCAATTTATCTTGTCTTGACAGATGTGCCTATTGAAAACTTTACGTTTGTCTCTCCTACCGTCCGTCGCTCGTGAAGTCGTACCTCAGTTTTACGTCTTCTCCACGCGTGAGAATGACGGCAAGTTATTATGGTTTACTTCAGAATTTCATTTTCGGTTTATGATTTTATTTGTGCTGAACTTTAGAGTAAATTTACCTTTTTCTGAAGTAAAAACGCGTGAGCTCCATGTAGGCACGTTTAAAATATCGACAGTTTAATAACAATATTACTTGCCAATAATAAAAGAGAATGCTTCAAAGAAATTTCAGTCTGTAGCTATCAAACATCAGAGAGCAATCAATTTTTATTCCATTACACCTTTTGTCGTTTTTCTGAAATACAACACGTATTGTGTCGTTACCAATTAGTATTGCCAAAGTACATATTGACGAGAATATGTCGTAAATTCAAGTTTACGAGTATCTCAGATAGTATCTAATAAAGTCCGCGTTTTGTGGTGAGTTATTTAAACCGAAGTCTAGTGTAACCGAAGTTAGTCTAACAATCAACGTGTGATTGAAGTTATTAAGCTGTAGCAACCGAAGCAATTTTTTGAACGAAGCAATTGAGGCGTTCACTTCATTCGTTCATTATGTTGGTAATAAAATTTGTTTGACGGAAAATGTTGATTTGTGGTTATTTCCTTCTGACAGTCGGTTGCGATGTTAGTAATAATGACTTGATTTTATAATTATTTTAAGATCAATTCTTTTTCATTTCTACACCTTTTATTATCTATATCTTATTTACTTCTAATTTTTCAAAAATAGTTTGTCATAAAAGTTTAGATTTTTGACCACACGTGGTGTAAGAAGCCTTGATTCCTCGCCCTTATTTTAAAAGGTAAAATACAGAGAAGTTCCTAGCACACAATTTCCTGAGAAAACGTCTCTTGTGCTATAAAACCGTAGTTCATATTATTCTGGTAATATTACTAGCAAGGATGTTAGCAGAATTGACTCCAGGACGGACGTTTTTGAGTATCGCTACTCGTAGAGACGCTTGGCTAGATGTGGGGTGACTACCGAGATGACAACTAATAGAGAAGTATGAATGAAAAAGACATGACAATTTATTCGGGGACAGTACCCCGAATAAATTGGGATAAGGGCAGGAGATGCAGAGCAGTGATGGCCTAGGCAGGGCAGTAGTGGCCCAGTGGTAACGGCCGCAACTTACGAGTTGTAGGTCGTAGGATCGAGGCCTGCCAAGGCGCGTAACTTTGCATAGATTATTTCATCACCGCTGCTCTCAAAACGGTGAAGGAAAACATCGTGATGAAACCAGCATGTCCTAGAACCGCAAATTCGAAGACATGAGACATCTAAGCAAACCGCACTGGGCCCGCGTGTAGGATTACGACCCCTCACCGAGAGAAGGCCTGTGTCCCAGCAGTGGGTATGACAAAGTACCGAAATAATTTCTGGGATATTATTTCGGGACTACAGAGTCAAGTTTAAAGAAATTCGGAAACAATCGAAATTAATACTGTCGCGTAGTGATCGCGTTTAATGGCACACGACAGTAACTTTGAAAGAAGAAAGAAAGAAAGGAAATCGACTGCCATTCAGTTATTCAATAGTGGCCTGAAACAGGAAATAAATACTACCAGCGTCTTTACTGACCCACTGACCCACTGACCCTGGGAAAGATCACTTCTCATACAGAGAGAAGGAAAGAGGTGGGAACATAGTTGGGAAAAGGTTAGGCAGATGATGAACAGCCTGTTTTACCCGAAGGGTAAGGGTGACTCCTGACTCTACCTGATTTCTATAGTGGCCGAGCGCTGCAAGCAAAAATAGTCCTTACGGTGTATAGATATCCGTTTCTTTGATAGTACCTAAATACGTACAGCCACATTTCGCCAGTTATGTTTCATCATTTTCCTGCCCTTATCCCAATTTATTCGTGGTCGGCGCAACATGCGTCTTTTTCTTCCATACTTCTGTATTAGTCGTCATCTCGGTAGTCACCCCCTTTCTAGCCATATCATCTTTCACACAGTCCATCCATCGTTTCTTTGGTCTTCCCCTACTCTTATAGCCATCGACATAAATACCCAAAACTTTCCTCACGACATTTTCCTCATTCCTTCGCATCACGTGCCCATACCGTGACAACCGATTTCCGCACAACTTTTTAGTCACCGGTGTCACTCTTATGTACTCATTTCTTCTATTCTATCCATTCGTGTAAAACCACACATCCCTCTTAACATTCTCATCTCAGCTACATGCAATTGCCTTTCATTCATCCCTTTTGTGGCCCAACATTCCAGTTATGTTTAAGTTCCATATAAAAGGGGGCGAGCGGATAGTTAAACTATAAATCATCACAATATTTCGTTGAGATGGTTAGCCCACTGATAAAAACTGAATCGCCATCCATTCTCTTCTAAACAACATCCAAAACTTTTCTACTCATACGTTCACAACCCTTCAAATGTCACGAGCTTTTCACAGCCATGAGCACATTTTAACGGCACATAACTCACTCGAGCAATACAGGCACATACAGGCAAGCACCGGCCATGTCAGGCAATGCTGGATGCTCGTAAACTTGCCTGTTATGCTCGCGACGTCTTTTAAACGCGTCAAATGGCATATTTGTGAATTTTGGTGTGGTATGAACTAATTAAACAATGTTTGTATGTGTTTGTTGACATTGTTTTTGTTTGATTAGTGTCATATTGACCTACTTAAGTAGGATATTTTGGATGTTAGAACAAAGGCAAGAACAATCCTAAACCCATCACGCAAAGAAAACGTTTTCTAAGTGTTTTTAAAGATGGAGTTGAATGATAGGGGTTAGGTTAGGTTAGTAGTAGCAGTTCAAGACGTGGAACCATACTTTTAATGGGATTAGTACTTAACCTAGTAACTTAAAGTGCTTTGTCTCACCACCTAATTATTTTAAAGCACCAAACTTTTATCAGCCACTCACAACTTGTCAAGTCACACTCGAAGTTCAAACGACACTTTAACAGCAAACCAATAGGTAGGTAGTTAGGTAATTACTGCTTCAAGAACCCATAGCACTACCGTCTCCTGTCAAGTGAACCACCATCAGAGAGAGTCACAAAAACCACTCGTAAATCGAACGGCTTCGTCATAACAAACTAACGCCATCTTACTGACAATTAAAACTTATTAATTACCCCGCCACCCGGGCTCGTAAACTCACATTTACTGCACTAGGTAATAAAAAGAAGTTTTCCTTTTAAAACCTTTAAAAACCAGCCCCGTTTCGGAATTCGATGGCAGTAAAGAGAGCTGGGTTTACGAGCACTGTGTACCGCGCGTGACTTCTTAGCTAATAACGTACTTTGATTAGTTCGCGAAATTGAACGTATTGTTGTTCGTGGTAGTGTTTGAGTTTGTGTGTTGTTGCTAAAGGGTTGATTGGATAAACCGTGAAGAAGCTGAGAGCTTTAGATTTGCCACAATAGATTTGACAACTAGTCTAACCAAGGGGTATCGTATTACCCAGTTACTGGGTTGTGGAGGTCAGATAGGCAGTCGCTCCATGTAAAATACTGGTATTCAGCTGCATCCGGTTAGACTGGAAGCCGACCCCAACATAGTTGGGAAAAGGCTAGGCAGATGATGATGAGATCTAAGCTCTAATACAGTCCTCAAAAGTAAATTAATGACTAAAACCCAACTACGATAAAAAAGACAACTAAAAAGGTAATAAACAAGAATCACAGACAAACAAATTAAAAATCCGCAGTCACACGTTTTAGGGCATAAATTAAACAGATATGTGTGACTCTGGATTTTTAATTTGTCCGTCTGTGATTCTTGTTTATACATTTTTAGGTTATGACTTTATGTCATACTGACTGACTTTATGTGTACAAATTGACATTATTGAATATTATATAAAAAATGACATGATGATTACTTGTAAAGTATTGTTTTATTGTGAATGTGAGGACTATGTGGATATTTTTCGTTCTGGTAGTTTTAGCGAAGGTCTGGCAATTTGAGAACTTTATGCGACCTACCCAAATGTCCTTTCTTTGGTATTGTTCGTCGAGTCGTTGAGCTCCTTAAGTTCTGAGTTGAGCTCCACTATTACTGACAAATGCTTGCACTGACTGGACAGGTCCACTCAAATCTGTGTGGTTCTTTCCTCAAAAGACCATTTCAGACTCTAATCTACATGGTCCTCATATGGCCTGACCAAGATTATGTCTGGACTTTAAAGGAGACGGTGACCTCTGAGTTTGTTTCGGCCTTTCTTCTCAGAGTAGTCAGATAGGAAACGCCGACCTCATCTAGCTTATTTTTACAACTTTTTAATATGACGTGTAAAAGTGATTCCAATATCCTATTTACAGAATAAACAATTTCATTTCATTTCATTTCATTTCATTTCATTTCATTTCATTTCATTTCATTTCATTTCATTTCATTTCATTTCATTTGTCCTCTAGAGGGCGCCATATTCACGACGTCACATAGCCTATAACCGGCGGACGATCAAGACGCTTACAACGATACCGCGTTTGTCAAATTGTGATGAGCAGTTTAGAAGAAATGAGGGAACACATGAACTGAACATACGTACATACATACCGGTCAAAATCATAACCCTCCATAACTAATTTACTATTTGCTGAAATATACGTATAGCGCTCGCTGGGCCGTCCGTCGGTCTTGTTGCGAGCCATAATTTGATACTGTCTGGCTTATCTTATACAATCAAAAGAAAATTAACCGGTGGACACTTTTTGAAACCGGTTTTGCATCAACATCTGTTAATTATGGTTTCAGTAGTTAACTTACGTGGTTGATGTCAACCTTGTAGAACACAATTAGTTACTTTTTTTTTTCTTCAATAAACGGGTATTTCTGAGCGAGTAAGTTCATGACATAAATAGATGTCTACCACAATAAGTATTGGCACTGTAGTGTAAATTGCTGCTGAAGTTAAAAGTAAGGGCCATTTCAGTGTAGATGTGTTGTAAAACTGCGGACAGTGTCTGTTTATTAGGGTCAAAGTCATTGAGTCGATTGTATTGCGATGTCTTCAATCCATCGGAACATAGAACTACGAGGGTATGAAAAGAGATGTCATTTTCATGAGATTTTAGTCCAGGCTTGGTACTTTTAAATGAGATTTTCTATCTTAAACGATGTATATTTTGTAAAAATAATTTTGGTAATTTTTGTTAGTAAGGTTAGAGGTTTACTTGAAGATAATAGTTTTGCGTATACATAATTCTAGGTGGTTAGACTTTACTAATTCCTAAATTGTAAAGTCTGTATGGGATATCTAGGGGTGTATGGGAATCCAAATCAATGCGCTATCGAACTACAAATATTTGGTTCTTACTTACAAAATCTCAATTGCCCACTTAAACATAACAAGTACCTATGCCAGTATACAGGTTGACATGTAATTTGACGTATTCCTTCCAGGACGGGGTGTGACTCATTTACACCAATTAAGCATCTCATAAAGCCTAGGCAAACATTCATGGCATTGAAAAAAAAAACAATTTTTATGAAGATATCCAAGAATTCGTCATTAAATATCCGTTTTCTCTAAACTCTCAAAAGAACGGCATTCATTGGTATTCCATTCCTAAAACTTTAACAAACCTTTCGATGTAACCAAATTGTCTAAAAGTCATCCTGTATAATATGGGAGCCGCAATCAACGTGGCCACATAAAGGGCTCAAACAATATAAAACGAAAGTACCATCGACACGATACCAAGAGGAATATGAAAGTAACCTACCTACCTACCCATTTATTAAATGTATATAGAAAAACACCCCGTCCATAGTGGGAATCTCCCTAATTCCCATGATTCCAAATTCGGGGAAGGCAGCCATTAAGTTTTATGGATCAGCAGAACGTAGTCTGGGCCCTCCTTAGTAGGCGTTACTTTGTTGAAGGCGTTGATTATTTACATATAGGATGTATAGGTATGTATGTTATAGAAACTCATCCTTACTATCCTTACTTATTATTTATAATATTATAAATGCGAAAGTAACTCTATCTGTCTGTCGCGCTTTCACCCCAAAACCTCTGAACCGATTTAAATGAAATTTGGTACACAGATAGTCTAGAGCCTGAGAAAGGACATAGGATACTTTTTATCCCGATATTCTCACGGGATCAAGACTTACGCGGGTGGAACCGCGGGGCGCAGCTAGTTCTCAATAACTTTGGTTTTAAAAAAGGAAACGGAACTGAGGCCCTAGACAAAGTGACATTCTATCAGCGATAACGATGATGGAAAAGGCAAAAATGTATAGGATTGACATACGCTATCGAAAAGCATATGCCAATCCTGTTGAAAGTCGTTGTAGAAATACGAAACGCTTTCGAAGCGATTGTCACTTGTCTAGGCCGTCTGGCCAAAGGACCTAGACAATGTGACATTCTACAAGCGATAACGATGATGGCAAAGTCAGGAATGTATGTGATCAGTCCCGTAAATTTTTGGCTTTTTGGCGTATTTCAGCATAAGTTACTGAACAGCTCATCTCAGCCCTTTGAATTTCACTGAAGAAATAGGAAGCTCATTGAAAGCGAGTAAGTACTAAATCGACTAAATTCAAGTCCAGTAGATTCGGAGCAAAATGGCTGGGACAGACGGACCGACAGACAGACCGACACACAAGTGAAGGGTTCCTTCCTGCCAGGGTTGCGGGAAAGTCCGAAAGGGATACCGGGACCTTGGCAATAGGCAACTGAAGGAACACGGGTGGGTTTTAGTCAGTAAAAGTCTGACACGCCCTTCCGCTCCACCCAGAGCGGGAGAAGTCATTGAATGATTTCACACCCACAAAAAAAAAAGGCTTCCTTTTTCATTCGCACGTACGCACGTAATTAAGCCAAAAAAAGTAAAATCTAGAACTAGAGAACTTCCTAGACTGTAATACCCTTTGTACACACACGGTTTCTTGCCGTGAAAAACTACGGGGAGACGCTGTGTGTAGGCACGGTCGTCATGGAAGCTTGTTGACAGACATGTTGTTTCTATACAATACAATAATCTTTATTACACAAGAAAGTGGTTACAATACAAAAATAGTGTGAAGTCCCGGACTCCTGTGCTAGGTGGTATACCTGTGTTACAAGAGCCAGTGCCCTCTCCCAATTCTCCCTCTTCTACGACGCGGTTTATAATAAAATAACGTGGCTAAGTAATAACAGCCGCACGGGTCGATCCATCAGGTTTAGCAACGCTTGCCGGGGTTGGTCCGTGGATGGGTGACCATCTTTACATACCGAGACTCCTCCGTGCCTCGGAGAGCACGTTAAGCCGGTCGGTCCCGGCTGTCATTCGTGGATCTTTGACAGTCGTCACGAGTCGTCAGAAGCCCGAAAAGTCTGACAACTAGTCTTACCAAGGAGTATTACCCGGTTACTGGGTTGTGGAGGTCAGATAGGCAGTCGTTTCATGTAAAATACTGGTATTCAGCTGCATCCGGTTAGACTGGAAGCCGACCCCAACATATTTGGGAAAAGGCTAGGCAGATTGATTTAACGTGCCTATGACTTTTGTTTACTAACTTAATTGCTACCCATAATAATTCACACCTAATACTTAGTCCTTATCCTTGCATAATTCACCCAATTATAACAAAATCAAACCAATTCAATTCAAGTAGCTAATCCTAATAAATCTCTTCACCGCAATAACTTCAAAAGCCCCATTGAATCGTCTCAATTACTGTCCAAACAAGCGTTATTTCTTTTTTATTCGACGTAAGCTCTGCGCGCGCGCAACCGTGCAGCTTATAATGATTAATGGAAGAGAAAACTTCATAACACATTATAAATAAGATTTTGTGCTGATTTAAAATCACTTAGGAGGATAAAAAGTGAATTAATGTCTTTATATTTTTGACGTTTGGAGAGTTTTATGATTAAACTAGTTGCGCCTCACGGTTTCACTCGCATCAGTCTCGATCCCGTGGGAATATCGGGATAAAAAGTATCCTATATCCTATTCCATGTCATGGTCTACCCATGCATTTGCCAAATCCAAATCCGATCAGCCGTTTTAGCGTAAAACCGTAACAAACAAACTCACTTTCGCACATACCAACTGAAATTGTCCGTATACAAATCATAAATCATAATTGTTAGACCGTTATGAAATGTGAGGGTGTCAATTTGCTTGAAAAAAAATTTCGATGATTGTACAGTCGGAGCAAGCTATTTGGTATACACGCAGCTGACTAGCAACTCAATTGTTTGACTGTGCGTGCGGAGTAGTCAATTCTTTTACATCTCTGACAAATTCCACCAATGAAACTGACCGCGATCAGCAATCTAAACCGCGTTCAAGAGCTGACAAGTATCTACATTCTACAGATGAATGATGACACTTAATGACACACATTTTCAAGAGTAACCAGTACCTACAGAACATGTGTGTCATTATAAAGCTTAAAAAGTTATGACGCACACTCTAAAAATGAATATTGGCAGTGTAGTGAAAAGATGAATATTTTTGCCTGAATACCAAATAACTTGTTTGACTCTACTTAATGGAATAGATGAGACTGGTGATTATGGCAATAATATCTAATAATCGTCTGCTATTTTCGCTCATTTATGATTGACTAACAGTTTTACTTTTACTCCAGCCTGAGCTACATATTTTTATCTAGTTCGTGACGAAGAAGTGTTTATTTCCAATCGTCTGCCTCTTTTACTTAGCCCTGATTAGGGGCGTTTCTAGGCTAATAATATAATTATTACCATTTACCTAGGACCACAGGATACGAAAAAAGTAATCTCACACCGTTTAAGGTCCAATTTTTTTTTTTAAGTACCTGTTCTAAAAGTAAGTGAAGCCTGAAGCCTAGCTTTAAAACAAGTACCTTACTTAAGAGTAAATTGTAACTTGAGAAGCTAGGAGAATTAACATCCGAGTGCCGCACGCAATACATCAACTGTCAAGTTATTTAAAAACGTATACTTTGACGCCAGTTATAGACAAACGGTGTAGGCCCCGCTCGCCCCTTGGATCTTGCCCCTAATTACCTAAGTGTACCCACTCGCCCCTTCGAATATTAGATAGCCCCAGTCGCCCCCGATTGTTAGTAGGTTATAAGTACAGTCAGCACTCTAAGTTTTTAAATATTAAAAACTTTTTACAAAAAAAAAACAACCGACTTAAAAAAAAACACTAAAAAAGTGAAAAATAACTTTAATTTCGGAAGTCGGTGTCTTTGCTTTTTAATTTTCGTTTTTTGCCATCGACTTCCGAGACCCTTTTTTAGTGTTTTTTTTTAAGTCGGTTGTTTTTTTTTGTAAAAAGTTTTTATTTTTCACTTTTTAGTGCTGGTACCTACCCCACACAAGTTACTACCTGCTATGCAAATAACAGTGAAGGAGTCTAATAATTATATCGTCTACATAGACTGTGGGAATATACGTAATATTGAAGCTAGCTCAAAAACTACGCAAGCAAACGTAATAGAATTTATATGGGACCATCTCGGGAGTATACCCTTTTGAACTAAAAAAGAATTTTTAAAATCGGTTCACAAACGGCGGAGTAATCGGTGAACATAAATAAAAAAAAAATTAAAAAAAAATACAATCATCCGAACGTAGTACCTCGGTACCTCCTCCTTTTTTGAAGTCGGTAAAAAGAAATATTTTTTATTTTTTAAAACTTCAATCAAACATTTATGTTTTGTAAGAGCTATTCGACGATCATCTTCATCTCATTTAAGTCGAAAGGGTCAGGATAGCCCGCGAAATGCATTTTTATTACGTTTTTTGCAATTTGTAGGTCAGTATTAGGTTGTATGTTGATTTCAATATGATTCACGGCCGTATCAAATATTTATTTAAAGAATTATAATCATAAAAAAAAACAATAGAACTATCTTATTTATTTTGCACTATTAATGACTATAATTCTGTAAAGCCATACCTATCTGTTAAAGTCGCGATATTATTTTAATCAACAAATAACTTGACAGTGACCTGCAAATAGCAAAAAACGTAAGAAAATTGGAATATGTAGTGCATCCTTCTTAAATAGCCTCCACGGACATCAGAAAAACTTTCACATTCAAGTCGCAATCCGTCGAACTTGTCAAAAATGTTAGTAAATTGATTGTTTTTTTGACAGATTGCGACTGAGTTATGGATGCGAACGTTTTTAAAAATTACGGGAATTGTCCCTCAGGTCTCAAAAATATACGTTTGGCGCACCCTGAGCAGACATATTAGCTACCTTGCAGTCAAGCTAACTAGCAAGCATTGATCATCCCACTTCTACATTGCAATTAAGCTATAATGCCTCGCTTCATTAGGCATTGGGCCATTAACTTTGTTGATGGGTCACCAAGAGTCATCATGATCATTGTCATCAGCCTATAGCCGTCCACTGCTGGACATAGGCCTCTCCAATTGCACGCCATTCTCGGCAACTCTCATCCAGCTGCTACCAGCCACCCTGTGAAGATCGCTCCACCTTACGTTTGCCGATTCGTGGTGTCCACTCAAGTACACGTCGACCCCAACGGTCATCGGGGCCAAGAGTGGTTAAATAATTATAATTGTAGATTATAGTAACACTAGCTGCGCCCCGCGGTTTCACCTGCGTAAGTCTCGATCTCGCGGGAATATCCGGATAAAAAGTATCCAATGTCCTATTCCAGGTCATGGTCTACCCATGTGCCAAATTTCATCCAAATCCATTCAGCCGTTTTAGCGTGAAAGCGTAACAAACAAACACACTTTTGCATTTATAATAATAGCTTCCGCCCGCGGCTTCGCCCGCGTGGTAAGTCGATATTTTAAGTACCCTATGGTACCCTACCCCAGGATGCCATCTATATCCTTGCCAAATTTTGTCGAGTAAAGAGCAGCCATTCGCCAGAACAAAGAGCTATTTTTCCCTATAAAGGACACCGTTAAAATAGTTCTACGCCTTATGAAGGCCACCAGCACCTTAGTTGTGTAACACACTTTCAATCACAATCCGAGAGTTTTGGAGGATATTGCTAATCCATTGCTTCATACGTTTGAAAAAATTGTTTACTCAACAACCTATAAACGCAATGAACGTGGGAATGAAATGAAACCCATTACGATCAACTGTCATTTTATGTGTGTTACGCTATTACTCCGCTGTTCAGATTTAAAACTGATAATAACTATCAGGGTTACTCTAGAGATGGGTTGTAACAGGTTAAACACGATATCTGTTATCACTGTTACTGTGACAAAAAAATAACAGATCCAAATATCTGTTATTAAATCACAGCCTGTTATTTGTGTACGGATGATAAATACGTATTTAAATCTCAATTGAATATCTTCTTTATTTCTTTTCGTTAAAGTCAAAAATCGTCGCGGTAACAGTCTTGAGGATAACAGAAATGTTTTATTGTTAGGAACAGTTGCTATCTGCTATCTGCCATTTTTTAATATCTGTTATTTCTATCTGTGAAGATAAATACGCCTCACTCCTAGTTTACTCACAGAAGTCAATCCATCAGGCTCCCTCACTTTACAACTGTCTCTTAAATCATTCCCCGCCTCCTTCCAATCTCCCAGCACAATATTTCGTATAAACCGATGAAATACCGACTCGAGCGGAATAAAAAGGAGGTATATGTGTTTACACGGATTGTATGGGGCTCAGACCCGACTGTGAAGGTCATAAACCGATGGAATTGACGTCTGGCCTGTTTCGTTACGAATCAATACGTGTACAGCCTTAAGGTACACTGTAGAGATGAGGTCAGAAGGTTCGCGATTCGTTGAGAATTTTGTCTGTTTTCGCCAAAGCTTAGCTTCGCCGTCTTTTTACTTGGGTTTCGTAATAACAGACATTTATGTAACTACTTACAATAATAGCAATAAACAAATACAGCGGTTCTCAAACTTTTTTGGCGACGGAACCCTTTTGGAAAACGAAATTTTTGACGGAACCTTAGAATAATCAAAACTGTTCACAGGGTCCAAGTTTCACTTTTTTTAGACGTAGGAGCAGTGTCGCTTATAAAAAGTAAAGCGCCTACTTGTAGTTCCATTGTATCCTGCATAGACACGTGATTAAGCGAATGCCGCCAAATCTAAAATTAGTTCTTGAGGAAACTGGGCTCCTCAAAGCCTCTGTGGGGGCTCCGCGAAATTACTGGTTCATTGTGACCAGTAATTTCGCGGAGCCCCCACAGAGTCTTTCCGCGGTTCCGCGAAGCACACTTTGAGTAACACTGGACTAATACATAGGTGCGACACGAAATAGATAATCTTTTTAACCGACTAATTATGTGTTAATGTGAGCTCTAGGGCGGGCCTATCTCATATACCTCGATATCCTCGATATACCGAGGATATCATTATCTGCTTTGAACAAATGGATTGTTTTACTCTGTAAGATTTTTATTCCTGAAGGTACCATTCCAACAGTGTGCTGCACAGTGCAGCACTGCCGCACACTACAGCACAAATGTTTCTCCTGGTCACGCGAGTGAACATTAACAAAATGTGCGCGCACTCTATTGGATAGTTCGCGCAAACATAAACTTTTGTTCGCGCACTTGTTCAAGTGTTGGACTCATGACAGCGCACACGCAGTCAGTTTTGGTTTCCACCGCCAGAACGAAAACGTTTATTTGTTCACGTACGGTCGGTGGCGCCTGCCGAGCGCTCCCGCAGAGAACATGTTCGTGTACAAATTTTAATGTGCTGCATAACACATTTAAAAAAAGTGACGCACCGTTTTGCCGGTGTAGACAGACCAATTACATCTACAGCTCAACTAGACGCACTGCTGGGGTCCTGCTGCACAAAATGTTAGTCAACAAATGTGCTGATCACTATTTTGGTGGAATAGCACCTTTACGCGATATCATGTTCAGCAGTAAATGTTCGTGAATCTATTAACACAAAAAATAACAAAAGTGTATATCTGCCACTGTAGGAACTTCTTCTGGGGCTGTTCCCTGTAACCACTTCTGCAGGCGTACCATGAGCACCGTTTTGTCGTCGGAAGAGTAGACAAAAATGACGTTTCCTGTAGACAGTACGACGGCAGCAAAGTAGAAAGAGTCAACTGCACTTTTTACGAAATTCACTCTTTTACATAATTCGACTCAGAATTCTTTGTTTTGTCATAGGATTTATTGGTTGTCAGTGTGATTTTGACAGTAAGGATAGAAAACTTTCTTCCGAAATAGTCTACCTACAAAAAGACCTAGACAAAGATCGTTAGAAATGAAAGACAACATGGCAGATTGTAGAAGGATTTCTACGGTGGATGTCAAAAATGAAGAAACGAACTGTCACTTTGTATAGAAAAAGCTATGTCTATTCTTCGTAGAGATAGAAAGCGCCATGCTACGCCTGCTGAGATTTCGTCGCTGTCGTTAAGAATGAGCCTTCTGCGTTCTTCTTCGATGGCAAACTCAGGCACTCGAGTATTTTTTATCGTACAAAGTTGCTTTACTTAGCTCGTAAAGATCTTTAGTTGCCATCCTAGTTAAATAGCTGGTTTTATTAGTTCACTAAAGTAATATACTGTACATGGTCGAGTTACCTGGAATACAACGGTTTTATTAATGATATCTTGCTTGTTTTTATTTATTGTAGGTACCTAATGCTTGATGAAATGCAATTAGAGTAGGAAAATAACATCGTTTAATTGGGTTAGTAAAACTTACTAATCTAGTTAAGGCGAAGGCTTCAGGGTAGCCCGCAATTTCTAATTTTCTTGCGTTTTTTTGCTATTTGCAGGGCAGTATCAGCTTGTATGTTGATCTAAATATGATGTGTATGTAGCAGGATAATACGAAAAATGTTTTTTTTTTGTAAGATTCTATTTCCTTATAATAGCTTGTCTCGGCTTTTTGCAAATATCCTGATATCAGATCGTATTATTACCAAGATCTAAAAAACCCCACGATATTCGAAAAAAGAAACTATTATCCGGCGACATAAGTTACATACCACCTACCTCTGCTGTGTCATGCCGAGATCCGACGATCCGCGATTTTGCGGACGGACACGCACGGCAGACGACCACGGACCGCCACGCACCGCGCACCGAGGAACGATGTCTGCGATACCCTGCACGTACACCTTCCCACGGTGCGTCGTGCGGGCTCGTCTGTGTCCGTCCGCAATATGGCGCACCGTCGTCGGATTGCGGCATCAGGCAATATACAGACGTAATACTGTAACATTGTTCACAAAAAAACAACATAAGTATGTACGAGTAATATCGCGGAATATGATTCTTTTAAGATTTATCTCATCATCGTGATATCGTTCGGAAGCCATAATTTACGGTAATCGATGCCCGCGAACAACCGCAGGCCAACCTCTCATAACCCTATAATACCTGCTTTTACTTGAACAATCTTGAACAGCATACAATTTTGTTCAAGACTTCGTTTACGAGCAAGTGAGACGCAGGTGTTAGCTTCAAGTGCTTAACTGTTAAAACTGTCTCAAATTGTGCACAATTATGTGATTAAGAGCAGTTGGTAGTTAGTTTAAAATATATGAACATAACACGCGTCTGAAACATAGTTAAAGATATAATAAGTACATAATTTTAGGGGACCGGTTGACAATTTTATTCACAAATTGTGGACATTATGATAAGTTAAGGTTATTTAATCTGTGTTCATACTGTACGAGTCCCAATTAATAGTTTATCATTATTTTATTTCTTTGTTTTTTGAAGGTAAGTATTATTTTACAAATGTTTTCGATATTTTTTTATGTCTCAATCACTAAGTGAAGTTTTAGCCAAAATCATTAATCAACAAACCGGCCAAGTGCGAGTTGCGCACAAAGGGTTCCGTATACCATTATCTATAAAAACACCAAAAAAATCACGTTTGGTGAAAATTTCAACTGTCTGACTATCACGGTTCATGAGATACAGCATGGTGACAGACAGAAAGACAGACGGACAGCCGAGTCTTAGTAATAGGGTCCCGTTTTACCCTTTGGGTACGGAAGACGGAATCCTACAAATGCTTACCTTACCCTGGTTTTACTCTCCTGTAAATTTTGACTCAAAGCTTATACGAAACACGTCTGCCTACTCAATATGTCAAACCGATTCCTAGCAACATAACAAAACTCAACGGAAGTCCATAACTAGGCCATCCATTCTCAGTTGTTAGTTGTTTTGAAACATTGTTGCTCTCAAACATCTCGCGCGATTTGTTAATCCTTGTTTATATCCGCGAGCCAAGTTGACGCGACAACTGCGTCGCATTTTAGGGTTAACGAGCCGTTTGTTGATGTGGGAGAGAGGTTGACGAGTTGTTGTGTTGATTGTAACTAATAATTATAAAACAATAATTGTAGTCTTAGAAAGATAAACGGTTTGTTGGCATGGCGATTGTGCACTTTTATTATTTCTATCATGACGATAATTATCGTGGACGTTTACGTCCACTTCCGTAAAATGTACGGAAATACGTGCATTTTATAACGTTATCGTGGACACTTCATATACAGGGTGTTATCGTAAACACCGTTATCCTTGAAACCAGTGGTTTGGTTTCATTTATAGAACGTAAAATCAATGGAAACATACAACTTTTTTTTTAAAGAAAATCTACCTTTTTAACCCCCGACGGAAAAAGAGGGGTGTTATAAGTTTAACGTGTGTATCTGTGTATCTGTGTATCTGTGTGTCTGTCTGCGCCATCGTAGCTGCCAAACGGCTGAACCGATTTTGATTTTTTTGGTTTTGTTTGAAAGGTGACTTAATCGAGAGTGTTCTTAGCTATGATTCAAGAAAATCGGTTCAGCCGTTTGAAAATTATCAGCTCTTTTCTAGTTGATGAATGGATGTGAGCATCTTCCACAGGTCTAATCGATTGGAAATTTAGAATTCTCATATTTCAATGATATGAAAAGAATATATGTAGTAACCTTGAGCTGATGCTGCAGCATCACCTGGAATTTCCAGGATACCCAACTCCATCACGAACTTACAGCAGAGGTATCGTGTTTGAACTCATTGGAAAGGTCTCAATAAATAGGTTACAGATAGATGGTGATCAAGGTCTGATGATGGAGTAGGAAAGATAAATGAGAGTAAATTAGTAGGTAACAAGCTTCACTGTGGCAAAAAACGTACAGCTACGCAGATTTTGGCGAGCTGCGTGTTGATCGTAGCGTTTCTTTCTACTAGTAATATAATATAACATTTAAAAAGCTGGAAATAAAAATTAAATTTAAAATTTAAAAAACCCCCGACAAAAACAAAGCGTCTAAAAAGTAAAAAAATAATATCATAAAAGTTGTAGATAATATTTTGATCCAAGGGTCGTCGTGTCGGGGGACGGCTAATGAAACCTTTCTACAACGGCATACATTCATTATGCCTAGTGTGTGTTGGCGTTTGCATTAGCCGTCCCCCGACACGACGACCCTTGGATCAAAATATTATCTACAACTTTTATGATATTATTTTTTTACTTTTTAGACGCTTTGTTTTTGTCGGGGGTTTTTTAAATTTTAAATTTAATTTTTCCACAAGAATATTTCACCCTACCCGCAAGGGCAACGACCGGCCGCGGCCGGCGGTTGGCGGGGGCGGGCGGGGCGCGTGAGACGTTACATGACAGGCCGTCAGCTGTTTCGCGGCTCTCTCGAACGCGTTTCCATGAGTATCGGGACAGTGACGGATATTTACTTTTTTAAATCTTTTTATGAAAATAAGGTTTTTTTTTTGTTGTTCCTGGGTCATTTATTTTTATATTTAAGTCAACTACCCATGGTTTGAGTGACAACGGTGTTTACCCTTGCATACTGTATTTCAATGTTACTTCCCCGTGTTATCGTGACGTGGCCGTGCACGTCCACGGTAAGATCGTCCGTTAGAAATAGTAAAGCGCACAATAAGTGATGAGCATACCTAGCATTTTATTTATTACTTCTTAATTGATCGAAAGATAAAGAACAATGGTGTTATTATATTACCTGATAGTCATGTTACTTTCTAAGTAAGTAAATATATGTACCTGTTATCTCCGAAAGATAAGGAAGAGTGAGACAATTTTATGGCTAGAAAGTGAGAGTTTTTACATTGAAAAATGCAAGCTCAGGCTCCGTTTGGAATCCAACCTAAGGTCGTTTGTTCACCTCACCGTGAAAGGTACGTCAACGAGAACAAGGTGACAACGTCGAAGTAGCGATAGGAGACATTTACGATGGCCGCGTAATCTCGTTTCTCGTTGACGTCCCGTTCACAGTGCGGTGGACAAACAGTGTTAGGGTCACCGTAATTGCTGTATTTCCAAAACCAGTGATGTGCCCCAATTCTGTTCCTTGAGAATACTTGAGAGGACTCAACAATTTGACACTAGACTAAAATAAAATGCTTGAGAAATCGTAGAACTAAATAATTGAGATCAATGAATAATTTAAGCTTACACGCTTTCAAAGACAACCTTGACACGTGCCCTATAAACCATTCACCTCGATAGAAAGTTATCAAATATTTGGCAACCATACAATTTCTATTAGATTTCATTGCCAAAGAAAATGGAATCTAATAGAAAGTTAAGTCATATCATAAAAAGCAGCTCGACATGTCCTACGTACGTATACCTTATTCGAAGACCATTTTTGAATATCACACACTCACTGCACACCCTCATACCCACACCCACACACCCAGTCCCACACACACACACACCCACTCCCACACACATACACACCACACACCTACACACACACACACACCCACACACCCTACTTTGCTGTCTAATTAATGATTTGGTTTTTCCTTGTCTTAAATTGTTTATCTATTTATTTTATATCTTCAACAAATTTACATTTGTGTCGAACACTGGTTTTAACAATAAATACACGAATAATAATACACGTAGTCGTTTTAACAATAAATGTAACACAAAAATCTTCCATCCGAACATCTATAAGTTGATGTTTGTAATTACTGTTATTTGTCCGGGTAGTATGGAGGCCTGGAGCCCTCATAGTACAGGCATCAGTCTCCACAACATCAGTGTATTTTTGTATAGTTGTATACACAATTATGTATTGTTCAATTTTTTTCATCATTTATGGTGGAAAAAAAAAGAAAAATGGTTTATTCTGCACAAACAAAACGAACATAAAAAAAAAACCATGTAGATATTTTTTTTTAATTTATTTTATTATTATTTACGAGTATATGATGGTTTATATTAAACATGACTACATACATAATAATTACCGCTCCACGTGTAAGACAATTAATAGTTTGAAGTGCCAAGCAACGCATTAATTTACTGTGTAATGCATGTTTGTTTTCTAGAAGCGACATGATCGTCGCACGCGCATACAAAGTTGCACCTTGACCGACAGATCAGCGGATGAGTCAGAAATAGATGTCGGATGTTGACGGAAACTGCACTGCAACATTGTTCGCGATGTTTTCTTTATTTACAAACATAAAAAATCTAGATTTTTTTGGAGGATATTCTTCAGAAAGGTCAGGGTAATGTCCTTGTAGGGCGTCCCTTCCCGGCGTTTCGAAATTTGAATCGGAAAATCCCCTGAAGAAAAACTTAATAAATGTTAGTCCAGTGAAATAGTTCTGGAACATAATTTGTTAGCTCTTTTATGGTGGTAGGTATCTGAGTTTCGAGGGTTTTGTCAAGGATGCCGTGGCTTCTGCTTGTTTGACTGGTGAACAGTTGCAACTCTTATCCTATATATTACAAAGGTAATATCAGGCAAAGTAAGGTGTACCTTACTTTGTATAACGCGACACATGGCATCTCGTGATTATCTTTTATCTTCGCTATGTCAGATAGATGTCTACATAATTTAATTATGTATTACCTGAGATTAGCCGATTTACCCATTAAACACCGTTGCTCTTTCTTTACTCAGAATTAAAACATGTCGCAACAAATTACGGTAACATTGTTCTTACGTTATCATTATCACAGAGTACTTAGGTTCCTCTTGGCACTTGACGAAGCTTGACTAGACGTGAGATATTTATTCTTAGAGACAGTGACAACACTATGCTTGGTAATTTTTCACCACACTCACCTACTTACCTCAGCCTGTCGCAGTCCACTGCAGGCCATAGGCCTCTCCCAGGCTGCGCCACAACACTCTGTCCTCCGCCTTCCGCATCCAGTCTGGTCTCCGGTCCATCTAGCTGAGGAGCGTCCCACACTACGTTTGCCGATACGCGGTCTCCACTCCAGGGGGCCTACCACCACCGCTTACAGCAGTATTATTTTAATTTTACTTTTACAGTGGGGGAAGGAGATGAAGCTATACGTCCTATAGATCATCTCTTTCCTACACTGAAGTAATATTAAAATAATACTGCTGTAAGAGCTGGTGGTAGGGGCCCAGGACTCGTCTTCACGACCGGCAATCGGTCTTTCGAGAAACAAGGCCAACCCACTGCCTCTTCAGCTTGCTTTTCTTCACACCTTCTACTAGTAGAAGACATCTCTTCGACAGACTACATTCGGGTTCAGGCAGAGGTGTGTGTACTAACAAAGTGTTTTTTCGGCGGATCGAAAAATGACTTTAAAATGTTTTTTTTTTTCATAAGCCACATAACTGAAGACTTTAATGCCGGTTGCAGACCGAAAACTAAGCTATGCCAAGGCTAAACTAAGCTATGCCAAGCAAGCTAGGCTAAGCTAAGCTAGAAATAAATAGCGTGCACACCAACAGCTAAGCCAAAGCTCAGTCAGTGTTGCGTAGTACACTGGACAGCACTGGCGAAGGATGTGCAAAGGGTGTGCGAGTTTAGATGAAATAAGTTTATTTGACTCTGAGAGTAAGCTCTTGAAACAAGTGATAAAATAACTGTATACTCATGATTTTCAACTAAATAGGGCCAAGACCAAATAATAATATTTCGCAGGTACTCGTATGCTGGAAGAGATTTCTTTAGAAATAAGCATTTCCTTTGTACGAATTTTTCTGTTCCTTTCTTCTTTTCTGTATTTATATGTGTGTGCATAAATGGTTAAATAAATAAATAATAATAATTCCACCCTATATTGTCCCACTGAGGGCAAAGGCCTGTTCTCATTCAAAGAAGGGCCAAATAAAATGTTTTTTTCTACTAAAGAAATATTAATTGCGAAAAATTAATTAAATATTCTTTCAAAGTTTCCATTTAGTAATATCGCATGTTTAATAAAACAGTAGGTCGTGCTTAATTTTTTATTGACTAATAAACGATTAGAGACATGCAACTTGCTTGCCGGTAAAGTGACCTTGATTTGGAAAATATATTAAGGATATTGGAAAAAAACTAAATTAGCTTAAAAAACGGGTATTTTTTTTACTTATAATAATATGTTGATAAATGCAGTAAAAAG
The DNA here is from genome assembly GCA_947522985.1 of Lithophane socia. Classification (NCBI taxonomy): domain Eukaryota; kingdom Metazoa; phylum Arthropoda; class Insecta; order Lepidoptera; family Noctuidae; genus Lithophane; species Lithophane socia. Next base: position 5,141,970 of record OX383270.1, on the reverse strand, counting down.
ACTATGTAAAGAAAAAAAACTTACACAAAAATTGCACCATCTTGTAAGATTTACTATCTATATTTCCTAGGCGTTACTCCATAAATTAAGATAGTACATTGTGCTTGTACTAATTAATGCGTCATACAATAGTAACAAATCAAACAAATGTTTTGCACATGCAAATGTCACATAAACATTAATTAATAAATTAATTTGCTATTAATGATACCTTTCAATGTATTTAATTAAAGTTATAAAATGTCAGTAATTGAATACTTTACAAATTAAAATTTTCATTTTTTATTGATTGTTAAAGGTCAGGCAATGAAATACCGAAGTAATTATGACTATTACTGCTATTTATTATTATTATATTACTGCTTAAATATAAATTTTAATAAAAACATGACATATTCAGTCATGTTTTTATTAAAATTTGAAATTTAAAAAACACCTGACTTAATAAAAAAGGACTTTTATATAAATTCGACTAAACTCATGAAGGCAGTACCGAACTTCGCAACTTGAAGTAAAGGAATATTTATTTATAAATGTATACTTTATTGTACAAAATTTGTTTTTTTTCCTTGCCTGCTCTGTCCCACTCCTGGGCAAAGGCCTCTCTCCACTCCTTCCATCTTTCGCGAGCCCGCGCGTCCTCCTTCCAGTTTTGATGGAAACTATTCAGCTCGTCCCGCCATCTCCTACGTGGTCTGCCGCGACCCCGTCTGACTGTCTCAGGGCACCAGTTCTGTGCTATTTGGGCCCACAGTTTGTCCGGCATGTTACAGACGTGTCCTGCCCTGTCCAATTTAAGTTAGGCAGCCTTTTGAGCCACGTCAGCTATCTTTGTTTTGACTAATCTATACCTCATATATCTATACCTCATTTGAAGTTCTCGAAAGACTCAATAGATTTTTTTAAAGTATTGCGCAAATGATAAGCCTTCGTAAATCAGCTCAACATTAAATTCTCTCCGGCTTCTTGGGCGATAATTTGTTAAGGTCGGGTACAATCTTTATTTAATTATAGTCATTATAGACCAGACTGTGGTTTCATGATTCACCAAAAACTGTATGATGACCTCCATAATTATAATTATGCATGACGTTACGTCATTCTTAGCCCAAAAAGTATAACAACCTGTCTTACCAAGAGGAGAACATTGAGAAGGAGTTACATTGGCGCTTGCCTCGCGAAACTACATGTCCGAGAAAATTATGAAAAAAAAATCTTAATTAGTCCAAAAAGTTCTGAAGCTTTTTATGTAAATTATTGTCTTATAGAAAAACTTGTTGTAACAACACAATTTTGTGCAGTCTACAGTCGTATACAGAGTAATCCATTTTATATTTTATTTGTCCGAGATATCCGAAAGCTTGGCTCAAGTTCACACTCGACCCTTTGTTTCTGCAAATCACGATATATAAATGTGATTTATATGTATTTTATCGTCTCAAAACAAATTCTTTTATTGCACCTCAATTTTCAACTTTTAAAATTCAATTGTATGTCCATATTTTATTTATTTAAAGGGTCTGGCCTTGGGTTTGTTAGTGCAGTAACCGCAGTTAGTTCGTGACGAAACGGTGAACCGTGTCGACATGCGTGCAACCTTACACTGTACAGACTGAGATTTTAGGAATTCTTTCTACGAGTCGCTCACACACACCATGTACTTAGTTTTAAATTAATAATGAAGGTGTTCATTTTCTTTTTATTATTTCTACACGATTTTGTATTTTTGTTTGTAATGAATAAACACTAAAGCTAGAGGACCGATTTCAAAAATTCTTTCACCAGTAATATGCTATATTATCACTGAGTAATAAATAAATAAAGATATCACGCAGGTGTAGCCGCTGCGCTGGCGGAAGCTAGTTGTTAATAACTAGAAAATGAGTAACAAGACAGACTTTTCTGCAACTAGCCGACTAAACTCTTTGGTATATTTCCTCAAAAACGACTAAAACCGTTTCTCTCATTAAAGTTTACTATTTAAATTATGGTCCTAACAATCATAATTAAAATACATGTTTTACTGAAAACAACACCGCATACAGACGAGAAAATAACCATATTTAAATTATACCATAAAAATCGCAATTTACTCACATAGGCCTACGCGCCGCAACATTGTAGAAGTTATAAATATAATTATATGAGTTTTTTAAACCTAGGTCATCTCACCGCTTACTTTTACGATTTTACTGCGAATGACGTTAAAATCGGACTTATCCTATTTATCTGGAAAATCATGGTCGTCCTTTTTTCGTATAAAAGTTTAATTGTGTGGCCCTCTATGTTGCATAATGCCGACATATGGTTTTGTTAATATATTTTTTACTTTTATTGTAAATTAATACTAGATTTTTTTTTTTACTTGTAAAGCGTTCCCTTATCCTTAAAGAGTGAATAACACTGACGTAGGGACACTCTAAGCATAGCCCGCGCTTTTGCCCTTTGGGTGACTATCAGCCTTCTAATGAGTCCTATTGTGAGTGACCACGTAAGCCCAAATTCAATTAATTATCTGTTTTATTTCTACCGCGGAGATTGGAAATATACTTACCTAACTTTTGAGGTTTTTCATCTGAATTTGAAACCTGTAGTCCTCATAAGTTGGGGCGGTCAGAATGAAAGTCACTCTAAATATCCGAAATATTGAAAGTCCGAAACCCGACCCTTATCTCTCAAAGTTCCAACTATTTTAGGAAAGAAACAATATAGGCTAGTTGACACTAAAGTTATTAAAATATCAATACTCAACATAATTTTGTAATTGGTTTTAGATTCATTAATATTTATGACACATAATAATGTTAATTTTTCGCTGAAATATTCGTATTTGGTGAAAAATAAACCAGAAGGAAGTGATTGGTTTCTCAAAAACTGTCATCTAGCCTGATAAACCTAAATAACGTGCTGCATCCGGTTAGACTGTAAGCCGACCTCAACATTGTTGGGAAAAGGCTAGGCAGATGATGATGAACGTGCTAACTTATTAAGTTATTATATATGTGAAGAACAGTTAAATTAAATACCTACCACTACTGTAATCTTCCAGTTCAAAACGCATGCATTTCTTTACAAAGGCAGCAAATGAATTATGCAAGCGTTTAGCTTACGTACTGAAGGTATGTAACAGAGTGATCTCTAACCCGCCTTGAAAAGAATCTACATATTGCATGTACATTATGTACTGACATTTTAATGCACTGCATGCATAATATATGTATCACTAGTGCGCATTCAGGAAGTATGTAGGAAGTACGACTGTAGAGAGTACAGGATTGGTAAGATCTTAATTTTTAACCGACTAGGAGTAGGTTCTCAATTCGCCTGTATGTTTTTTTTTTTTCGCGATTACTCCGCCAATTATGAATCGATTTTGATGCTTCATTTTTTTGTTTGGTAGTTCATGGCTTTAGAGGTGGTCCCATATAAATTTTATTAACTTTGCTTGCGTAGTTTTTGAGTTAGCTTCAAAATTACGTATTTTTTCCACTATAATGTAGACGATGTTTTAAGTGACTGTGACACTGTTATTTACATAGCAGGTAGTGGTATTCGAATTTGTGATGGGTAGGTACCTACTCCAGAAATAAAAAGTGAAAAAAAAATTTTTTTTTGGAAGTCGGTTGTTTTTTTTTAATACTTATTAACTAGGTACAAGTCCAGCTTTCCTCTCGATGTGTTTCCTTCACCAATAACAATAATGTCCAAGATAAAGTCGTAAAGCACACAAATCGATAAAACATACGTCATCGAATCGTAACCCCTTTAAAAATCTTACTTTTAATCTGAATTCCGATTTGCAGACATGTTCCCAATAAAAAGGATCCATCCAAATCTATCATAGCGAAAAGAAAAGGTGTCATCACGTTCAAGTGCTCTGAAGTCCATAATAATATCAGAAGTCTACAGGGTGTTAGGGTAATCACCGTTATCCTTGCAACCAGTGGTTTGGTATCATTTATAGATCGTAAAATCAATGGAAAATTACAACTTTTTTTTTTTTAGATCTAAATTTTACCACGAGAGACGCAAGTTCGTTGCCCTATGCGCTAGGGCAACGAACTTGCGTCTTAACACGGGCGGGGGGTACGGGATGTGACCTGACCGGCAGCGAGCGCGATCCCTCCCTTAGTCAGTCAGCTGTTTCGCTAGCAAGCACGGTGTCAGATAGAAACTTTTTTAAATCTATTAATGAAAATAACGTTTTTTTTTTTGTTGTGTTCGGTCATTTATTTTTATATTTAAGACAACTACCCATGGTTTGAATGACAAGAGTGTTTACCCTTACATCCTGTATAACTAGAGCAAAATAATAGTACCTAAATCCAGAAAAGCTACACATCGCATATTCATATTTAAAATAAATTGATCAAAGTAAATATATTAGACTAGCTTCCGCCGGTAGCTTCCCCCGCGTGGTATGTCGATAAAAAGTAGCCTATGTCCTGCCCCAGGATGCCATCTATCTCCTTGCCAAATTTTGTCGAAATCCGTTTTGTGGTTTAGGCGTGAAAAGGTAACATACAGACAGACAGACAGAGTTACTTTCGAATTTAGAATATTAGTATGGATGGATAATCTTAAAAACAAAAAATTATCATATTGATTAAATCCGGAATCCAAAAGATCTGGGATAAAATAATGCCTATGAATGGAGGTCGTAAACTAGCTTAGTTAGCGTGGAAAAGTAAAGGCATTCACAATGCAAGTATCAGTTCCAAGGTGTCCCTACATTGTTGCAGTCCGTTGCCCTCGCGAGATCATCTTGATAAGCCCGTTTACACGACACGACTTGGACAATTTATTTTTACGATTCTGATTTTTACCTTATGCTTCTCGGGACATAATCAGTTCTTGAATTTATACTATCAGCCAGTTTTAGTAAAAGTATAGGTAAATGAAACCATTAAGGTTGATGCGCTAGGCTAGCCCGCGAAATTCAACTCTTTAAGTTCATGAAAGTGCCAAATGTTAAGATTTAATGTAATAGTCATTCAATGCACTTACATGAGCTATAGAGTTGTATTGCTGATTTTAATGTTTATAATTCAGTAAATCCATATTTGTTACGAGCGCTAATAATATTTAGATCATCATACAACCTGATACTGACCTTCAAATTGCAAAAAACGTAAGAAAATTTGAATTTCGCGGGCCACTCTAGCGCATCCCCCTTAAACCACATTAACCTCCCCCCCACTCCAATAAAATATATTTTCTAATGCTTACTTCGACGAAAACGGTTCATTCGAGCCAATTTCCTTTACAAAAAATCCGTAGAAGCTGTTCCAAATCTCGTCACCGCAACGTCGCGTGCCCGCCTCGCACCGTGTAAACGGCAAACCCAACCTGTTTGTTTTCATTAGTGCGGAATTCTTCAAATTAAGTCGCGTGTCGGCCACAATGTCGCTACTGAATCACGGTCAAGGTCGCGAACGACAATGTTGCGCTTGCGCTGTTGATGTAACAGTCAATGAGACTGTCCGTGTTTGTTGTTGGACGACTTTCGATTCAGACGGTCTGAGTTGTGTCTGGGTGCGAAGATAAGTCATTTTGTTGCGTTTAAACAGCGGTTTTTGCATCACGACTGGAAAGAGACCCCCAGCTCTAATTGGGGGTCCATCTATGGACCAACGAACTTGAAAAGGTGGCTGGGACAGACTGGACTAAACTTCAATCCATACCGGTATTTTTGGGCACGTTTGACAGCTTGTTTCTGTCAGACGACTCTTGGCCTGCGTACTCACGGTCACCAGTTTAATTTTAAATATGGAATCTTGTTTGAGGCTTATCTGCGCAGACGCATCATGTTTGGATATCTGTGTTTATGAATATCGAAAGAGCTGTTATTTTAATTGTCTTTATTTTAAGATATGTCGGTATGGAACCGGAAAAGTAATGATTAAAAAATTAAAGTTAGTCGTAATATCTAGACTCTGCTCTGGTCAGTAAACTACAGTCTTATCCATACTTCCATACTTTAATATTACAAGAGCGAAAGTTACTCTGTCTGCCTATTTGTTACATATTCACTCATTACCGGCTGAACGGAATCTGATGAAATTTTGCACACAGACTATGATCAATACTTTTGATCTCGGTAGTACGTTCGTGATTCATTGACCAAAAACAAACCAGCCAGACATGTAAAACTCTTATTCGAATAAATTACTTGTCAAATTGATTAAATAGATTTCAGGGTTCTTTTTATAAATTCAAAAGTTCGATGTTAGTGTAACGGAAACGTGCTACTAAAAATCTAATGTATTATATTATATTCCATACGATCCTGGCCCGCGATGCGTTGTTTGCTTTGCATACAATCGTGTAAAGCTACTAGTCTACTAGCGCCAGCTCGCCTATGTTAACATTATCCTAGTACTTAGACTGAAATAAGCCAATTTGAATGATTAAAGTTATCTTTCGTTTTTGTTCTGTATTCTGCGATTCTAGTTTTGAATTAACTGATTGATTTTGTATGTTGGAAAATTTTTTTTTCGTAAATAATTGCTTGATAAGGATATTACTTTAACCGCGATTGACATTTAGAAAATAACCGGAACTGAAAGAAAATTCGATATGTGTTGAGGAATCCGCAGTATTTTCTGCTTTTCACCAACCGATCGATCCATAAAACCATTCATTCACCATTTATTTTTTCTAAAGCGCTAAAAAGTTATACACGTCGCCATCGTGTCATTAAAAAACTCTCGTACACGAAGGATTCCGTATCACCGTACAATATTTTCAAAAAACGCCGAAAAGAACACGTTTCCTGTATGGTATGGGGAACCCCCTTTAATTTTTAACTTTATTTTATTTGTTGTTATGGCCAAATTTCAAGTGTTTATCTACAACGGTTCAAAAGATACAGCCCTATGAAAGACAGACGGAAGGACAGTGGAGCCTTAGTAATAGCTCGTTGGTTGGAGGTACGTACGGAGCCCTCAATAGTGGCCAGTAATAACATTTCAGTTTATTTTATAATGCAGTGCAGCGAGCCGGCAACAGATGCGACAATTATGTAACGTTTATAATGAACTCAAGTTCACGGTGTCAAGGTGTTGTTACAATGTTGCGGGTTCTTGATCCGATACTACAATTAATACGGCCGATGAATCATTGCCGGTCTGAACATTGGCTCTCTGAACTTTCGCGCATGTGCTCTCAAGCTGGGGCGACATTGTTGCGTTATAACGCGACAATGTAGCCCCAGCATGAGAGCACATGAAGAGTTCACGATAACGCGTTATCGCGAACTCTTCGTGCGCTCTCTGTTGCTCAGCGAAACGTCGAGCTGTGTGCGAGAGAGAGCGCGCAAAGTTTAGTTCGTGATAACGCGACAATGTAGCCCCAGCTTCACTGACACTCGCCTCATGTCATCATTAGCTTCCTAAAACATGAATTGGCGCTTGCGCAGCCTTCTGCGCAAAGTTCGGACCGGCCGTGTTGTATAATTATTAATTACATTCAACTAGGTGCTGTCTGCGGCTTCGCCCGTATGGACCCTAGGTATTTTTCTAAAATAAAAGTAGCCTACTTAACTCCTTATAACATCAGCTATCTGGCGTCAAAATCGGTCCAGCCGTTTCGGAGATAAGCCGGAACAAACAGACAGACAGACAGACAAAGAAAAATATTTTAAGTACCTACCGTATGTACTTCCATATTATTTACCAAAAAGCTGTTATTTTTACATTATAAATAGACACTTCAATTGTATTTATTTGTATGTATAGATCATGATTTATTGCTAACATTTATATCGCTGTTACGGTACTTGCTTGAGGCAACAGCTGGGTTTTAATGAAAACAGGTGTTTTGTGCCTTTTGTTTTTATAATATGATTAATTAGTTAATTAACAGCGCGTCTTGTTAACACATCGGTGTAACACTTCTTTTTATACAATTGACGAACCGTGAAAATATCTTCCATCATAGTTGCATTCATTGTATGCGAGTTTTGAGTACTGACATGGGGTCTCAACTCGAACAAATTATAATTAGTCTTGAAAAAAAATCATAGATGGCAGCATAAGTAACAATTTATGAAATTAACAATCACTAAAAAGCGTTATACGACAAATTTTGGCTGAGGTAATATTAGTAAAAATCAAAACATCTTTGTTTAATGCTGATTTATGTATTTACACTCATAAATCTCGGATTTTCAACAAAAAACTTAAATTAAGCCGTTTACTTCAATTCGAACCCTTAGAACGATAAAGTAGCCATCTGCTAATCATCAATAGATGGCGTTTTACTCAAGTGATGACAGGGTCACTTTAAACTTGCGTTTATGTCGTTTCAGTTTCATTAAGGAAAATCAAATATTTTTTATTTTTTTTAAGCTAGTACTTTACGTAGAAATATAAAAATTGAACACCTAGGAAGAAAAAACGAAGAAAAACATCTAGGAGTCTTGCGTAGTATCTAGGCAAGACTCCTAGATGGCGTTAAAAAAACTACAGTGTCTGGCAATTAGTGAGTCGCTGATGCTGCCATCTGTTAAAAAAATGAAGAACGAAAAATAGCCAGCTCAATAGCCAGACTTAGGGTGGTGTCATTTCTTTGTATGGGATTGGGTATCTGTACGTAGTATTATAATATCTGTGGTACTGAGTATGCGGGTTAACACATTGGAAGAAACTGCAGCAGTATTAAAGTAGATAAAGAAACTTTCTATGAATTCTGAATTTCAAAACACTGTGTACATTACATAATTTTGATTGCAATAACTTAGAGCGTTTACGCTAAAAGTGGGCAACGTCGCAAATAGATGTCAAATATTTCGCTGTTTTGATTAATTTGGCAATATTACTGTATGGAAATATGAAATATGGCTAGGCAACTGTCTAAAATATTGATTATGAAATGCAATAAATAATATCGTAACACTTGACGATTTGGAAACTTTCCAAATGCATTTTTTACACCTAAAACCGGTTAAAACTTAAATTCAATGTTATAATTGCAATTTATAATCAATATTTTAGACAGTTGTCTAGCCATATTTCATATTTCCATAAAGTAATATTGCCCATTTAAACAAAACAGGTAAATATTTGACAGTTATTTACGATGTTGCCAACTTTCAGCGTTAACGCTCTTAAATTTGAGACACTTTCAGTAAAAAATCGTGTTGAAAAAAAGAACTGAGCAAAATATTCCTAATATCTTCCATTGAAGATATCATTTACCTTATGTCGCGACATTTTACTTCAATCTGCCCTAAAACCGCGCATTCTTTACAACTACAGTCCCCACCACGACTTTGTGGTAACCCCAGCACCACATACAATACGACTATTTATTTCCCTTACTCATACATTGCTTTTTTTCAATGGTGAAAGCTCAAGAAAACTTGTTGACAGCCAGCTATTGACGAGCAAAAAGTTCTTTATACGTTTTGATGGGTGAATGTGTAATTCGAATTTTAAAATTATGTGGGAACAGCAACATTGTGGCAGTAGTAGTTTAGTCCTTGTCTAGACGAGGCGTTATATATACCGCGGGTTTCGGAATGGGATCAAACCGGGATGTTATAATTCAAACCGTTATTTGAGTTTCGATGAAATTATTTAAAAGACTAAATAGATCCAACTAACTGACCTTTTAGCACGAATCATGCACAAGTGCAGCATTTTATGTTAAAATACTGGATCCTAGTTTTGTGTATAACTAGCTTCGTCGCCCGCGTGATATGTCTATAAAAAGTAGCCTATGTCCTTCCCCGGGATGCCATCTATCTCCTTGCCAAATTTTATCGAAATCCGTTCAGTGGTTTAGGCGTAAAAAGGTGACAGACAGACAGACAGATAGTTACTTTCGAATTTATAATATAAATGTATGGATTTAATCATGATTATAAAAGGTTCATTCACATTACTAATTACCACACATTTGCACAGCTTCCAAAATTCCGTAGGGATACCGTAACGCATTGACCACACGTAAATCCATTGGGAATCTAAAACGATCCGCAAATACCAGGACTAAAGGGTGATTTCCACCAAACGGATTTTACAATCTTTAAACGAATAATTCGTGTATACAGTTTGACCGCGCGCGGGCGTCGATGCGAGCCGTTTGGTGGAAATCCTCCTTAAGTGTCATCAAACCCAGAATATCTTACAAAGAATTAGTAAAATATGTTCCCACATAAACTAAACGATTAAAACAATGAAAGACCCATTAATTACCAAACAATATACGCCTATTCTCTTCTCTCAACGCTCTTTTTGTAGAATTTCAAGTACAAACAAGAAACAAAACCGACTTTCGGCGTCCCTTTCAACAATGTATCACATTTTAAAACTATAAGCAACAAATTCAAGCGTTATCAACACACAACGATTCAATTGTTTTAGTTATTTTATTAACAGTTGACTGACATGTGATAAGGAACAGTGAAACACTGTTCTATTAGACTTCGACATAAAGAAATGACTCTTTGATAAAAATGTCTCCGGTTAATAGGTTAGTTGTAAATCAGCATTCAGCAGTGTTTTATACAATGTCGTTAATTTATGATCTTTGAAAAAAGACAAGGTGGAGGGCTCGTGGCTAAATATTAGGTCCCCACCTATGAAATCAGCGTTTTGTATGGGGAATTTTAAGAAGTTGCATTTTTCATACGAACATTTTCTTAATTTATACATATAACAACCACGAACACTAATGTTTTAAAAGTAAGATAACGTATGCCAAAAATAATAGTGGTCAATTCTGCTAACAAAATGAGGAGTCATCTTTAAGATATTTTGTATGTTTAACAGTCGCAAGCGCCGATCGAAGGTTAAACTACACTTGCTGCGGTCGGTTCGTGGATGTGTGACCATCCATTACCCCCGGCTGTCATTCGAAGATATTTGACAGTCGTTACAGATAGTCACGAGCCAAAAAGTCTGACAACCTTTTTCAGCAAGGGGTATCGTGTTACCCAGTAACTGGATTGTAGAGGTCAGATAGACAATCGCTCCATGTAATATATTGGTACTTATCCTGCTGTATGCAGTTAGACTAGAAGCCGACCCCGCCATAGTAGGGAAAAAGTTAGGCAGATCAAAAAAAACTTAAGGTTCAGGTCAAACTTCGCCCTCTGTCTGTAACTTACGTGCCCTACTCACTGCCATTTAAGGTTGGCAATTCTTCGGGCTATGTCCGTTACCTTGGTTCTCCTGCGGATCTCTTCATTCCTGGTTCGATCATGCAGGGAAACTCCAAGCATAGCCCTCTTACAGTGGGCTTGTTCTGTTCAGCAGTGTGGCAAATACTGATTACTGTTGTATTGTGTATTTTTTTTTCGAAACCATTATCTACCTAGCCTTTTCCCAACTATATTGGGGTCGGCTTCCAGTCTAACCGGATGCAGCTGAATACCAGTATTTTACATGGAGCGACTGCCTATCTGACCTCCGCAACCCAGTAACTGGGTAATACGATATCCCTTGGTAAGACTGGTTGTTTGACTTTCGGGCTTCTGAAGACCCGTAACGACTGTCAAAGATCCACAAATTTCAGCCACGACCAACGGCTTAACGTGTTTTGCGAGCCACGGAGGAGTGTCGATATGTAGAGATGGTCACCCATTCACGGACTAACCTCGGCAAGCGTAGCTTAACCTGATGGATCGACCTGTGCGGCTGTTATTACGTAGCTACGAGCTCCTCCGTGCTCCTCCTCCTATTTTTTTTTGAAACCGTTAGTAGTAGTAAATTTCAAACAAAACGTATCAGAATCACCGTAATTAACCAACCAGACTCGTGTAATTTCAAGAGCATGTCATTTGATTTTTTTTTTAACATAACTTTTCAATGCCAAAGGTATAACAGTCAATGACTCTTTTACGAAGCACGTGTATCTGACAATCTGATATAATTAAAACTAAGTTCACTCATTAAACATAATTGCGACAACGCGTGCAACCCACGGATTAAGGGTACATTTTATTACGATTGTTGATTGATATAATTACCTCACTACACTATGATGCACGTAATTATAATTGTGCGAATAGGAATCGGTTTTGCAACAATGGAAACTCGACCACTATAGAGCAATAAAACTCCGCTGACCATTCTGGTCAGGTCTGCACCGCGTAACACACTTTCAATCTCAATCTGAATGATTTTGAAGGATATTATAGCTGATCCATAGCTTCATATGTTCAAAAAATTTGTCTGCTCAACAAGGTAAATAACGCAATGAATTTTGTTGAACTGTCAAAGTGAAACCCATTGCTACTGTGAGTGTGTTAAAACAACGCACGTTAAACATACTCCTATTTATTACAAAGAGACAGAAGGAGAGTGAAAGTCGTAGGTATAGAGTGGGCATAACGCTTTTTCCTTACGTGACGATTTCTTTCTACCAGTCAACTCTCAGTCCAGTACTACCGCAAGCCGCTCCGTTTCAAAAATCATTATAATCCTCGCATCTTCTTCGCTATTTGTTAATGGATAACGTTAGGCAATTTTGGTCACTGCCCGCATTAGTGGTTAGTAGTTCTTAAGGCTCTAGTTAATTACTAAATTGATGAAAAAACGATAATTATTTATTACTAGCTTCCGTCCGCAGCTTCGCCCGCGTGCTATATCGATAGAAAGTAGCCTATGGTTATATTAATGGTTGCATATCATGGTTTGGTGGTCTCTGTTCTAAGGTTTGGTGTAGTATTCTGGGGTAATTGTTCCGAAAGGGAGTCTATATTTAAAGCCCAAAAACGGTGCATAAGATCCATTTTTAATCTCAAGGTTACAGATAGTTGCATTCCTTTTTTCAAGAAATACAAAATACTAACTTTTCCCAGTATATACATTCTCGAAGTAGCTATTTTTGTTAAAACTAACAAGCATCTATTTCCGGCCTTAAATGATACGAGGATGCGAACTACTGCCATGAGATCAAAATATCAGAGTCTATTGTGTACTGGTAGATATAACACTGCTTTGCTTAAAAAAAACATTATTGGTATGGCACCTATTTTATTTAACAAATTGCCAAATTGTATTAAGGATCAGCCCTTAATCAAATTTAAGAAACTGCTGTCGTCGTTGCTGACAGAGAAATGTTATTACTCTGTTACCGATTTTATAAATGATGAATTGTAATATTTTGCTTCACTGTATCTCATACAATAAGCAAATAATTTCAGACTTAGCTGATCCATGATCTAATTTTCAATTTAAGTACCTACCTACCTAGTTTCTAACTTCCACTATATTTTTGTATGCCAACAGGCAGAATGTACTGGGAATATATCTTAAACGAACACCCTTATTGTAACACCTGCATTCTATACAAATAAAGAAATTATTTATTTATTTATTTTATGTCCTTTCTCAGGCTCTAGCATCTGTGTCCAAATTTCATTTAAATCGGTTCAGTCGTTTTGGCGTGAAAGCGCGACAGACAGACAGACAGAGTTACTTTTGCATTTATCATATTCGAATTCGTGAAACAAATTGAACATCAAATTTTGTGGGAAGATAAGTTATTTAACAGGTCAGGCTTGGAAAGAACTTGTTAATCCAAATAAAGCTGAAACTGCAAAACAAACTTAACTGTGCATTCGAGTCCAACTCCCAAACTGTGTCTCCAAAATAGGTACAAATTAGATCGCCTAATTAAAATATTTAAACGTTTAGGCTGAAACCTAGTCGTGGACTGTTGGTTCAGTCTGTCTAGCCAGTTAATAAGTAATCGGCTATCAATTAGCCTTTGTGGGCTTACCCTCAGTGGACTGTCCATCACTGTCCTCCACGGAATAGATTGTGGACAGTTTTTCTAGATATTTCGAGAACAGACTGACTCTGGGGCTGATATGGTTGGGAATTATTTTAGTATTAAGTACCGTTTACACGCTGTGTTTGTGCTGGTTTAAGGGATAAATAAAATAAGCGTAATGTGTAAATGGCCTTTTAAGAATGAGGCCTTTTCACAAACATACAACTGAATTGAAAAGAAAATTGAATTGAATTGGGAAGAAGTTTGAATTGAAGTGCGCGTGAGTTTATGTAGGATGTATGAGTACAACTGAATTTTTGATGTCATAGTAGCATTGCATTGAGACTATTTAGGACTTAGGACGGATGGCAGTTCACTAAGTTGTTAAAACAAATAATAGTAATACGTTTTTTTAAGTTAAAGTTAATGTTAATCGATTTGGATCGCTTAAGCCTCTAGTCTAGACAAACGGACTGGATTTCAATTGCACCCCGACTGCAAATTCTCGAATACCTACTAGTCATAGTCATAGTAGTTTTCCTTAACTTTTACAGTCGGAGTGCAGTTGTAGTTGAAATGCAGTGCGTCTGTCTACAGCCTTAAACCTTTATACTTGCGGTCGTTTGGTTGGACCTCTGTTTTTATCTGTAGACGTCAGCGAGCTATAATAGGGAATATGCATGTATTTTTTTAATATTTTTATTCGATAGTTTACATCGTCAAATAATAGTAAAAAAAAATTCGACGGCAAAAAAGCAATTTAAAGTAGTTAAAAAAATGTTTAAAAATATCCAACCGATCCGGGCTATTTAAACGCCCTCCATTTGGCGCGCTTGGTGTGGTGACGTCACAGTTCGTGAAAACAGACAAGCAACTGTCAAGTCAACGTCAAACACTCCTTTTTCTATGAGCGTTTGACATTGACTTGACACTTGTTGATTGACTTGACATTGACATTTTGATTGTTACCCCGGATTGTTACGTCACATCCGCTCTCAGCCTTTTCAAGTATTTGAATTACCCACAGTTTTTTGGGACTTTTTAAAAATTAATTTCTCGCTCAAAAAGAAATTTTATTCAAAAATATTGATGGAGGCTTAATTCTGAAGTAACATAGTTTATAGAAAAAAATATTTGACCCATATTTGAATCACATGCATATTCCCTATTGTGCCAACAAAAAAAAAACTAGGTCACAAAGTTTTTAGCAAGATAAAAAAGTAAAACCAGTTTCAATTATAAATGACAACTAAACACTTGCATTGAGCAGTGGTGGCTCAGTGGTAACGGCCGTGACTTACAAGTTGTAGGTCGTAGATTCGAATTATTTCATTATCACTGCTCTCAAAATGATGGAAAACATCGTGAGGAAACCGGCATGTCCTAGAACCAAAAATTCGAAGACATGTGACATCTACCTACCCGCACTGGGCCCGCGTGGTGGATTACGGCCCATTCCCTCTCACAGAGAGGCCTTGTCCCAACAGTGGGAACATTATAGGCTGATTATGTATGTTATGTTTGTAAGTAAACACTTACATTGTGGAGCCAATTAAGGTAAATAATCTTTCGGTGTAGTCACAGAGTAGAAACGGGTGTTCTATGATTACTGTTGAGCGCTGAACTTTGACTCGGCAATTAATATAATGCTCCTCGTGGGGCTAACTTCTAGGTAGCTAATTACTAGTATCGATATGTTCAGGTTTTGTATGCACTTCAATGGAAGATTTTGTGTGAGTGCTACCGGTTGTTTACGAATGAGACCTTATCAGGTAACTGGGTCATTTTTATGAGTGATATTGTGTTCTATGTGGAAAATGATATAAATTTATTTATTCATATAAACTTTATTGTATACCAGAAAAGACATAGCAAAAATAAATAAAACACTACAAAACATACGAGGGGTGGCCTTATCACTTTCTGCGATGTCTTCCAGGGATTATTAGAGATGGCCCGACTATGACTGACTATGCCCGGTTAGCCGGTTGTAAAAAGACTCACTAGTCGGCCAAACCAATCATTGCTTTCGGTGGAACTCGGGTACCGAAACTGGGATAAAAAAAAAAACAATAGGTTATATAGGTTCGAAATCACCCGGAGTTGACGTAGGTCAATGCATAAGCCGAATGCCTATGCATTCGGTTTTCGAACTGAAACATTCGACTTTCGAACTCAAAATAAATGACAGCTCTTGAACGCGGTGTAGAAGTGCTGGTAATTGGTGAAATCCGTCCTTAGTTGATCATCATAATTCAACTTTTGAATTGTGGTACCTACCCCACACAAATTCGAATACCACTATCTGCTATGTAAATAACAGTGAAGGAGCAAATTAAGATATCGTCTAGATAAACTTAGTGGGAAAAATACGTAATATTGAAGCTAACTCAAAAACTACGCAAGCTAAGTTAATGAAATTTATATGGGACCACACGGGAAGCACCAGCTTTCAAATAAAAAAAAAGAATCATCAAAATCGGTTCAACCAGTCGAAAGTACTGAGGTAAAAAACATTTAAAAAAAATTAAAAATACGGACGAATTGATAACCTCCTCCTTTTTTTGAAGTTGGTTAAAAATATATTTGTGACCAAAACCCATCTATAAATTAGATCTAGTAACTAATCCTATCAACAAATATCATATAATAGTCAGTCAACACTGGTGCAAGTGAATCAGATGTAAATAAACAAACAGATACGGACTTGAACCCGAGACCCGTCGTCAGACACCCGCTCATTACCAGTCGCACTAATGTAGAATGTAACAAGAAACTTAATAATTTCTGACTCTGTACGTACATTGTGGCGTTATTTTATTTATAGACACGTAAATATGTTACGCATTATACATCAGAGTTGTAGAAAAACAATAGGGAATATGCATGTATTTTTTTAATATTTTTATTCGATAGTTTACATCGTCAAATAATATGTAGTTTAAAAAAATTCGACGGCAAAAAAGCAATTTAAAATACTTAAAAAATAGATTAAAAATATCCAACCCATCCGGGCTAGCGCGCTTGGTGTGGTGACGTCACAGACCATGAAAAAGCAACTGTCAAGTCAACGTCAAACACTCCTTTGTGTAGGAGCGTTTGACATTGACTTGACACTTGTTGATTGACTTGACATTGACATTTTGATTGTTATCCTGGCTTGTTACTCGTACGTCACATCCGCTCTTAGCTTTTCAAGTATTTGAATAACCCACAATTTTTTAGGACTTTTTAAAAATTAATTTCTCGCTCAAAAAGAAATTTTATTCAAAAATATTGATGGAGGCATAATTCTGAAGTAATATAGTTTATAAAAAAAAATATTTGACCCATATTTGAATCACATGCATATTCCTTATTAGGGTTCCGTACATACGAATGAAATATCAAAACCCGTAGAGGATCGCTCGTGTATCCATATGTCACAAACAAATTGAAAGATACACATATGATTTTCTGTGTCCGAAACACTGACGTGTAACGTAAATGAATGAATTTTGAGTATGGGGTCACCTTTTTGGGGGAATATTAGTTTTTAATTTTTATTTATTTAAATTAGGAACTTAGAAAATTAAAAAAAAAAAGTCTTACCGTGTGGTTCTTGTTTGTGATGCGAGGCGAGATTATTGGCATAAAATAATTTAGTAAGTATTTATTATTCTAGTCACGATTCTGAAGATGTAACTTCAAATATTAATAGCCCCGCAAAATAATAAACTTTCTAACTGTGAAAGTCCCATCAAATTAGCTTCAGCAGTTCCTGAGTTAAACCATAAATATTAATATTACCTTCTTGGGTCTTAGAGTTATTAACTGGTGACCTGTGCTCAAAGTAAGCATTTTCCTTTAATAACTTAGATCTAAGATGTAGGATAAATACTTACATATAGGTATACATAAACTCACGCCTTCTTCCCATGGGGGTATGCAGAAACTTCAGAACGCGTATGTCCCAGTAGTGGGAACATTATATATTGATTATTTTTATGCAAAGTTCTCCCTAAGAACTAGTTAGTAAGTCCACCTATAAAGTCTCCTTTCTCTTTATCACATCATCTGTCTGCCTAGCATTTCCCAACTATGTTGAAGTCGGCTTACAGTCTAATCGCATGCAGCTGAATACACCAGTATTTTACATGGGGCGACTTATATCTGACCTCCACAACGCAAATACTAGGTCTCCCAGCATGGTTTAACCAGATTCGATAAATCGAATGAACCCCAAGATTTGCACTAGCCCCTGGAGCCTCATGGTTCATGGGGCTACAGAGACCATTGCATATCAAGGAGTAGACCAGGGGGCGCGGTAATGGTAGGGCAGACCATGCCCTCAGGGATAAGGAAGAATTTGCGAGCCATACCGGATATGCATCCATATCCATCCAGGCCAGGTAACACGGCCATAGGCGCGGGCCTGCGGACGGCGAGCAATGGTTAGCTCGCCGTCCGATTAGAACCAGGCCCGGGTCGATGGCGCGTCGTGTTCCACGCACACCTCAAAGAGATGTCAGCACAATTGGCGGGGTCCGCTAGGACCGATGTCTGCCAGGGTTGCGAGTTAGTCCGAAAGGGATACCGGGACCTTGGCAACAGGCAACTGAAGGAACACGGGTGGGTTTTAGTCAGTAAAAGTCTGACACGCCCTTCCGCTCCACCCAGAGCGGAAGAAGTCATTGGATGATTTCCCACCAAGGCCAGTTAACACGATGACTCTTGATAAGACTGGTTGTCAGACTTTCCGGCTTCTGACTGTCCGTAAACTGTCAAACATGTACAAATGACAGTCAATTTCCGAGACACGGAAATAACGTCAAAATTCATTACATAACTGAGACAATATTACTGTCGGAGTATGTATTTATGAAGGAGCATTTCTAGTAAGTAATTAACAATTGATGAATTGCAAAGAATTTTAATTGTATTGGCATTCTCTTTATAAAAATAAACACAATATTATTCATGTATTGTAATATTTGTAATCATAATGTTTTTCTTATTGTATGTATTGGAGCTGAATCCATTGAAATCTTGTGAATGTAATGGAGATCATTATTGTTGACTGCCTCGTTGGTTAGTGGTTACAATCGCTACTGCTGAGCCGGAGGTCCTGGGTTCTCGATTCCCGGGTCGGGCAAAGTGTTATTCCGTTTTAGCATTTGGAATTTCTCAGTAGTAGCCCGGAGTCTAGATTTGTGTCCGATTGATGGCAATAGGCGCGCCGCCTATTACATGGGACTTACCTAAACATACTGATGAACCAGTATGTTATGGCTAAGTTATAACAGCCGCACGGGTCCATCCATTAGGTTAAGCTAGGCTTGCCGGGGTTGGTCCGTGGATGGGTGACCATTTTCATGTTTACATACCGAGACTTCTCCGTGTCTCGGAAAGCATGTTAAGCCGTTGGTCCCGGTTGTCATTTGTAGATCTTTGACAGGCGTTACGGGTGGTCAGAAGCCTGAAAGTCTGACAAGAGTGATGACTCTTGTCAGACTTTCAGGCAGTTACTAGGTAACACGATGGTGTTACCTAGTAACTGCGTTGTGGAGGTCAGATATCAGTCGCTTCATGTAAAAAGTAGGTAAAGGTACAGGTATTCAGCTGCATTCGGTTGGATTCGAAGCCGACCCCAACATAGTTGGGAAAAGGCTAGGTAGATTGATTTCCCTTAACATAGTGGCAAAATGTTAGTGTACTATAGTTATACCTCTGCCTAACCCTTTGGGGAATACATGCGCGATGTTATGTGTTTTGCTAAAGGGCTAGGGGCTCTACATACGTGACAGCAGGCTAACTTTGCAGTAGTCTGGTAAAAATTGAATACGGAAATGCCAAAAGAATGTTATGATATGACTAATGATAAATCAATGTGGAACTAGCTTCTGACGTTTCACAAGTGATGTGGGTTTATGTGAAATAAAATATTTTGATTAGGATTAGATTGAATGCGGTACGGCGACCATTCGTATGTTATAGTGTAAAAATATGTAGTGTAAAAATGTTTGTTTATTTATTTAATTATTGGTGCTGTAGGCTGCGTCAAATCTAGCATTTTCATACACGTATGACGGTAAATCCGTCTTCGAGGTTAAGCAACACTTGCCGGGGTCGGTTAGTTAGTGGGTTTGGTAGATGTCACATGTCTTTGAATTTTTGGAGCAGTGGTGATGAAATAATTTACACAAAGTAAAACGTCTGGCCGGGTTCAAACCCGAGTTGTAGGTCGTCCTACAACTCGTAAGTCGGGGCCTTTGCGACTGGGCCACCAATAACAGTCTAGTGCAAATAGAAAATTGAATCAATCACGATACCGATGCAAAACAATATAATAAGAAGAGAGATTTATCTTTTTACGTCACAGATTCTCAATTTAGTTTCCATTACGTCAATTTCTAACAATAGCAGACACTGATATAATATAATTGCACATAATACATATACATATACAGGAAATTGTCACAATAATTACAATTTAACGACTTTATGCTACAGACGGATGTTAAATATCTCTATGCAATTAATCTTGGACAATAAAACCGTATCGGACACATGCAACATTTTCTATCTTAGTGAAGAAAACTGACCAGTAACGTCGACCTCCCGTTCCCCTCTTTCTAAGTACATCATGTGGGGTATTGACTGATATAGATCCTAATCAGATGGTTCAAATTATACTGGCATGAACTTTTGCATCGTGTCTATATGTATAAATACTACGGCACGTGGTAGGTACGCACTAACTACTTATGAGTTGGCAGTTGTATCATTTACACGACTACATGCATACTGGAGTTCTTCATGAATCGGAACGGTGTGAACGCCACATTGTTGCAAGATAAACTGCATTTTATTCGACAGGTGATAGAGTTTAGACTTGAGTGGTGGGAAATAGTTTTGAGGTGTGTGGGTGAGGTAATAAAAATAGATATAGTTTGATAGTGGCATTACGTAGGAGATTTAAATTTGCATCGCGGTGCGACAATGTTGCGTTCCTACTTGTTGCTATTCGATCGGTCATTTTACGGTGTTTAGCTACCTTATTTTGGAAATAACGTTTCTAAGTTATTTTCAGTTTGGATCCTTATTTGCGTAATACACGATCAATCAGAATTGGAATCGGTTCGAAATAAATGTCTAATCCATTGCTTTATAAGTTCGTAAGTTCGCACTTGGCCGGTTTTTTCTGCCAGTCTAGACAGAGTGGCAGAAAAAACCAGACGGTGGCAGAGCAGACGCTCTGTGCCGATTTAAAGGTGATTTTAGTGAAAATGTGAATACAGGTGCGACATTTTAAATTTTGTCTCCGTCACAGCAATGCGCCTGGGATGCCTTGACATTTTAACTACGACGGATTGAGAATTATTGGTTTAACTGAACTGTTTTTTTTATATAAATGAACTTTTACAACATTTATCATAGGTACTAGTTTTAAACTTCCTTGAAATCGATAAAAAAACTATAAAGGAAAATATCGTGAGGAAACTGGCTTTCTATAGAAATACAAATAATAATATACTAAGACCATGCTTGTGATATCCACCAGACCGGACTGGACGAAGGGAACACCTTGTTCCCAATTTCGAAAATTCTGGGACATGGCATTGTTAAAAGATAGTTAGATACACAGCCATAAGCATATAATTATAGTATAGAGTGCGCGCAACAAACTATGAATAGTAGACACGGATTTGAACAACACGACGTTCCTCACCACACTCACTCACTTTTCAGTTCGAGATTCATTCATTTGTATGTCACAGTGAAGTCACAGTGCCTCATGTATGTCCTACCCAACAGTAATCTATAGCTCACTTGTCTACAATGCGCACTAAGCGATTTGTGCAATACGCGCACTCTATGTAACATTATATTTGTATGTACACAACAGAGTGTGTTCCTGTCACAATTCGTACAGCAACATGGCCCAGTTTCTATGAATATAATACCTAGGCTTTGCCCACGGCTTCGCCCGCGTGCTTGTCGGAAATTAGCCCACGGGAACGTATTACCGATATAAAGTATCTTATGTCCCTAACCCAGTTCATAGTCTACCCATGTGCCAAATTTCATCCAAATCTGTTCAGTTGTTTTAGCCTGAAACCGTAACAAACAAACAACAGATTTAGGATTAAACAATTTGTACATTAAAGGAGTATGAGTAATGATACGTATGAGATTAGCGCCGCCGCGCCGTGTAAACGAGGCTTGTGAATTATGATGCGTTTGCGCATGCTTAATGGCCCGCGACGTGATCGATGAGAATTAAATGACTAAGAGGCGGTGACTTTGAAAGATTTAGTGTGTATAGGTGCCACCATGGAATTGCCTTATCCAACCCGAAGGTTACCAGTATTTTATATGGAGTGACTGCCTATCTGATCCCCACAAACCAGTTACTATACGATACCCCTTCGTAAGCCAGGTTGTCAGACTCTCGGGCTTTTGACCACCTACCCGTAACGACTGTCAAAGATCTACGAATGACAGCCGGGACCAACGGCTTAACGTGCTTTCCGAGGTACGGAGCAGTCTCGATAATTATGCAATTGATGGTCACCCATCCACGATCCGATTGCGGCAAACGTAGCTTTACCCGATCTAAGCTACCCGGCTGTCATTATTTAGCTACGACTACTACGAGCCTGAATATTTTTGCCTGAATCCATATTAAACAATAAAAAAAAAATAACAATACATAGAACCTCCTCCTTTTTGGAAGCCGGTTAAAAATAGTTTGTTCGACTGCATTAATGAGCAAACATCTGACATGACATCATCCAAATATGACAAATTCTCTTGTTTTTCTAAATCACACGATACATCGTATTGATACAAAAAAAAAGCTTCAATACCATCATCGCAGTCAATCGTATGCGCATTTTTATTGACATGTCAGAACGTCTTTATTTTGTCATGACAAAACAAGGTGACATGTCTCCGTGGCAGGCTGTTTCCATCACGATTTATGATGCCAAGTTTTTTGACTTTAACGGCGTTTGCAAGCTCGCCTTGTATATATTTGAAATGAGATTTACATATTTTTTGTCAACTGTTGCTGTGAACTGTCGTGGATTTGTGAGGTTATAGATTTCAAGAAATTACATGGTAAAGTGGTGGAGGAGCTCGTGGCTAAGTAATAACAGCCGCACGGGTCGATCCATCAGGTTAAGCTACGCTTGCCGGGGTTGGTCCGTCGGTGGGTGACCATCTTTACATATCGAGACTCCTCCGTGCCTCGGAAAGCACTTTAAGCCGTTGATCCCGGCTGTCATTTGTAGATCTTTGACAGTCGTTACGGGTCGTCAGAAGCCCGAAAGTCTGAAAACCAGTCTTACCAAGGGGTATCGTGTTACCCAGTTACTGGGTTGTGGAGGTCATATAGGCAGTCGCTCCATGTAAAATACTGGTATTCAGCTGCATCCGGTTAGACTGGAAGCCGACCCCAACATAGTTGGGAAAAGGCTAGGCAGATGATGACATGGTAAAGTCACAAAAAAGTGTGTTCGATTTGAAGAGAGTTACATTGCAATGACTTACTAATGGTTTTACGTCATTCAATGTTTATTAAGCTTTAGAAGAGGTCTAGGCTTAAACTATAGTTGCAACAACAACCACCATTTGTTTAAAACATTAGTACAATCTTGGCTTACGAGTTTTGTTTTTCTTTAGTCCTTATTTAGGAACTCCGCTAAGTGTTTAAAGATTTTAGCGAAACAAAAAATCTGTTGGAGTGCTAGTCTGACTGCTCTATTAAAAAAACAATATCTAATAAAATGGTCTTTCCATTTCAGACCATTTTACATTATCGAAAGACCATTTTAGACACCAATCTACATGGTCTTCACATGATCTGACAAAGATTATGTCTGAACTTTAAAAGAGACTGTGAACTCTGAGTTTACATCGGCCTTTCTGCTCAGAGTAGTCAGATAGGAAACGCTGACCTCACCTAGTTTTAAAAATGTGATTGACGTGTAAAAGTGTTTGTACAAACCTACTTACAGAAATAAAATAATTTATCATTTAAAAAAAAAAGTTAAAAAAAAACTTGCCTGATGTCCTAGGCCCTCTAAGGGCCGACATCATCAAGTTTTCCTTCCAATATCTCGTGGTGGTTATAAAAAACTAAATTAGGGACATAAAGGCGGTAAGTTTGTTCGTTCCTCCGGTTACATGAACTGTGTCGCCAAACTAAATGAAATGCCAAAATGTTTCCAACGCATCATTTCCTGTAAGTACCTGTATGATGTGCTAGCGGCAAAGCGCTTTGCTATCACAGATTCACAGTATGACCATACCTTGATAACTTGGAAATATGTCTGTAATGCTGTGCATGTTTTTCCCAAATATATAAATTGTCACATCAGATTTTACTATATCCATATTCAAAACTTCCTTATAACCCCGATTACTAAAACTCCATACAATTTAATCTGTCGTCAATTCTATTCAAGTGATCGACGGCCGTTGGTATTTTTTTAGCATAATTATAACAACTATTATGAGATTTGACAGTAGATTCTCGGTTCAGGTGTCCAGAAGCCAGCAGGCGTAGCATGACCACTTCTATCTCTACGATTATAGACATAATGACTTTTTATTCAATGTGACATTCATTCATTTCCTTTCTTAATTTTGTTCCTGTCTGGAATCTTGTGTTTCGTTCTGTTTCTACATTGGTCATGCTACGCGTGCAGGGTTTAGGCTGCGTTTCCACCAGAGATGTGCGATGGAAATGTGTCGTGCGAGGATGTCTAGCTGTGCTGTGAAAATGTGTGGGGGTTTCCACTAAAGCTGTGCGATGAAAATGTGCCTACGAGGATGTGTAGCGGAGCTGTGAAAATGCGCATTAATGTGTGGTGCGAGGATGGATGGACTGGCTGATACAGTATGCGCAAACCTCGCAACACATCCCTCATACACATCCCTCGCACACATCCCTCGCTTTTTTTGTATGCGCAAAAATCTAGATCCGCTGAGCCGTTTCGACCAGAGCTGTGCTGACCGAAGCGAGGTAAATGGAGCGATTCTATTGGTTCTTTACAAACACTATCCTCGCACATCTCTGGTGGAAACGCAGCGTAACTCCCGGTTTTTGATGTGAGAATTTGAAGATAAGAACTTATCAAACTCTACGTTACCACTACTTTCAAGTTCTCGATTCAGAAAACGAGTTCTAGTCCAAGTTCGTTAAGGTATGGTCTTACCCTGCTTGCAGCGACAAAACGAACCCCTTCCAACCCTAATCTCTCCTAATCTTCCAGCCCACTGGGTGGTCCACCAATGGCGGCTGTACGAGCGGTCGCTCTGCTCGCTGCTGGAGCTGCAAGCGCGCAAGGGCTCGTACTCCATGTGCTGCTCGCCGCGGTACGTGCTGGCGCCGGAGTACGCGCCGCATCTGCTGCCGCTGCCTCTCACCACGCAGCGACCCTCGCCGCCCCCCGCGCACTTGTAGCGATGCGAACATGCGCCGCATCAAGTAAGACTTTTTAATTTTTGACAACTGCTACACACTATTCTATAGACTGAATATGTATAGTGTTTCGTGCGACTGCGGAATAGGCGTATCACGATCCATGTGTAACTTGTCTACTATTATCTTAAACATCAATTCCTTAGCGTGAAAGGAAAAAGCGTGAGCGGGAAACGCTTGGATTTTGTCTATAGGTCCCCAAGTGATGCACGCGTTTCGCATCGCTCGAGGCTGCAACTGGGGCCTTATTCTTCAGCGATTTCCTGATTGAAACTTGATACGAATCTAGTATTAAAACGAGATTCTCTCATTTTGGAATACTAGCCTAAATCCATTACCTACGCTTAAGGTTGATGCGCTAGGGTAGCCCGCGAAATTCAAATTTTCTTAGGTTTTTTGCAATTTGCAGGTCAGTATCAGGTTGTATGTTGATCTAAATATTATTAGCGCTCGTAACAAATATGGATTTACTGAATTATAAACATTAAAATCAGCAATACAACTCTCTAAGCTCATGAAACGTAAGAAAATTTGAATTTCGCGGGCCACCCTAGCGCATCCCCCTTAACGAGAACCCAGAGTCACGAAGGTTAATACAACTAAAAACACCATGTATTTAATTAGTACTGACACCTGGCGACTCCCGCTATCATTATGATAAAATAGTGCCACAAAACACAATTGAACGTCTAATTAGTTACTACTTTGTTAGAAGTGCATTGAATGTGGAGTTATTTTCTTACATATTTATGTTTGTTTTTTACGCAACTTAACTTTCATGATATTGTCTACGGTCTACTAATGGCCAATTCTTATAATTTACGGGCCGTTGGTTAAGATTAAGAGTCTTGTATCTTTACTAATAATGAAGCACTCCCTCATAGCTTTGCAAAGTAGACCCTTATGGAAGTAGGTATCACAGGCAAAATTAGCTTACTAATCTATTTATTTGTTTGGCAATAAAAAATGTTACCGTAGGTTCGTAAGCAAAACGATTCGTTTTCTTTTATAGGAACCGAGCATAAGGCAAAATGAGGGTTAAATTGTGGACTTCTACAAACCAAACCTTTGTGTTTTTGCGGTTCTTCATCGAACGCTAATGGGGATTCTTTAAAAAAAACCAAGCGAAGAAAGTCCAATTGCAAAGTAGTAGAATTCCAAGTTTAAATATGTAATTGAAATAAAAGTGACATTTAAAGTTCTGGTCAAAAATGACGTGGTAAATGTTCGAAATCTTCAAGTTGCTGATTTCTTTACAGTGGTGCTTATTTCCTTAACAGTCGGAGCTTTTCTCCAAAAAAGGTACTAAAACGTTAGCTTCCACAATTTTCACATATAATTTACAACAAGATCTGCCAATTTCCTCTTAAAATCTCATAAAAATCCCATTTGAACCAGAGCCGCGTAAACCATAAACTGTTAACGATGTACGACACATTTTAAGTTCGATCAATAAACCGACAGCCTTATATTTTCTTTAAGATTTTACAATAGTTATTTATGCAACTGTTATTTAGCACTCATGTGATACTATTATCACACTCGGCATTCGTGTTTTAATACCTAATTATATACAGTTGCATTACAAGATTTTATATCTACACCCATGGTATAAATCTTCTAAAAAAGTTTCTTTGCAATACAAATATCGAACAAAAATGGCGCGGTACGACGTGAATTCAATTTTTTTCGAATTCGAAAGTGTTTTGTTTTTAAATTATGGTGCGTTGTTAGTGAAACGCTCGTGAATGACAATGTTCTTTTTTTTAAATGAGTTGCATTATGAAATTCAGTACAACATTATAACACCCGTTTGGATGATATTATGGTTACTATGACACTGGATGTTTTAATGATGGCTATAAGCTAACTGTTTCAGAAACTTTTAGAGAGGATTTATAGCATGGGTGTAGATAAAATGTATTATGTGATAGAAATTATGTTTAACTTCTTTATAGTAATTATTACCTAGTGACTGTGTGTGCCTGTCACAGTGCACCTGAGTTCGATGCGGCCCGCTGCTTCGCACTCGTGGGAATCCTAATTCTTTTTCTAAAATGAAATTAAGTTACTGCGTATAACATCAGCTGTCTGCCAGTGAAAGTCCCGTCAAAATCGGTCCAGCCGTTTCGGAAATTAGCCGGAACAACAAGTCAGGAAAACGGTAAAAAAAAAGGTTTTTTCAATCATACAACGGGGAAATTGAATTAATGCAGTAAAAATAATCAAAAAAATGCAGTAGGTACACACATATTTATATAAAAAAGTTAAAATCGACCCGGTAGAGAAAGCGGGTCGTCTTGATTACAACATATTTTATGCAGTATCATCTATTATTAACTAAAGAAACCCATAAAAAGTTATTTATGAAGATAGTTCATACTACCTTTGAACATTCGTCAGGCATTTTTATTTATTCATCAGATCGGTTTTAATTATTCAAGTAAAGCAGATGTCAGTATATTTAGACTGGCCAGTTTATCTTGAAACTCAAGGGTGGCGCTAGTTGTAAGCGCGTAACGTCAAATTCAGTACATTTGCGTGTTTAGTTCACGGTCTCGCCGTCTGTCAAGACAAGACTTACGTCGTTGTATTGAAGGGCAGTGAAGGAAGGGTGGCCGATAATTAGAGCTTTCAGAAGGGTAATTAATCATTTAATCGTAGACCACACTACCCTGGAAAACGGGACTTAATTTCTGTTCTTTTTTATTGGTAGCTTGTACCGAATTAATATTTTATTCGCTAATTAATTATTATTTTTTTACTTCTGTTAGGTATAATTCATTTCGGTCATTGAATATTTAAACACTATCATTCAACTTAAATAATATAGGTAAGTACAGTCACGGACTTTAATTGATGAGCCACCTGGCACTGTTCGTATTTTAGTCGTGTAATGCAAATCGGGTTTATTCGGTTCCCGACACGTATTATTTTAGACGGTATTTCATATCTATACCGGTTGGCTAACCTAGAGCCAGAACTACAAACTTGATAGCAGAGTGACTACCCAAAGTCAACCAATTGCAGGTCTAGCAATAGTAACCTAGCAACGATTGTTTATCGTTGCTAGGTTACTGTTGCGATAGTAACGTTAGCGTACGGATAAATATAAAAAGTCATTTCGACAAGTTCGAAAGTAACGTCTCTTACATCGACTGTCACTGTCTTCAGTTAAGTTTTCAGAATTATCGAGTTAATGAGCTATGATTCAAAGGAGGTCGGTATCAAATAGATTGGATAAACTTAATGCAACATTGTATTTATTTTTATCATTGAGAACTTATTAGTCAATCTCTATGGATAAGACTTTTTTGGCAACAGGCAACTGAAGGAACACGGGTGGGTTTTAGTCAGTAAAAGTCTGACACGCCCTTCCGCTCCGCCCAGAGAGGGTCATTGGATGATTTCCCAACCTTAAAAAAAAAAACAAAAACCTCTTGTAACTTAGCCATGCAAAGGCGAATATTGAGTAATTCCGTACAGAGATACAGCATGTATCGTAGCCGCCCCATACATTAGAATCGAGTACATATTGAAGTTTTTTATGGGACAGTTGATAATTTTTTCGCGATTACGATGTTGATGCCATGGAGTAAGTTGCTCAGTTTGATGGCCACACCTTTCTGACACATGTTTTAGTTGTATAATTTTTTCGTAGATTTATTAAGACGAAAGTAATTAAGTTAACTCGCAACACGCTTTCTTCGCTTTAGTTGCGCGCTCATAAATAACTTAGCTAACTATCTACTAACAATTTTACGTTTCGCACTCATATTTCTAAAACAGCACCCATTAAAACGTGTTAAATGAACTCCTAGCCATATTTTAGTAATAAATAGCCCATAGCCCACAGTGGGCTACGTTAACTACCCATCACTAGTTTCAGAAACCCATGAATGGGCAGTAAAACGGTATGTCAACGGTAAAATAAACCGTGTTGTCCAGGACACTGTTATTGGCAATAAAGCACAAACAATGCTCGCGTGCACTGTGCTGTACTAAAAATAAGCTGGATGACGTCATTTGACACTAATAAGTGGAGGTTGTTAGGAAATTGTCTTGTGTTCCTGTTAGCAACTTATAAATTGTGGTGTAGTAGGCTTGTAAACTTGTAACTGACTCCGGTGTTAATGTATTCGTTGATCAATCTGCCAAGCCTTTTCCCAACTACGTTGGGGTCAGTTTCCAGTCTAACCGGATGCAGCTAAATACCAGCATTTTACATGGAGCGACTGCCTATCTGACCTCCACAACCTAGTAACTGGGTAATACGATACCCCTTGGTAAGATTGGTGTTCTGTTCATGTATTCGTCGATAATAAGAAATAATGAATTTTGAACTGGCTTCTGTCCATGACCTCGTCTGCGTTTACAGGGGTAAAAAGTATCCTAATGCCCTCACCCAGGTCTACCCATGTGCCAAATTTCGTTTGTGCCGTTCAGCCGTTTTAGCGTGAACTTTTCTTCGTTCGCTCTCTGTTGCTCAGCGAGTAATCGAGGGGTGTGCGAGAGAGAGCGCACGAAGAAAAGTTCGCGATAACGCGAAGTGTAGCATAACAAACAAACTCACTTTCGCAACGGATTTGGATGACATTTGGTATATGGGTAGACTATGGCCTGGAAAAGGACATAGGCTTCTTTTCACCCTGGATCGCAGACAAAGTCGCGGGCAACAGCTAGTTTATAATATGAGTTAGGATTAGGATTGAACAACTGAATTGCAAGTAATCTGGTGAAAACCGCAGGAATCCGCTGGATGCGAGAAGCACAGAGCCGGTCAAAGTGGCAGTGCTTGGGGGAGGCCTATGTCCAGCAGTGGACGTCTTTTGACTGAAATGATAATGATAAACTGAATTGCTTGTGAAAAGCTGTTGTTCTCCGTGGAAACTCACGACGGAAAACAGTAACAGTGAAAACTAATTTTGATTAACTGTGCAGCTAAACTGAAGTGTATAAGAACCATAGTGACTAGTGAGCTTTTACACAACTATCAAACTGCACAATTGTACATGTTCAGAAAGTAAACGATTAATTTTGATAGCCCTGTAAACCATTGAGCGTACTTACCGCTTTGTAAAGACAAGTGGCGAGTAAAAAAATGAAAAAAAAAGACGCACCATTTATCTACGCCTATCTACGAATTACACGCAAACCTATGAGTCTACTTACAACCAAACCCATATAATAGACATCACATAGTCGAGCTATAACCGTTAGCTATAAAACGCGCCCCGCAGAGCCGTGGCACGCACTCCGGCGCATAGACCAACCACGGCACTCGTGTGGCGGCCATTAGCATGCCGTACCCCCCACTATGGGCCACTGAGGTATCAGGGACTGTATACTAATCTTGAAACAGCTATCTACACATGTGTAAAGTAATTAGTAGGAAAAGGAGGTGGATTTTGAACTTTATTTTCAGTCGGTTTTATTCTGAAGATTCAACAGGAAAATCTTGTTCACAACTAGATTGATTTGTCAAGCTATTGTGATAATTAAGGGTGAATTTCAACAATGAAACTACGCGATCAGCACATCAAAACCGCGTTCAAGAGCTGTGAGTGTCAATATTCGAGTGGCGTTTCCGCACTACATACGATCCGAATCCGAATTCGAGATCCGAGTTCAATCAGAATTTTTAATGTACTTAATTCGGACGGACAGAATTCGGATCTAGTGCGCAACCCCCATACAAGTAGTACTATGGCTACTCCGAACCTACATTTCTCGGATTCTAATCGGCAAACGTTCTGGCGGTATTGAACGCGAAAGATGTGCTGCACGCGTAGCATGACCGCCATAAAAATGGGTTTTATCGACAGAAGAATAGATAGACAATATGACAGATTGTGATTGTTTATCTGTCATTTTGTCTATTTTTCCGTCGACGAAACCGTTTCTACGGTGGTCATGCTACGCCTGCTGATCACGTTGTTTCTTTGGTGAAATTCGCCCTTAATCTATCAAAATTCGAACCCTCGCGAGTGGATTCACTGAGGTTTCGAAAGAAAACATACAAAAGCTCTGTTTCCTTAGTAAATATCTGAATTATTCTTGACAAACACACTTCTTAATCATCTTTCCATAAACACAATTTCTTTATTGAAAGATGTATGAGGTGCTTTTAGCTCGGGATTCCTGACGTCACTGAATGCAATGAAGTAATTAAAATATGAGAGGTGTGGCGTGCCAAGCTTTTGACGGAAAATTCTTGGACAGTAGAAGTAATCATTATGTCAACGTATAGAATGCATTAGCTACTACTATCGTATATAAATGCTAAGATATTGTGGAAAAGTAAATAAAATGGAGAGCTTTCGTATGGGAGTTAGAGATACCTAGATAGGTACAGTCTCCTATAGGCCGACCACTTACTGAGACCGCGGTGGGAGCTCGGCAATAATATCTGATTTCGTAATTCATTAATTAATGTCTGTCGTCAAAATGACGCCAAATGATTTTTTTAAGGCATATACAAGTAGCAGCACAAAAATCTGACATCGAAGGAACACCAAAATTACCTGACGAGACAAACGACGCCAAAATTCAATTCAATTCAAACCTACCTACCTATGCGGTTAAGTTTAGAAAAATTTGTCATCAAAAATATCTGACATCACTTGGCAGTATACATATCTGACGGTAATGTTTGACAGTAGAAATATAAAATCAAATGTCAATAATAAACGCAAATCTTGTCCACAAATAGATTGATTTTTCATAAGGAAAGCTATTGCGATAACAATTGTGTAACGCAATTAGAATGCTATAGTAACATGATATTAAGGGCGGTTTTCACCGATGAAACTGAACGTGACCATCTAAACTGCGTTCAATAGCTGTCAGTGTCAATATTCCACCACAATGATGACACTCACAGCTCTTGAACTCAGTTTAAATGTGCAGATCGCGAGCAGTTTCAATAAAACCTTTAAATTACCAAAATTTACCTGTAATACAGATTAGATTTTGCAGTTACCAAGTAGGTAACCACTCATGATAAAAGTATAATTACTTACTTACGAAATCATTAATTTATTTAACTCATTCATAACAAAACGGTGAAGTAAAATATCGTGAGGAAACCGGGATGTCCTACAACCAAAAATTCGAAGACATGTGACATCTACCAACCCGCCATGGGCCCGCGTGGTGGATTATTAGCTTGTAGTAGTTTAGACAGAGGCCTCCTCCTCCTCTTCGAAAGGGAGTGGCCCTTTCGAAGAGAGGAGGCCTCTGTCTCAACAGTGGGAACATTACAGTCTGATTTTGCTGCCCATACTTATTGTGCTCAGGTGGTCTTTTTTTATCGGAGAAAGCATGTTTAATCATTTTACTGCCGGTGTGTGCTAAGTCTTCCATAAACCGCATTTAATGTATGTGCTAAGTAGCTGTACTGCATTATCATTTACTTCAGGTACGCACGGGCGCTTTTTTAACGCGACGCTATTTTACCGCGCACTGGATTTTCCGGTTAAGCGCCGAGTTGAAAATCCATCAGTGAGCTTTTTAACGCTCTTGGATGCGACGTGGGGGCCAAGTCTACTAATTTATAAACGTGTCAGTGCTTACAATAATCAGTTTTTGACAGACATGCCATAGTTAATTGATTCAGGCGTGACTTTGCGGAAATCCATTATAAAATACAATAGACGCTGATATATTTAGTAACCTATTCCGCTTGACTATTCTTCAAGAGTCATAAAAACCCTGTAAGAAATCGACACGTGTTTCACCTCTCAACGAGGCATCTTCAGGATGACGATTGACCAATTGCAAACCAGAACGCGACGTGTTACCACACCGAGCGCTGGACGCAGAGTGAATCAAATCGCCCGACACCCCCACTTATATAGGATTGCTGCTCGGCGCTGATTGGCTAGGACCGTTATCAGTGCGATAAGCGCGATAAGGGGCGAACAACGCGATAACGTAACATAGTTCGTTCTCTTTTGTATCCACTGCCTCCAGAAAAACCACATCAATATATAGGTAGTTTGACGTACATAGGGTCAATTAGTGATAGGGTTTCAAAAACTTTGTTTAGAAATGAAATTAGGGTAGCATTTAAAACAGATAATTCTTTAAGACGGATTTGTAACGGAAAAGATCGTTTAGAAAACCATAAAAAATCAGGTGTTTACAAATTACATTGCGATGATTGTAATGGTATTTATATAGGTCAGACTGGTCGTAATTTTCAAACAAGATATAAGGAACATATTGCAGCTTATAGGAATAGTTATCCAGAAAGATCTCATTTTGCTCAACATTTAATAGATTCAGGTCATTCATTAAATAATAATAACACATTCAAAATTTTACACACTTGTGATAAAGGATTTAAAATGTCAGTATTAGAGAGTTTAGAAATTGTTAAAAATAATACAGCGACCGTTACACTGTTGAACGAATTAAATACCAGTATTCCAAGGTCGCCTTTGTTGCGATTGTTCGCCCCTTATCGCGCTTATCGCACTGATAACGGTCCTAGCCAATCAGCGCCGAGCAGCAATCCTATATAAGTGGGGGTGTCGGGCGATTTGATTCACTCTGCGTCCAGCGCTCGGTGTGGTAACACGTCGCGTTCTGGTTTGCAATTGGTCAATCGTCATCCTGAAGATGCCTCGTTGAGAGGTGAAACACGTGTCGATTTCTTACAGGGTTTTTATGACTCTTGAAGAATAGTCAAGCGGAATAGGTTACTAAATATATCAGCGTCTATTGTATTTTAGACATGCCATAAAAAATCTGTCAAAAACTCATCATTGTGAGACCACTGACACGTTATTAAATTAGTAGACTTGGCCCTCTGTTGTATTCTAAGAGTTGAAAATCCGGTGTGCGTTAAAAAAGCGCCCGTACGTAAGCCCCCCTACGTAGGGTGCTTTTTTATTTTACCACATTTCTTCATCAGCATATAATGAGCTATCATATTCATATTATACATTGACCCTACTGCTTTGCTCACTGTGCCATACAAAATGGTGGTCTCACATATCTAGGCGTGAATATTATCAATTGTGGAAATCCTTGATAGTTAATTACTTAAATGAAAAAAGTGACATACCATTATGCTCTTACCGTATTTTTTGTTTTTTATTGTTCCGTGTTTTTATTTTATTTATCATTTTTTATATACTTGTAGCTGATTAGCGGTATTTTACATGAAACAACTGCCTATCTAACCTCCACAACCCCAGTACTGGGTAATACGATACCCCTTTCGTACTTTCGGCAATAGTACTTTCGACGACGTATATTTTCTTATAATTTGTGATTAAAATGGTTATACTTATTATCCATCTGCCCAGTAATAGGTACTGACCCATCCGATGCCACGATCATGCGTAGATAGATACATTATAATATTTGAAAAATACAAAATGCTGCTGACTTTATTAACCAAAAAATATGTCGACAGCTAAACTTGCCATAAAACCGTTAACGCCAGTGTAAAACTGAACAACCAACTAAGTGTACCGGGGTCACGTTCAGCAAACATTGCCTGACTTGCTAAGACCTGGGTCATGAAACCTTTCAGACATAAAACCTTAAATGACACATTTCCTTTTTACGATTTTTCTCGATAATTAGTACAATTACTTTACAATGATGGTTGACATAACATATCACGCCTGTGGTCCAAAGGATTAGGCAGAGTTGCACCTATAGTACAGTTCGATTCAAACTTAATGGCGGCTCGGAACATGAGGCGAGTTGCTGCGCAGTAACAATTTCGTGTGTAAGCGGGTGTGAGGGGTGGGGTACTGCGCAGTGAAAAGCTGACTTCCGAGCCGCCATTAAGATTGAATCGAACTGTACACACGGCTACACATCAAGATATACATTTCCAGTATAAGCTGACCTCGCATTGTGTGGAAATCCTATACAATGCGAGATTACTTATCTTTAAGTCCCATGCAATAGGGGGCGAGCCTATTGCCATCAATCAAGGGCAACCCCAATAACACTGCCCGACACGGCAATCGAAGGACAGGCCTTTGCAGTCAATGATCGTTGACTGGTTGACAATTATAGGTTAAGAAAACGAAAAAAGTCGTGTAGCTTCCGAACAACCACTGAAGTCCGGCGGGAAATTGTGGAACTAAATTTTTTTAAATGCAATTTGACGTAATGACATAAACTAGCGCCTCGTGTATCGGACTCGATGTCAAATATACGAGACCCTAGAAATGTATCCAATTCGCTTTTTAAACATTGAATTCAATACATAAACCCAAGAACTCGTTGAATATGTTTAATGTTCAATCTGCTATTTTCCTTAAGCTTAGAAGTAAATATCAACTCACTTCACAAATTAATTAACCTGTTGGTACATAAAAAAATGTAAACAAACCACAATAGGGCTGTGCGATAACTATAGTAATTAATATTCAATTCATTCACATAAGCACAAAAGACAAAAACTGATCACCAGTTACCATACATTATGGTATCACATAACCCTTTTTCAATCCAATTTCGATAATTATTCCCATATTTATGCATCGAATTATGTCGGCAAAAAAAAAATACTACGAAAACAAACAGTCAATACTTTGAGTAAAACTAAAAGGACGTAAGAGCCTATAGAATCCCCAAAGCTGTTTAAAAAAAATCGAAACGTCAAAGGGCGTAAGTAACATTAAAAGGGATGTCCCTTAAGCTCTTTGGTCACAAGAAGTTATCGATATGTCACAGCAATTACGCAGCAGTGATTAACATTTCAATTTATACTTCCATAAATAAGTGTTCGGTTTGTATCGTTTGCATATTATTTATTTCTTTTCGATCATCTGGTATAATTTTCTTGTAATTATGCGTAATTAGTTATGGGTCTTTTACATAATGATTTACCGACACAGTTCTTTTTTTAGCGGACTTACTACGATGCAATTACGTGTAAAACCATACGAAATACGAAATGAACTTCTATTTAATATGGAAGCTTTTTTCTTGCGATGTTGCTCTCTTTATGTATTTATTTAACCATTTATGAACACACAAACAAACAAACAGACAAGAAGAAAGGAACAGAAAAATACGTACAAAGAAGATGTTTCAATTTAATAAAAATCGAATCATCGGCATATTATAAGGTTACGTGCACATTGTCTGTTTGGAAATGTAAAGCGGGTTCTAAATTTAAATTAAACCCGTTCGAAAAACATCAGCAGTTTTGACATATTGTGTTTTGCCCTCAAGCTTCCTAGCTACCGCTAGTACCTACATAAGTTCACATCGCTCGCATACCCGGTAATAAAACTACCGGTACGGTATACCTATCTCACGTTTTCACGCTCGTAAACTCACTGTGGAAAGGGACAGCAAACTTTTATAGCACCCCGTCGCTTTTCGCAACAAAAACTTTTATTACCGGCCACTCGTAAATTACGCAGTCTTAACGTCGGGTCGGGGAAATTTTAAAAAACTGCATCGATTTTAAACTGCACTTTAAAGCCAAATGCACTAAATGAAGGCTTTAACACCAAATTATCTAAAAAAATATGCACAAAGTTCAAATTAAAAATAAAAACGCCATATTAGGTCGTATTAATTATTATTATTTATCCAATGACCTACCACAAGCAGACCCATTTAAAAATGGAACACGGGAACGAGACGGTCGTAAAATGATCGTCTTGAGTGACGTGCTACATTCGCAATACACCGTATCGATGAAAAGAAAATGAGCTCCATTTTTGATCATTCAATTTAACCATTTTACCCTTATAAGCATGTATGCAATTACATTTTGTACAATTCTCATTTCATTTCTCCTGTAATTTAATTGAAAATGTTACTGTGTTATACTATTATTGAAAAAATACATGCGTGTTCCAGAGAAACACAAATGCGTACAGTTTAAGGGTTAATCCGTTCCGCATTTTATAGATGCTTATTACCATAAATATGTGCTCAACTTGCTAATTTGTTAGCGGTTTGAATCAAACGAAGAAGGAGATATCATGTGTCGCTGTATTACATTACAAATACATGATTATAATGTTCAATAGTGCTTCAGAAACAGCGGGTTGGTGCTGGTCTTGTAATCGAGTTTCAAAATGAATCAGCGTCTGAGTCTGCATTGGTTCGTTTTGTCAAACTGTTAAAATATTCATGCAATCTTTATGTATCTTTCTCGTATTTAGATTGGCGTGGCCAGTATTTATCACACGAGGCAGAAGAAAAGATCATAGATTTACCAGTTTTTCGTTCCGAAATCTGTATGAATGAAATTTTATCAACTTCTACAAATGTCTGTCTCAGCACTACAAGTCAACAAAAGCATCGACATATTGTCACACCGGCTAGTAACATCACTGTTCGTTTGACGCGTCGTCGTCTGCGGATCGTAAAACTTTTCGCGCGTAAACGTCACCGTTGACATTGGCTAGCAGATGCAGCGCTTCGCAGCGCCCCTTTGTGCCGCAACCGTCTAGTAACCATATTGATTTACTGCTTACCGGTATATTGTTCCTAAAATTTTAATATGCGTGTTTCTGGTGCGAGGTCGATGACCTAACAGAAGAATAAAAATATTATTGTGGACTTGTTTGGCTGTTTTCAAAGTGACCATAAATGGAAAATATTTTGTAGAGTTACCGTATTTGTTGAATTGTATGCATCATCAGTTTTTTTTATGTTGCTAAATAAGTAAAGAACGGACGATAGAGTGCGCAAGCAATGCTACTTCCAAGCAATTATTTGAAATGCCTTTTAAAATACCTAAAAAATATAAGGGCTTGTACACATTGCACAATACTCAGCTTTGACAGATGCTTGTACTGCGAACAGACGCACACAGTAAACCACAATAAAACAGTCATCAAATACTTGAACAAATATTCTCAACAGCATTATCCCGTGGAGTCTAGATTCTAGAACATTCCTGTATGTAGCTACCATAAAATCTAGCCAGACATTCATCCAGCGGGCCCCGAGTCCCGTCTTCCATCGTAAACCGTACCTAAAATAAGCCATAAAATATTGTCTGAGTATTTAAATTTATCTATAGTGAGCTAGGTTAAATTGGAACGTCTCGTGGGCGAATTATTAAGATATTGACACACTGTGATAGATATAAAATTAAGGAAATGGTAGAAATGGTAGCTTTGTGTTGGATTTGTAAACGTTGAGTAACGTTTTGTTTGTTTTGTTTGATTGAACGGGAATAATAGTTACTATTACTATTAATAGTTACTATATATTATATTTTTATATTATTTTCAACACAATGTTTCCATATTGTTAAGAAATAAATGACTTATGACTTATGACTTATTTTGAAACGATTGTTGAAAGGATTTCTGCATGTTTTAATCTATACTAATATTATAAAGAGGTAAAATGTGTGAGTTTGTATGTAGTGGGTATAATATTCGGAACTACTGATCCAATTTCTAAAATTCATTCACTGATGGGAAGCGACAATATTGCCGAGTGTCAGGAAATTTTCTATGTTAAAACAAGAAATTTCACGCGAAAAAAGTCGCGGGCATGAGCTAGTTAAAACTAAAACGCAATTAAATATTGCGACTTAACCCTTGCTACAAAATATTCGATTTTCACAGTAAGTTTTAAGCTAAGCGTAAGTACCAATACTACCAATTATTCGAATTAGTTCCAAATTAACCCTCTTCCGCCGACGATTTTTACGAGCCCCGCGGTAATAATGGGCTTTCGGTTTTTGCTTCCATTCAGCAGTTTTTTGGTACTTAAACATCTAAGTTGTTATGAGCTGTTGTAATGGTAATAAAGCATCACTGAAATAATGTTAACAATAGAATTTAATCTTTGCATAAAAAGTTTTCACACATAACCGACATTTCACATAATCTTTATTTTAAATAATCTATTATGACGCAAAAAATTATGAGAGGTGAACACCCACGTTTCGGCAGTAATGTTAAATATTTTGACAGTCTTCCTCTCTTGCAATAATTATGCTTTTTTGACATTTTACTCGGCAAGTTCTGCAGTTTTAACATGCTAGTCATTACAGCCGTGTCGTTCACGTAATAGGTTTGATTCCGGTTGTAGCAATTGTTGGTGCCGCGGATTTTTAATTTATAGTCACGGTGGTTTAACGACGAGTGTTTATAGTGAATGGTAAACGTTAGGTGTTTTGGAGGTTATTTTCTGGAAGAATTTGTTGTTATCCTTCCTTTGGTTGGATTTGTTAGGTTACTTTATTGTCCCCAAAAGCTGCGGGAAGTTGCCATTTAGCAAGTTTAATTGCATACATTTTCGATTAATTGACTGCAGCGTAAGCACATGATTTGATGGGTTGGATCGATTGGCTTTTAAAATGTGCCGACTTAGATTTCCAGATCAGTCCTTAAATCCCAAAATTTACATCCACAAGTTAAAGCCCAACTAGTTTAATATCCCCTTCACCCTTAGCATAAAATTGAGGAAACAGACCCGTACTGATAAAGTCTGAGCGCTTAATCTGCGGAACCCCAGTAAAACAAGTCGAATGGGTCCGTAGTTCAGGTTTACTACTGGACGCACGGCTATCACTAGGGGACATTTTGTTTACAGTTTATTGCGTAGGTACTGAACTTGACTACCAGAACACACATCGGTTTTGTAAGGGTTAAAATTGAAGATGATTGAATGGGTATCTTCTCTTGCTATCAGTCCTAAAAATAAGTCTACATAAATAATTATG
The DNA here is from genome assembly GCA_947522985.1 of Lithophane socia. Lineage (NCBI taxonomy): Eukaryota > Metazoa > Arthropoda > Insecta > Lepidoptera > Noctuidae > Lithophane > Lithophane socia. The sequence goes on along the minus strand of OX383270.1, from coordinate 5,102,086 downwards.
TTCAGTAGTTTATTTTCAGACTAACTAATTTTATTATTTCATTTTTATACATTTTTAAATATTTTTATAAAACCATTTGAAAATAAAAATAGTAGCCGACCGGTATCGGGAACAGGGTCGTTTATCATTTTGTTATTATAATAAGCCTGTGGTGTCCCACAGTCACACTAAAGGGCAAAGGCCGCCCTTCCCGCTTTCCACTTTTCCCGGTCTACTGCGATTGCGGGCCAGTCCTAGTCCAGCTCATCCCGCCATCTTTCTGGGCCTGCCGCTTATTTAGTTTTGTTTTTTATTTTTTGTTTAAGCAGAATTCAAGGCAGAAGTGATCAGCAAAAAAATGCCAAACAAAATCTATGCCAATTTGCATGATGCCTCAAATATCAGCCATTATTTTACTCACATGAGCCACGTGCTACAGATCGCCATGTAAGCCCGGCTTACCCGCAGCACATTTGTCATCTTTTTACGACGACATCTCTGCGTTGTTACAGAACTGGTAACTTTAATCGCCCATTAACCACGTCGGATGAGTTTGCCCAGTCTCCTGAGCCATCTGCGATGAAAGAGACACAATATGTGGATGAGACACTATGAGTTTCTAATAATATTAGTTATAGTGTCTTTTTGCCGCTTCCGCACTTTTGTTTTGCTTGGATTTTGATTTTAGCGCAAAATAAGTCGGTGCGCGTCTGTATATAAAATACTAGCTGATGCTCGCGGTTTCGCCCGCTTGGATGTCGGTTATTATATACTAAAACCTTCCTTGAGAACCACTCTATCCATTGTGAAAACAGCATGAACATCGGTGCAGTATTTGAGTTTATCGCGAACAGGCAGACGACTTTGTTCTAAAATATGTAGTAATTCACAAAAATATTAAATTGATCCGTAAAAGAAACGCTCTATAGGGCACTAATTGTCTTTCAACTTGGAAATACAATTGCGACAAGTGCGCGTATACAGAGTGTTTCTTTTTTTACGTATCAATTTAATATTTTTTGTGAATATTTTATTATGCAAAAAGAAAAATAACTTTTTTATGGTAGTATTTTCTTAAGCATGTATGCATCGTTCGTTAACATACTGTATATTAGTTTCTCGACTGCTTTTTGCGTTTGGTTTGGTACTTACTTACTTGCTTGATATTTTACCCACGAGAAAAATGTAGTAGGTATAAACTATTGTGACTTGATAATATGAACAAGATACTTTTTATTGTCCCGCGAAGATGTAAACAGTAAAAAGTTATTGTTAGCGGTTAAGATAAAGTATGTAGATATTTGAAAAGTTTATTATTTATTTACTTTTTACTGCAAACTGCAAATAACAATACGCTATACGAGTGGTAACAATGAATTTTCAATAATTATAAAACTAGCTTCCGCCCGTGGCTTCGCCCGCGTGGTATGTCGATAAAAATTACCTTATGTCCTTCCCCAGGATGCCATCTATATCCTTGCCAAATTTTGTTGAAATTAGGCGTGAAAAGGTAACATACAGACAGACAGACAAGAGTTACTTTTGAATTTATAATATTCTTATGGAAGTGAGAAATGGCGGCGCTATTTTATTTTTATTTTTATGAATAACTAAGAATTTGAGTCTTGCATTTCCGCAACAGCTACGCTATGCAACATCTTGAAATATTTGTAACACCAGTAATTATGGCACATGCTAACCCATGACGAACCAAAATACTTAACCACTGAGAATTGCTGTTACAAGAGCCACACAAAATCAATAAAATTTCGCAAAGCTTATGAAAATCAAACACTTTTACAGATAAAGTAATAATACAGGGTGTAAGGGCCAGCCCTCCGCAGACTGATAGGATGAATTCAGCATATATGGGAATCCAATAAACCTGATATGTATTATTACCTCATGCGCAATGTATCGTTACCGTGGCAAACCCGCGAAGCTGCACTCCCCGTGACGGGCGGGGCGCGCTCGAGTATTTTAACATCCATTGCTGGCTTTTTAATTTTAGCTGTTTTATTTACATAAATGGAGTGCTACGTACAGATAATGTAATTTTACATTGAAATAATGGAATAGTAACTGAAAAAACCATTGAAAACTTTCCTGAGAAAATTTTCGGTGGAATATGATTCAAAATAAGGAGCTGAATGCCCCCTGTTCATTTGCGGAGGGCTGTCCCTTACACCCTGTATAGATCTTCCTTCATTCTACATTTACCAGAATGTCTTTAATATCGAGAATCGAATTCAGAAACTTCGTTTCTTGAAACTCTCGGTCATGCTGGTTTATAACCACTAAACGCAAAATTTCTGAAATACTTACTTTAGCTACACGACTTTGGGAAAGTAAAGTTTGATACTAACTTGAGATTTAACGACACCGGTGAACTGAATTTTGTAAATACCAATATGATTAAATGTATTATTCTAGTAACAGAAACGTACGCAGGTACGCAGAAGTCATTTTTGTTAACTCCAATATTTCCTACCCGAATTTAAAATTTAATATTTTTATTGGTAACTTACCTTTTACAATTAAAGGCTCTTACATACTGGCGCGATTCGCCGCGCGACGCGACGCCGCCGCATTGTTCGCCGTGAAGTTTTCTCAGAAATTGTTTTGTTAAAATTCGCGTCGCGCGGCGAATCGCGCCAGTATGTAAGAGCCTTAAATGAAATTGCTTCCGTGTATTAGGTATACCTAGGTTATTTTTTGTTTGATCACTGGAAGATGAGAACGTAGCCCCACAATGTGAGTACCTAAGTGGGTACACTTAACTAATAACTACAAAAAAAATAAAAAAATACTCTTCGTCCTTCACATTCCTTGTAAAAACATTTATTTAAATTGTTATTGTGAAATTCAATCTTTAATTGATTCTCTGCTAGGAATGACACATTTCTTCCCAACGGGCGGTAAGTGCATAGCAATTGTGCGTTTATTTATGCAAAAATAATTAATTATTACTTTTACATAAATTAACATGCTACGTCAAAAAACGTGTTTACGGCCTTAGAGTGAGAGGACATTATTTTTGTTGTTACTATAAAGAGCGAAATGGTAAAGTTAATTTATTTTTTAAATGGTAAGATGAATAGTTATTTTATGTATTTTCTACGGCGATATGTATTTTCTTCGCGACCTTTTCCGCGAAACTCTCCTTGGTTTGAAGCTGAACTCCTGAATTTAACGGTTTCATGAATAAATAAGGTGGAAAATTGACATTCTCGTAGCTAGAACATAATATTCATAAAAAAAAACAAATAGCCTAAGATTCAAGATTATTTATTTATGGAAACATGAGTACACATACAGAGCATGCAAGTTATTATAGTTATTTATGCAACTGTTATATAATAAGGGCTATTATATCACATGAGTGTTTTAATACCTAATTATTAACAGTTGCATACAAGACTTTATCTACACCCATGATATGAATCTTCAAAAGTTTCTTTGCAATACCAATATCGAACAAAAATGGCGCGGTACGACGTGAATTCGAATTTTTCGAATTCGATTGTTTTTTGTTTTTAAATTACGGGGCTTTGTTAGTGAAAAGCTCGTGAATGACAATGTTCTATTTTTTAAATGAGTTGCATTATGAAATTCAGTACAACATTATAACACCCGTTTGGATGAAATTATGGTTACTATAACACTGGTTGTTTTAATGTTGGCAATAAGCTAACTGTTTCAGGAACTTTTATAGAGGATTTATAGCATGGGTGTAGATAAAATAACATTATAGTTTAAGATCAGTCATGTTTGGCCTTAGTGGTGTAAGAAGACGTCCGAATCTGGGACTAGCCTCTTGACTCAAAGGTCTAGGTTAGGTCTTGGGTCAAAGGGGCATAGCTTTATATGAATGAAGGACTTCGATAGGAGAATCACATTCTGTTACAATTGAAAATTGTCTTAATTAAATACAAGGAGTGCTATTGCAATGAGAAGGATGTATTTTTTTCCTATTTTTTGTCATTATAGCTTTAGCATCAACTTCAAGTTTAGATAATTTTAATAGCAATGACTGTGATACGTCCAATCTATTTAGGAATTTAATTTTAATATTAATCATAGCTGCTGAAAATCATTTTTGTAAGGCCCACCCGACCCGTAGTTTGGTAAAGGCTGGTCTAATTAGACCACACTTGTGGAGAAGTCCTCACTCTTCTAAAGAATGGCCTTTTAATGTTTGAAGATAACTTCATGCTAAAAACGGCCGTTTGCGTTAATCAAATGCACAATTTAAAGAAAATTCCTCACATTACGACAGAATCACGTCACTGCGGGGCCCGCGGGCGAATCTTGACGTTACACGAAAATAAGACAATCTGAATGCAACCCATCGAGATATAAGTACTAACGTACTAGAGAAGCTACGTCAAATAACTGAATTGTCCTATTCTTCGTATTGCATCTTTAGTTCGCTGCAGCGCTAAAATAATAACAATTCGTCTAAACCGTACCTAATTTACCACAGTGCTAGATTTGCTGCGGAAGTGTATTTATTCTCGGCAAAAAGGTCTTAAGCGCCATGTAAATCACGGCACTACGCGTTTTCTTCGACAAACTGCGGCGCGATCGCCGCAGTTGAACGAGACAAAGTAGGAATTTACGGTGTCTTCTCTAGTACGTTAGTACTTATATCTCGATGATGCAACCTTAATTTTTTTAAAAGGTAGGTATTATGTATTAAAGGAATAAAGGAAGAACTGCATTGTAAAAAATTCAATTGCCGTGCGTTAGTAGGCCTATCGCAGAAACTAGAAAATGTCTCGACCGATTTGTTTTTTTTTTGTTCGTCATAATAATGGGCTGGGTTTCGGAAAAAAGAAAATTAGGAAAAACCAAAAGGAACAGCCGAAAAATCGAAAATACGAGTTTGAAACGTGGTACGAAGTTCACCTGGTCATCTAGTACGTTGGGCAATGTCGTTCCATCTGGAATTTCTCAGTAGCAGCCCGGAGTCTGGATTTGGGCAATAGGCTCGCCCCTTATTACATGAGCTTAAACATAACTGGCGAGATGCGGTTGTACTACCTCTGCCTAACCCTTTGGGGAATACCTACAGGCGTGATATGCGTTAAAGGCTCCTACATATTGGCGCGACTAGTCGCGCGCCGCGACGCCGCCGCATTGTTCGCCGTGAAGTTTTCTAAGAAATTGTTTTGTTAAAATTCGCGTCACGCGACAAGTCGCGCCAGTATGTAAGAGCCTTTATACAGATTATATACCTATCGATTAGTGTAATCGAATATCTATTTCGGTTTCTCCTTTTACCGCTCAGTGGGTCTTCTGTACCTTTCCTACCGCAGTGATACCATACGTCACTACGAAAAAAAAAAAACAAAATCGAATCGAGACGTCAGTCCGAATCGATGCTGCGTCCGATATTCGATGTAATAGCGATTAAATTATACTCGTGTCGGGTGGCATTCCGCGCCGTATTCGGGCGTCGTGTCTCCGCAACATTGTTGCAAGTAAACAAGGCCAATTCATGAGCGGGTAGCGATTAATTTGTGCGTCAAAAGTTGGGGCCATGACTGATAAACTGTATTCACGGAAATAATCTTGATTTTTGTCAATGTTTTATGTAGGTATTTTAGTTCATTGGGGTGAGGTTGGGCCACTACAGATAAATACTGGAGATAGACTAGTAGGAGTGGAATAAATCGGTCCAGTCGTTTCGGAAATTAGCCAGAACAATCAGACAGACAGAGCAGTAATAAAGGTTGTCTGTAAATTATCACTTTAAGCGATAAGAGCGCCTATTGTATTTCTACATTTTATATCTATTTTTATGGTGTAATACATAATAAAAAGTTTTCTATTCTATTCTAATAGTCATTCCCGTTCACCTTGCTAACTGGCTACTAGGTATTAAATTCTCGTAGCTTGATCTACACTTATTATTTTAAAGAGAAAAGATTTTTACTTTTGTTTGGTAATTAATAAAATAAACACAAAAACAACTGCACCGGTTTAAAAAAATCTATCACTCACATTGATATACTAAAAAACTATATCAATGATCACTCAGTAATACAGGGTGTTAGGGTAAACACCGTTATCCTTGAAACCAGTGGTTTGTTGTCATTTATAGAACGTAAAATGCCTCAAATGCCTCAGGCATTAAGTCCGCCTTTGTACCTTTTTTTTAGTGCGAAAAGTTTAAATAAATAAATAAAATCAATGGAAAATTACGCCTTTTTTTAAATTACTTTTTACCACTACAGTATTTAACCCTTTCTTCACCTATGCAACGAACTTGCGTCTTAACACGGGTGGGGGGCGTGGGAGGTGACCTCGAGGAGGGGTCGCGCTCATGGCCGTTCAGAGGCTATAGACAAAATCCCTTTTCTGTAAGCGTTAACGCTAACGGAAAGATCAAATTGTATAGAGTTGACAGCAGCAGTCACGTGACATCTCTAAAGCTAATGTCAACTCCATACAATTTGATCTTTCCGTTGGCGTTAACGCTTACAGAAAAGGGATTTTGTCTATAGCCTCTGAACGGCCATGAGCGCGACCCCTCTCTCAGACAGTCAGCTGTTTCGCTAGCGAGCACGGTGTCGCATAGAAACTTTTTAAATCTTTTAATGAGAATAAGGTTTTTTTTTGTTGTAGCTCGGTCATTTATTTTTAAGTCAACTACCCATGGTATGAATGAATGACAAGACTGTTTACCCTAAAACCCTGTATAGGCTATAATTTATAAAGATATGACGCGGGCGAAGCCGCTGGCGGAAGGTTCGCCGTTCTTAAGCTTATAACTTGCGCCACAACCAGCATCAAGTCAGAATGTCGCGTTATTAGCAACAGGTGCGTACTAACGGCTGATTCATTCACAAATCGGATCAACGGCCGCTCTTCACTTCAGTTCAATGTATTGACGAAATTATCGAATTTGGCTTCACGTCTGTTTGATCTGTGACTGTGACCTTTTTAAGGTTATGTGTAGTGCCAAGATCGACAAGATGTATAGACCCCTTGCTTTCTTTGGCGCAAGCGCTACGGTAGCGGTAATCTGTTCGATTTATGCCCTAACACGTGTGACTCCGGATTTTTAATTTGTCTGTCTGTGGTGTCTTGTTTATACCTTTTGAGTCGTAGTTGGGTTTTAGTTTTTATTACTTAATTTTTTTATTACTTGATTTTTTTTTAATTTTTGGGTTTATAATATACAACCTGTAACGGAATAAACGCAAGAGCTCATACACCCCAATTAGAATATTAAATTATAAGACTAAAATAATATCTGTAATTTAATTTAATTAAACGACACCTAGTTTTTTTTTACAAAATAGACTTCCTGACTAAACATGAAACATAGGATAGCTATGAGCGTATTACAAAATAGGCTTTATTCCTTTGAGATAAGGCTTAAATTTCCTTAAATAAAATATCTTATTACCTTGGTAAGACGCGGTGGTTCTAATTTCAGTTAAAGAAAAGATTTTTTTCATGAAAAATTAACACATATAAATAATGATGGAAATCGATTCAGAAGCCGATTCTGAGCAAACTACTTTTAGGTCTTGCGCTTATTCTGTTACATGTTGTATATACTTTTGAGGCCATTTGCGAGTTAGACACGCACACGAAGGGTTCCGTAAACGCGTTTCTTGTATTTTTTTAACTTTATTTTATTTAAATTATTTTTTGTAATAGCGGCAATGGAAATCAGTGAAAATTTCAACTGTCTACCTATTACGGTTTACTATATACAACCCGCTGACAGACAGACGGACGGGCAGCGGAGGCTTAGTAAAAACTTACGTATTTTAACCACTGTGTAGACTTGATCAAGGTGTTTTAAGCCCGAAATCTCGATGTATAGTTCTCACAACAAAATTAATTTTTAATTCAATTGATACAAGAACACATTCTCAAAATGTACAGTCACGAGCAACAATATGTATACACTCAGCAAAATTCAATAACGTTTTTCTCGTACAATAACGATTGTAACTTCGAGATGATACCTATTTCATAATAATAGGGGTTAAAAAATACTATGTTCGTTATATCATAAAATTACAATCAATACAGTAGGAGACAAATAACTTTTAAAACTTGCTAAGAAATTTCTCATTCCCCTTGAACCAAAATACTCTTGTTGTGAGTGTTCCAAAAACTATACTCACTTTAGCAATACCATCTTTTCTGACAGTCCAGGAGAGTCCTTACGTAGAGGCATAAGAAAAGAAGAATCTTGCTGTGTAAACCTGTAGAATGTTTCATGAATTTTCTCAATTTTAACCACAGTTTTCCCGAAGGCGAAACACTTTAAAGTAAAGACCGTATTCCAAGCCATATTCCATCAGCTCCGAAAATAGACTAGTCTGGGAATTCCAAAATACATAAATACACTGTAGTAAAATCAAGCTACGCCAAGTTCGTCTAATAACCAAGTGATCTACAAATTCTCCTAAAATAAAATAAAAAATAGAGATCCTCAGTCTAGCCATAAATCAAGCCCAGCAGCAAAGTATTTCAATCTAGTTAATACAAAGATTCACACAACTGTGTGTATGATGTGCTATTCTCGGAAACCAGCCGGACGGCTCATTCTTCATCATCTCTGCTAATTTCTGCGGATCAAGTTGTATTAAGTGTTTAATGTGGAACATTCTGATGTAATTATGGAGAAATGATAGATGTTCATTTGTTTTCTTTGTCTTTCAACCTTTGTTTTGATGGGATTAACTTTTTAACTATCTGTCTATACTATGATTTATAATTCGCTAGACTAAAATGACATTTGGTGCCGACATAAAAATAACCTCTCTCTCTAGTGTATTAGAAAGTGAACTTGGCCTGACACGCGGCCGCGTGTCTAGATAGTAAAATAGACACACACCAGCCATTTGACAGCTACAACACATTTAATTGAGACACAAAAACCTCCCATAGCAACTTTATAGCAATTTTAATGTCTCTTTTAACAGACCATCAATTCAAATCAAAAGTCGAATAGTTAACAGTACAAATCAAAGGTTTACAATTTAAATCGTTAGATATGCTGAAAAGAGTGAGCTCGCACATCCTATAAAACGTTCCCATGGCAACATGCGACATTGTTTGTCAGAGGTGTAAAAACGAAACAGAAACGCGACCATCTTTTGACGAGGTAGGGCGAATCTAATGATTTAAATCTTTGCTACAAATCATAAATATACTTAATAGTTCCTTCTCAATAAAGACCACCATAGTTAAGAGGCCTATTCTCATGATTTTACGAGAACTAGTTACTATTTCCTGCTCAAACGCACATGTCATTCAAGACTAATTCCTGAAGGGACCAACTGTAACTGTTTATGGCTTCTCGCCATATTCTTTAGCAGTTAAAACTTGTAAATTTTAATATATTTTTAACGCGGGCGAAGTTCTCAATCGCCACGCTTGTTACGTGTGTATTAAATATTGTAATAAAATGTACAATGTTTCTTTTGAGTGTCCGTTTGGCCGTCAACGTGGATGGATGTTTTACGGCCGTCAATCTGTTACGTTTCGCTTCTGACACAATGCGAGTTAATAAGTACGTGTTTAGGTGCTTGTTACTTTATTACGTCATTTGGTGAATAGGTTGTCTCGTTTTTAGATAGGTTTTTGTTTTGAAGTATAGAGAAGCAGTTGGTGTCAAGAGACTTACGGGGCACTCAGACGTTTGAAAACTATTCGATCTCTATCAAACAAGTTGTTTGTGCGATTCTTTATGTATGACATTTCCCATGGGCAATAATGTCTTAGGACTTTTAGGTTATGAATATGAAAAAATTCCTTCGTAAGTGCTCACTTTCGTTATACAGGGTGTAAGTATCGGAAAGATGTGGTCAAATTTAAGGGTGTGGATCATCAAACTATTCAACTTTCTCCACGAGACCCACAACTTTATCGCGAAAAAATAATCAGCCGTCCCATACATTTAAAAAAAAAAAAAAAAAAAATTATTCAAGTTATGGTGGTTATGGTATTTGGTTCCATTATGTATTGAAGTTTGGTATGGGGCAGTTGATATTTTTTTCGCTATTAGAATATTGGTCCCATGGAGGAAGTTGTTCCCTTTCTGATAAATATATGGAACTGTTCTGCTAAATTGTATGCTTCTAGATTGTACCTAGCGGTTCTAGACCCAGCGGTTCGGACTGTGCTTCGTATCTCAGTGAATTTAAGATTTTAATAAGTAGAAATCAAAAAGCTTTACTTAATTTAACCACATTGACAATCTCACAATCGAAATCTCGTAAAGCCATTATTTTTATCAAAAAGTTACGTGTTAAGGCTCTTACATACTGGGGCCATACGTCGCGCGACGCGACGCCGCCGCCGCATTGTTCGCCGTGAAATTTTCTCAGAAATTATTTTGTTAACATTCGCGTCGCGCGGCGAATTGCGCCAGTATGTAAGAGCCTTTACGAAAAATACAATGTCCTTAGCTAAATTGATCTTTGACGAGTTTGATCATAATAATAAGGTTTTCCTTCGATAATGATATTATTAACTTACGTAAAACAAGACGACAATAAACGACGATTTAGTTATAATACTATGACCTTTTTGAATAAGAATTAGTCTCGATTAAGTAATACTAATAATACACAAGCATTTAACATTCAAAACAAGATATAAAATTAAATTATACAATTCCATCTACATCGATTCAAGTTACCCTGTATATGAATAGAATATAATTATAAGCAATATTAAGTTTCCATATACGAGTAGCAATAACATTATTATAAAGCAGAACATTTGAAACTATACAATAATAATGTCAATGTCTACCAGTTTGTCCGAAGTTACAAATTTTTATGTATAGGGATCCGTGGCTTCGACACGCAGACTGTCGTTGAAATGTGTACTTCAACGATTGCAGTATCGGGTTCACCATATCTGGTGACGAAGGCCGTAGAATATGGAAAATATGAATATATAATGACGGACATTACAATGACTACACCTGCGGAACCCCGCTGGTGTGTCCACGGTTCGGTGGGAGCGCTCACAAATAATGTATTGGAAAAATATCGTTGAAAATTGAATCTATGGTAATTGTTCAGTAATGGTGGCGGTCTGTAAGTAGGTTTGTAGTTAATTTTCTTTTCGGATTCAATATTATGATAATAGACGCATACGCTACCTAATAACAGCCGCACGGGTTGATCGATCAGGTTAAGCTACGCTTGCTGCAGTCAGTCCGAGGATGGGTGACTATTTTAACACCGCCGTTGGTCCCGGCTGTCATTATTGGTTTTTTGACAGTCGTTACGGGTAGTCAGAAGCCCAAAAGTCTGACATCCAGTCTTACCAAGGAGTATCAGTAACTGGGTGAAGGTCAGATAGGTAGTCAATCCATATAAAATATTGGTTTTCAGCTGCATCCGGTAAGAGTGGAAGCCGACCGCAACGTAGTTGGGAAAAGGCTGGGCAGATTGATTGATAATAGATGCGTCTGATGCAAAGTTTTTATGAACAGGAGAAAAGGTCATGTCAAGTATATATTTATGGAAATATGAAGTCTATAACTTTCTAAATTCTATTCAATAAACGTGCCCCTATTCTCAAAACCACTCGTAATTAAGTTACGAACACGCTCGACATGATTTATCGCACAGGGGACGAATTCTTTACGCATATTTCTCCCGATACCGCTCGAAAGGGCTGTCAAACATACTGCAAATATAATAAAGATGAGGAACGAATTACTTTTTTGTTAACACGCACCACGGGTGGGGCCCTGGGGACCCGAAGATCATATCGGTTTACAATCGCGCGATTTAATTAGTTGCTTGGAACCTTCGACATTCGCTGGCGTTATTATAAAATACTTATCAAAGGTAGCAATGCAAATGTTATGGCTGACATGGCTAGGGGTCCCAGAGACCCCGCGTTTAGTAAAATTGCGACTATTTAAATAAGGGAAATATTTAACTGATCCTCTAAAAAACTTATTGACCTTCTAATGGTGCTCATTTTTTATACAATGTGGAGACTACAATACAACAATAAATGAAAACACTGGCAATACTGATGCCTTTTTTTTTTTTGAGGGTGGGAAGTCATCCAATGACTTCTCCCGCTCTGGGTGGAGCGGAAGGGCGTGTCAGACTTTTACTGACTAAAACCCACCCGTGTTCCTTCAGTTGCCTGTTGCCAAGGTCCCGGTATCCCTTTCGGACTAACCCGCAACCCTGGCAGGCAATACTGATGCCTAAGAGTATTTTGGAACTATCAAATAAATCCTAACATGGAAATTAAAAAAGTATTTTTTTCAAACAAATTAAATAGTAGTGATGGACCAAGTATGGGATTTGCAGATCTTTGACTAGCTATCGTAAACGTAACTAAACTACTGGATATATTTGATTAATTTTTTGTATGTAGACCGAGAACGTCATTAGATATGAGTTTCATTTTTTGTCGTATTGTCGTCTCCACCTTGTCTAGGTAATTGAGCCTCTTTTTAATTTTCTGGGCTATTATCACAGATTGCAGTAACTAAGCTATGGCACCCTGTCCAAATGGGTTAGGTAAAGGTTAAGTTATAGAACTGTGAAAAACCATCAAAGTTTCTCGCAGTTACTTATTTTTAGGACCCCAAAGTAGGAAATTACATGTATGAAGGAATTACATGTATAAAAAAGTGGCGCAATCATTATAAATTATCAATCTGCCTAGCCTTTTCCCAAATATGTTGGGGTCGGCTTCCAGTCTAACCGGATGCAGCTGAATGCCAGTATTTTACATGGAGCGACTGCCTATCTGACCTCCACAACCCAGTAACTGGGGTAACACGGTACCTCTTGGTAAGACTGGTTGTCAGACATTTGGGCTTCTGACGACCCGTAACGACTGTCATTCGTAGATCTTCCTGAAAGTAAAATCTCAAAAGAAAACATCAAAGTCTGAGCCAAGTCTAACTCAATAAATAATAATAAGTCTAACTCAAAAATAAAAGGAATACGGACATTAGCTTCTACTTTATTTATTTATGATTTACATTCAACTTCGTCGAAATAGCTCGAGTTTTTTCCGAGTAATTGAGCACCCAAACAAACAAACGCAAACACTCATTTTATTACTTAAAAAGTTGAAACTGGCCATTCAAGACTGCATGCAAATAAGTGCAGGATATAATTTAAACGCGTACTTTTGCCGTACATTTAGTGAATTCTTTTCTATTTAAATATGTCTGGAGTCACCCTTTTGGTAGTTCGCTCGTAAAAGTTAACGGCCGTAATTTTTATGACCGAGTCACCTTCGGTCTTTGTGGCAGGACCACATACGCATACTAATAAAAATTGGAAAATAAATGTACTAGTTTACTTTAGCTGGACAAATAATGGCGGTGTTTTCACCACGAGTAATATTTAACTAAGTTAAGGTTTAAAAATTGCTGGCCACTTAGGTAATTGCTTTCAACTTCAACTATAATTTTTCATCAAATGCCTAGCCTTTTCTCAACTATGTTGAATTACATTATTTTACATGGAGCGACTGGCTATCTGCCCTCAACAATACTGGGTAATACGATACCCCGGCCAATTTTCCGACTTCCGGGCATCTGACTACCCGTAACGACTGTCAAAAATCTACAAATGACAGCCGACTTAACTTGCTTTCCGAGGCACAGAGGGGTCTCGATATGTAATGGATGGACCCATCCACGGACCGACCTCAGCGAGCATAGCTTGACCCGTGCGGCTGTTATTATTCCGCCACTAACCCCTCCACTTTTAACTTTTCCAATGAGTCCAATATTCCAATCACTATAATGCTACGGCTACACTTCGCGTTATCGCGAACTTTTCTTAGTGCGCTCTCTGTTGCTCAGCGATTAATCGAGGGGAGTGCGAGAGAGAGCGCACGAAGAAAAGTCCAAGTGTAGCCGTAGCATAAAAGGTAAAAGTACTCATGCGCAAAACGTCATAATATGACGTTGTAAGATATCTCGAATAGTTCTACTTACAGTGAAATTAGAGCGAAAACTATTCGCAGTAGGAAGCATTTACTAAATAAGTTATTACTTCGTCGAGATAAATTAATACTCAGTCTCGTGATTCAATTCCTACATCTATCTCTGCGGTCTGAATTAGTATTATCTGTAATAAACTCTATTTGGAGAAGTTTAAGGTTGATGTTAGGTTGTGGGTGGTGAGATTTTTGTGTTCTAATGAAATTGTTTTCAACCGCAAGGATAGGTTTAAGAAGAAATATTTCTATGACCGCAAGACTGCTGGAGTCTTTATTTTGTTATTTATACTTACTATTGTTTTAAACATTGCGAATTATGTCATGATTTGATCTGAGTCTTTAGTATTTGTTATAATAATCATTTTCAATAAGAGAAACTAACAAGTAACAGCGGTAGATCACGTAGGAGATGGCAGGACGAGCTGGATAGGTTCCATCAAAACTGGAAGGAGGACGCGCGGGCTTGCGAAAGATGGAAGGAGTGGAGGGAGGCCTTTGCCCAGGAGTAGGACAGCGTAGGCTAGGAAAAAATAAGTAATAGGACTCGATATAATTATGTTAATAGTAACAATATTTCTTAGCAACTATGTTAGTAAACCTAACCTACACACTTAACCTAACCGGGCGTTTGCACTGGCCAAACATTCAAGACAAAACATGTTGAAATCTCTAGTTCCTGTCAAAAATTGACATAAAATAGAGATTTCAGCATGTTTTATCTTGAATGTTTCGCCAGTGCAAACGCACGGTAACACTGCCTGATTCAAATTCAAATATTTTATTTGTAAAACATAGGTAAACAAAAATACAGATGTCAATATTAATAAATGAGCGCTATGTCTTGCCGTCAACGGCGTACAAATATTTCTAATTATAATATGAATATGATAAATATGGGAATCCCCGCTCCAAGCTCAACACCGCTCGCGCGCTCTGGATATGGTCGAAAAGTAACATAAACTTTTTAAATTTTTAAAGACTGTCAGTACTAGCTAAATCCTAAGCAGCAAATTCCATACTTTCAGCTTTATTCCCACACAAAACTGCTTCATTATTATTTAGACAGTAAATGATCTTTCATCTTACTGTTCTACTGTACAAGATGGATTATTTATTATTATAGGTAGGTTACCCCTTATAATAATAAAGTAGGTACCTGGTCGACCGAGCTCTGCTCGTGTGAAAATAGAGAAAATGAATTTTTCCAGATATGAGACCTAGCTAGATCGATTTTTCGCCCCCGTAAACCCCTAAATTGCAACTTTCATCGAAATTGTTAGAGCCGTTTTCGAGAACGTGATCACAAATAAACATACAAATATTGCTCATTTAATAGTATAGGATAGGATAATCCTTCTTGTCAATTTGTCATCAACACATTCAACATTGTTCAAATGTCAATGGGTTAGCTATTGCGTTTGCGATCATGCGAGTCATTACACTGTCATCCGTACACTTTTCACCCAATATGACAATCCAAACATTTTGTATTGTTTTATCCAATCCAACAACATATAAATCGATTAGAGAACCCGAATCCATCTAAGTAGTAGTATGAAAATCGCAAAATAGAAACCGTACAAGGATAGATAATTTATTCAAAAGTTCAAATAATTTTATTTTGAGTACATCCAGTTGTTTTTCCATAACTATACGCCCAAAGGTCTGTTCATGACTTTTTTAAAACTAGATAAAATAAGTAAATAAAACTAAATAAATGAATAACTATACTATGCATATTAGCCACGCGCACCAATAAGTTCGAGCCGTCGACTAGTGCAAACCTTAAGAGTGCATTATAGCTGATATTGCAAATTGCAACATAATTTGACGCCCGTTCACAAGCCAGACATGTCTACGATACGCCACAAGTATCAAGCAGTAACTGATACACACTCGAGACTGTGGGGCGACGATGTTACAAAGTATGCTAATGATAAATTGTGTAGTGTTTTGTTTCTGCCGGCTAGTGACGATTGCATAAGTGTTTGTGACCTCTTCCGAGCACGACTCTTGAACCTGACTGTTCTTGACGTTTGACACTCAAGCGTTTAGTTCTAGAACGCCGTTTAAATTTTTGAAGAAAAGATATTTGCTGCAGATTTCGTAATGCTGTCCGTACACGTCCGTCCACTGCAGAGCACTTACCTTATGAAGTCAGTAAAAATTTCTTGTTCAATGGAATGCCATTGCTTGTTTCGAGAAAAACATTCTAGGTCATTTCAGTGCTTATTTAAAAAATTCTCATGTGACACCTTGTGACACGGATCCGTTTACAGACACGAAACTCATATTCACAAACATCTGGGTTGTTTTTCGGGTCTGCGGCACCCGAGACAATGATCTGTAGGCTACACAAGTATTGTCGTGGTAGCCCCAAGGTTTCTGCACCCATTTCACCCATCAGGCTGTCAACTGAAATTTTTGAATGTACATGCGAATATGACATTTTCATTGTCAATATAATTATATACGTACATCTGGAATTGGAAACTTCTACACCCATTTCTGAAGTACCAAGTGGTGCGCTCAAATTCTGACATGAACATACCAATGTGACAGTTTTATTGTCATAATTACGTACCTCAAAAGTTTATCTCAAGGCACTAACACGCAGAGCAAGCGTGGTGAATGGTAATTGATGCTCGATTGCTCATTCCTTTTCTGTATGAGCAGAGGCCTTTTCCCTGCAGCGGGACAATTAATTACAGGTATTACTTTTACTCATACAAATATAAAAGCTCCTTGCAGGCCTCGCTCGACTTGAAAATTCGCTGTGAGTTGTCTCTCTAGTCATCATTTCGAAATTCGAACGGTGTAGGGATGAGGACCTGAACGATTTTCATTGTATAAAATACAAATTAGTTTGCTTTTTTTTGTGTGCGGCATGGAATTAGTATGTACTATTTAAAAGCTCCTTTAAGCTCTTTAGTGTGTGGCGTCGTCGTTCAAAAGTGCCTTGTGCCTATTTGAAATAAATTATTTGACTTTGGTACCTTTTTTTTTTTTTGGGTGGTATATCATCAAATGACTTCTCCCGCTCTGGGCGGAGCGGAAGGGCGTGTCAGACTTTTACTGACTAAAACCCACCCGTGTTCCTTCAGTTGCGTATTGCCAAGGTCCCGGTATCCGTTTCGGACTTTCCCGCAACCCTCGCAGGAGTGTGTGGTACCTTGGGTGAGGTTCGATTTGAACTGTTCAAAATAACACTGCAGAAAGCCAAAGTGTAAGCTGTGCCAGTAGAGTTAGCTAGCTAATTAAATATATAAATATTTTAGTGCGCTGACTAATTTGGCAATATCATCGAATCATCAAGTGTCAATCAAGTTTTATTTATCATCCTTTGTATTACTAGCGGTAGAAATGATTCACCTATCTGCCATCCGTTTTGGGAATAGTTGTCGCAGTTAGATTGTGAGCTGAGATGTTGCTCCAATCAGCCAAACTAATTGATTTCAGTACAGGATAATTAGTGAGACTACCTACTTTTACTTTTAGACGTTTTATCCACTTTCGTCACAATTTACGTCACAAGTCACAACTAATATGAGCTCATCAATATGTCGTCGGCTTTGCTACTACACACTGTCTTCGTGTGATGCCAACTATTCTTCAAGATAATTACTGCTGGAGTGCTGGCAATTTAGTGTTGGAACGTTTCATAGTTATTGTTTAGTTTTATTATTCAAGTTTATATACTTACTTATGTATTTTCTGGTGATTTTGTCAAACCAGTCTTACCAAGAGGTATCGTGTTACCCAGTAACTGGGTTGTGGTTGTCAGATAGACAGTCGCTCCATGTAAAATACTGGTTTCAGCTGCATTGCAACATAGTTGGGAAAAGGCTAGGCAGATGATGATTTTGTCAAATGACTGGGTTTTTACGTGTTTTTTATGCACTACTGGAATGAATAAATCTTGAGTTAACAAATAATGAGACGAGTCTTAATAGCATATACTACCTCAGCTTAAAGTCACTTTATATCTAGCTCGCACCATACTACTCCCGGCCTGAGTGAGAGCGAGAAGGAGTGGGTTGCTGGCGGCTCCAAGGCTCGAAAAGTTTAGGTAAAGTTGAAATAAATAAAACGTAACGTTTGTCAGAATTGGGCATATCATTACCATTCTCCATATAGTAGCATGATCATTCTCCTGCCCATATCCCAATTTATTCGTGGTCGGCGCAACATGTCTTTTTCTTCCATACTTCTCAATTAGTCGCCGTCTGGGTAGTCACCCTCTTTCCAGCCATATCATCTACATAATAGTCCGTCCATCGTTTTTGGTTTCCCTGCCAAACCCTAGTCTTTCATTTTTAGGTTATCCCACAAATCCTCATTGACAATCCCCATCAATGGGGATTTGTGAACTTTTTAGTCTCCTCCTCTCCCCTTTTAGTTTTCGGTACGAATAATGTGTCCTGTGCACAACAGCGGTCGAAAGCTGTCCCGGTGCGCTCCACATGATTGTTTTGGAATTGATGGGGATTGTCAATGAGGGACAATCCCCATCAATGGGGATTTGTGAACTTTTTAGTCTCCTCCTCTCCCCTTTTAGTTTTCGGTACGAATAATGTGTCCTGTGCACAACAGCGGTCGAAAGCTGTCCCGGTGCGCTCCACATGATTGTTTTGGAATTGATGGGGATTGTCAATGAGGGACAATCCCCATCAATGGGGATTTGTGAACTTTTTAGTCTCCAAGTCCCCATCAATGGGGATTTGAGGACAAAAAGAGTTCACAAATCCCCTTTATCTTAACCACATGCGAAATATTAACAAAGACACCAATAACACCAAACCGATTATGATTGTACCATCCATTCTGAACCTTACAAAAGGTATTATTAAAGCTAGTGCTACAATGAAGGCGTCGTAAATACGCTTCAGATCGCAAGCGCTCGCTCCGGATGTTAGCCAACAAACACCACTTTAAATCAACGGAAAACGACTTAGGACTCACGTTAAGGTATGGGTACACGATTTGTGCATTAGTTTTTTTTATGATGTAAGCTTTTTGAGGTTTAAAGAAAAAAGGGAAATTAACTAAGTAACTTGTACCTGAGAAACGCGAGTTTAAATAAAAAATTAATAGCTTTACAAAAAATAATTATCATGATTTATTTACTAAATTAATTATTTTCAATGCGTAGGGTATTGGTATGTTTCCCTAAATATAAGTAAATACACATAATATAACTTATTTATTATATTATAATATACATGTATATTGCATAAAGAATATATGCACCTAGCAAACGCTGTATTTATTAATAATTGTCCCAAAAATCCATTGAAATAATATGTACAAATGATTATTTTCACACGTTCAAATGTATGAAAGGACCATTCGTCAAATACAATTTTCGGTACGAATAATGTGTCCTGTGCACAACAGCGGTCGAAAGCTGAGTCCCGGTGCGCTCCACATGATTGTTTTGGAAATAAACGCCATGGTCCGGTCACGCGCGCGTGATTTTAACGTAAACAAAGCGGTGTGAGCGCCCGCGCGTCTGTGTGTACCGACCTTAGCAACAAAACGAATTATTTGTCATACATTCGCGCAAGATTATACGCCTTCTTATTGCGCGGTTTGAAACAGATGGTATGCGCGTGCGCTTATTTTTATCGATACTTGGTTTTTTGTTTTTATCGATTGACGTTTATAAGTTGTAATTATTTAGCAGTTTACGGCTTTTTAGCGAATGGGTGAATTATATTTTTAATGGGTTTATTTATACGTTGTATATTTCCGTGAGACTTTATTTAAAATTAAAAATACTTACATACTTTTAAGTTCGCTCCTCGCTGATCTCGATCCCGTGAGAACATAAAGTCTTCCACGTGGAAAACTGCGGCGACCACCAGAGTAATTAACACGTGTCAACTTACTCTACGAGATTTAATTCAAGTGATTGTTGTTTGTTTTTTCAATTTGGAGTTTGACATTTGCATCTGTCAAATTAGTCTACGATATTAAAAACCGCTCGACTGTTGATTGGCCTTTAGAAGGCCGATAACAATTAAAATTATATTGTGTCTCGTTAGTGACAGTTGGAGGTTTATCAGGAGCAATTGCTTTTGACATTTTGACAGTTCAACGACATTAATTGCGTTATTTACGTTGACAAACAACGCTTACAAATTTTTCAACATATATATTAAGAAGCAATGGATTAGCTTATCGTTGAAAATCATTTAGATTGTGATTTAAAGCGTTTTACATAATTAGGGTACAGGTTAAACGTAAAACGATCTAGTTAGTTCTAATTAAACGTGCATTTCCATTGATAGTACCTAAGTGTTATAATACCAGCCTATTATTCTCCCACTGCAGGGCAAAGCCCTTTTCTAATACAGAAAAGGCACGAGCATTGATCACTTCACTTGCTCAAGACGATTTGGCAATTCCAGACTTACATCCAAACTATCCTTACTTCGTCACTAATATAATAAATGCGAAAGTAACTCTGTCTGTCTGTCGCGCTTTCACGCCAAAACTACGGAACCGATTTAAATGAAATTTGGTACACAGATAGTCTCTACCTTGAAGATAACATCAATATAGAAGCAAGAAGTCTCCGGCGTTTTATTTTCTTCGACAACCCAGCACACAAATGCTGCATGCCACATTTAAGCTTGAGAAAGGACATAGGCTACTTTCTATCGACATACCACGTGGGCGAAGCCGCGGGCGGAAGCTAGTTAACTATAAGTCCAGGTTTCATCACGATGTTTGCATTCACCAAAGTCAAATGTCAATTGTCAGTAGGTAGCGTCCAAGATTAATTCAGATAGTAATGAATTGGAAAAGTCACAAAGGTACTTGCCCGGTGTAACACCCACAACCTCGTACATGTCCATGTACAACTTAGAAGGCTATGTATCCACATTTCGTCAATTATGTTTACGTCCGAGGCCCTAGGCAAAGTGACATTCTATCAGCGATACCGATGATGGAAAAGGCAAAAATGTATGAGACTGACATAAGCTATCGAAAAGCTTATGTCAATCCTGTTGAAAGTCGTTGTAGTAATAAGAAATGCTTTCGAAACGATTGTGACTTGTCTAGTCCCTCAGTACTCGAATCGTATTCCCGTAGCGGAACATGACGCGAGTCAGTACCTACGAGTACAATTTAATTTTTGACGACACGGTTGGCGCAGTGGCTGAGCGATGGACTGCTGCGCAACGTGTCGCGGGCTCGATCCCCGCACGGAACAAATATTTGTATGATCTGCAAGTAGTTGTTCCGGGTCTGGGTGTTAGTGTATGTGAGTTTCTATGTTTGTAAACGCACCCACGATACAGGAAGAAATTCTTAGTGTGGGGCAACGTTTTTTAAAAAAAACAAAACAAACAAATTACTCCGGATTCGCTAGTATGATTTCGCGGCAGAGGAAATGAAATGAAATGAAATTGTTTATTCTGTAAATAGGATATTGGAATCACTTTTACACGTCATATTAAAAAGTTGTAAAAATAAGCTAGATGAGGTCGGCGTTTCCTATCTGACTACTCTGAGAAGAAAGGCCGAAACAAACTCAGAGGTCACCGTCTCCTTTAAAGTCCAGACATAATCTTGGTCAGGCCATATGAGGACCATGTAGATTAGAGTCTGAAATGGTCTTTTAAGGAAAGAACCACACAGATTTGAGTGGACCTGTCCAGTCAGTGCAAGCATTTGTCAGTAATAGTGGAGCTCAACTCAGAACTTAAGGAGCTCAACGACTCGACGAACAATACCAAAGAAAGGACATTTGGGTAGGTCGCATAAAGTTCTCAAATTGCCAGACCTTCGCTAAAACTAACAGAACGAAAAATAAATATCCACATAGTCCTCACATTCACAATAAAACAATACTTTACAAGTAATCATCATGTCATTTTTTATATAATATTCAATAATGTCAATTTGTATATAAAACTGGTAGGTATATTTTTATGGTTTTCCATAATATTCAAAATGTCACAATGCTTAGCAGAGCGAGCAGCTCAATCCCATGCATTTTTGTCTTCTAAATAATCTGAGATTTTATAGTACCCTTTTTTACAAAGTTTGGTTTTAATACAGCTTTTAAATCGTTTAATGGGTAAGTTTCGAATGTCAATGGGAAGTTTGTTGTAAAAGCGTATACATTGACCCATGAACGAGTTGCCTACTCTGTGGAGACGAGTGCGATGTACAGCAAGATTGTGTTTATTCCTGGTATTTAAACTATGAATATCGGACATTTTCTTAAACTTTGATATGTTTTTGTGTACGTACAATAGGTTTTCAAATATATATTGTGAGGCTACAGTCAGAATATCTATTTCTCTGAATTTTTCTCGAAGGGAATCTCTTGGACCTAGGTTGTAAATGGCTCGAACAGCCCTTTTCTGTAAAACAAAGATAGCATTAATGTCCGCACAGGCTCCCCAGAGAAGAATCCCATAAGACAGAAGACTATGAAAATAACTAAAATAAACAATTCTGGCTGTATCTACGTCAGTTATCTGTCTAATTTTTTTAACGGCATAGGCGGCCGAACTAAGCCTACCTGACAATTTTTCTATGTGTGGGCCCCATTGTAATTTACCGTCAATGGTTATTCCAAGAAAAACTGTCGATTCAACGGGGTCCAACTCTATTCCATTAACTTTAACATTGTTAGATAGCTGCCTGACATTTGGCGTTGAAAATTTAATGAGTTTAGTCTTTTTTTCATTCAAGAGAAGATTATTTACATTAAACCAATGCACAACTTTAGAGAGTGCATCGTTAACTTGTTCAAAGTTGACTAACTGACGTTTGATTTTAAAAATGAGGGATGTGTCATCTGCAAATAAAACGATCTTATGATTATCCCTTATGTGGTAAGGCAAGTCATTAATATAAATGAGAAATAAGAAAGGACCTAGAATTGAACCCTGCGGAACGCCCATGGTGACCGAAGATCCTGCAGATCTCTTGCCATTAACATCGACCCTCTGAATTCTGTTGTTCAGATAAGAAGTCAGAAGGTCGAGAGCCTTGTCCCTCATACCATAGTGGTACAGTTTCCTGATGAGAGTATCATGATGTACGCAATCGAAAGCCTTGGATAAGTCGCAGAAAATGCCAAGAGCATCCTGCGACTCCTCCCAGGCCTCGAAAATGCTTTTCAGTAATTCCACGCCCGCATCTGTAGTTGAACGACCCTTTGTAAAACCAAACTGTTTTAGATGGAGTAAATTATGTGCATTAAAATGTCCTAACATCTGTTTAAAAATTAATTTTTCAAAGATTTTGCTCAACGTAGGTAAAATCGAAATAGGCCGAAAATTCGAAGGATCAGTTGTGCTGCCAGACTTGAACAGTGGAATCACTTTGCTAAGTTTCATCAGATCAGGAAATACACCAGATGCAATACAAGAGTTAAAAACAATTGCCAAAAAGGGTGAAATAACATCAATTATTGAAGACATGGTATGTACTGATAATCCCCAAAGGTCAGCAGTTTTTTTTACATCGAGTTCTTTAAAAGATTCTATAATGTCTTTAGCAGTAGCAATTGTGAATTCAAAAAGTTTGTCACATTCTGGTACACATTCTTTTATTATTGAATAAGCAGAAGTCGAGGATGACGATGACAGAGTTTTGGTTGTTAAAATTGGAATATTAGTGAAGAAATTTTCAAACTCAGTTGCCACCTCCACGTCTACGTCACGAGGTGTGCTACCGGCGTTCAGCCTCTTATAATACGGGCGAGTTGCCATCAACCGGGCACAAATCTAGTCTCCGGGCTGCTACGGAGAAATTCCTGATGGAAAAACCCAATAACACTGCTCGACTTGGGAATCAAACACAAAAAACGAAGCATTTGCGACAACCAATTTGCACAGAATCTCGCACATATCGCCCGCCACACATACCAGAATTGATATATCTAACGCTCTAAGCAAAATCATGGTTATTACTGTCGTATATATTACAAAATATCCGTTCAGAAACGGATAATTATAGAGTGTTTATGTGACCTAATGTTCGTTGCTAATTTATATCAAGACTGTGCCATAGAAGTTTATCGGCTACTGAAAATAAATAAGCCTAGGTGCTGACAGTAAGTTTGTGTTGCGACGCGGCAATTGCTTAAAATCCTGTATCTTGAGACAGAATGAATGAATGAATGAATGAATGAATGAATTCTTTATTTGCCAGAATATAGGTACATTGTATATGGTAAATTTTTATAATATGGTTTCACTATATTCGACTTTCTAGTCGTGCAAATTTTTAAATAGTCAAAGCTTTAAAAAAAAAAATTATATCAAATTTTTGTCTTCCTACATTAATAACACAAAAAATAATATTAACATTAACAATAATATAAAATAAAAAAATAATAAAATAATCACTATGTAAATTACAGTATACAATTAAATATTTTTTGTCTTCTTACATTATTAACACAAACAAGAAAATTAACATTAACAATAATAAAAAAATAATAAAATAATTACTATGTCAAAAGGATTTCAAATTTATAAAGTCATCTATGGAATAAAAACATCTGTCGCACAGCCAATTAAATAAGGCTCTGCTGAATTCTAATTCATTTAGTTTTCTCATTTTTTCCGGTAGCTTGTTGTATAGCTTAACCGCCATACTATAGCAGTTCGTGTCGCAAAGTTTTAGTCGATTTCGAGGGACTATCAGAGGCTTTTGTGCTACCTTTCTTTTTAAAGGAGCTTTTTCATCCTTTTCAAAAAGCGAAGGGTGATTTCTAACAAACTTACACATTTCTAGAATGTATAAGGATGGGAGTGTAAGCAGTTTTTTGTTAGTAAACACGGGTCGGCAGGAATCGGTCCATTTAAGGTTATAGATCGATCTGAGGCATTTCTTCTGAACTATAAATGCTCTTTGGGAGTCCGTGGAGTTTCCCCAGACGATTATCCCATATCTCAGTACAGAGCACACGTGGCTGTGGTACACAATTAGAGCTGTTTCTACATTCGTTAACTGTTTTATTTTCCGTAGCGCGTATATAAATTTATTTAATTTCTTACACACCATGTCTACATGTGATTTCCAGTTGCAGTAATTATCAAAATGTATTCCTAAGAATTTTATAGTATTTACTTTTTCAATTCTGTCATTATTATATTTTATTTGTGTGTCAGATGTGTCGGTTATTTTTTTTTTTTTATTATTATTTGTGCAAAATGTCATAAATTTAGTTTTATTTGTGTTTATTTGTAAATTATTTAGGTTTAACCAGTCATGTACATCGTTTAGAGCTTTATTTGTGACATTTATTGCTTGCTCAACAGTAGCCTCTTTAGTCAGAATAGTGGTATCGTCTGCGAACAGTATAGTGTATTGGTCTGTTGCGTTCGGTAGTTCATTAATGTATGCTAAAAATAGTATCGGCGAAATCGCAGTCCCTTGAGGTACGCCACATTTGTTAATTAGGTACTTAGATCTATACGTTACGTAGGTGTTAGTCTTACGGCACATTTTCACGATCTCCGTGCATTGCTTTCGACCCCTTAGGTAGCTATCAAACCAATTGTAGGCTGGGCCTCTTATACCGTAATTTTCTAGTTTATTTAATAGTTTGTCAAGAGATATCATGTCAAAGGCTTTACTCATGTCCAGAAATACAGCTATTGGAATCTTTTTTGTATCTATTGCACTAAGGATTTCTTTTATTAATTTAAAACTTGCCAAAGTAGTAGATTTATTTTTAATAAAACCGTTCTGTTGTTGACATATTATATCATTTTTATCAAAAAACTTTACCAGTCTTGTACTCATTACTTTCTCGAATATCTTGGAGATAATTGGAATCAATGTGATTGGCCTGTAGTTTCCTGCTTCAGTTTTCGAACCCTTTTTATGCAGTGGTTTAACTACGGAGAATTTGAGTGCTTCAGGAAAAATACCGTTTTCCATAGACAGATTTATTAAATGAGTCAATGGTTTTAATATAGAAAATATAGTTCGTTTTAATATTTTTGTTGTAATATGATCATACCCAGCTGAATTTGTATTCCGTAATTCCATTACAATTCTATATACTTCTACCGAATCTACTGGTTCCAGGTAAATAGAGCTGGCTAACGTTCTTCCAGTTATTGTTTGGTCTGCAGGGTGGTCATTAATTACCGGGTTTACAACATTTATGTAGTAATTATTGAAATATGTGGCAATTTCGTCGCCATTTAAAAGCATTTGATTCCCGTTCGAAATTTCTCTGATTTCATTCGTTCGGTTGGTTTCTTTGAGTCTTTCGTTAACTATTCTCCATGTGGCTTTACATTTGTTTTCGGCTTTTTCTATATATTTTTTATTATTACTATTTTGAGTACTTATTACACATTTTCTCAAAATTTTACCATATGTTTCGTATTTTCGTTTGTTTTGACTATTTTTATTTTTATAGTATTCATATTGTAGTTTTCGTTTTGTCACAAAAGATTTTTTTAGGCCCTTTGTAATCCATTTTGGGTTATAGGAGTTTTGATTCATTTTGATTTTTATTTGAGGAAAACACAAGTCAAAATAAAGGCAGACCTCGTCATGGAACAGTTTAAACGCCTTATTAACGTCTGTTTCTAGGAAAATCTCCGAGAAAGATAGGTTGCCAAGGTAGTAACAAAACTTATCAATATATTCCTTGCATAGGTCTCTTTTATATACAAACCAATGCTTTTGATAATTACTATCTGATTTTATTTTTACTGTCAATGTTTGACCAGTGTTATGGTCTGATAGTCCCAGTTCATGTACTTCTCCTTTAGCATCTTTGATGTCACTAATTATGTTGTCAATACAGGTATTTTGTCGAGTTGGTTTGTTTATATGACATTTAAAGTTGTAATTGAGTAAAATATTTATAAATTCATATTTAGACTGTGTATTATTTAATATGTCAATATTGAAATCACCACATAAAATGTTTTTGTAATTATCTTTATGATGTAGTCTGTTTAATAATATTTGAAGCTTTCTAAAAAATATATTTAGGTCCGAATTTGGCGTTCTGTACACACACAGCAAATTAATGCCGTATTTTTGTATTCGTATACCGCATATTTCGAAATGTTTTTCTAATGTCATATTTTTTAGCCATTCAATAGATTCATATTCGATCCCTTGTCTTATTAATATGCAAGCGCCACCACGTTTCTGGTCTTTCCTAGAAAAACTACTTACTAATTTAAATGCTTTTATTTTCAAATTTTCCTCGTCACCCGATTTTATAAAAGTTTCAGTTAAAGTTATAAAATCAATAAAAATGCTTTTATCTCGAAGTAGATTTATTGCTATTTCAATATCTTCAGCCTTGTTTATGGCACCAGCAATATTTTGGTGAAATATTACATGATTAACTGGTTTAGCCACGAAAAAATGCTCCGTTAGCTATTTCATTGACAGCAATATTTTCCTGGGGAGCTTTGCTTAAATTGTATTGTTCAGAATTATCATTAGTTTGCGTACTTTGGTTTTGGGTACGAGCTTCCGGTGTAAAAGTCTTATTAATGTTGCTGTTTTTATTATACGATAAGAATGTTTTGTCATAGTCTAGCTGGTCTAACACTAAATTTATTTTACGACATAACGATGACATGTTATAGTATTTTGAAATGAATGAACAATCCTTACTCTGGCTACAAATAAGATACAACATTTCGTTCAATTTAGATTCGTTTGAGCAGATGTTTTTATTCACACATAAGATGATAACGGGACATTTAACTGATTTTAGGAATAGAACTAGTTCTGTGGTCATTTTTAAAGTATTGATGTCATTTTGTCCTATAGATATAATTAATTTGTCTTCAGAGGTAATGTCGAAAAGCTGCATACTAGTCAATATATCCTCCGTGGTAGCATTTGGTTTAACAATAGACATGAAACGATAATGGCTATGCGGGTTGTAGAATCTGGATTTGTACAGCTGTGTTGCTAGTCCACTGCATTGTCTTCCTCCTATTATAAATACCCTTTTTTCACGCTTGTGGGTAGGTTTCCTTTTTTTAGTTGCCATCCCATTGTTTATCTGTGTGTTTGTCGCTGGCGCGGGGGGTAACACTACGTCATTTTGAAGTTTAGCACATATCTTTGGTTCTTGTTCTGACGAAGTGTTGGCCAGATATAGGGATGAAACGGTTCTCCATGTGTGTTGAAGGGTTCCCTATCCATTTGCATAAAATTTTAAGACCTAATATAACTTAGCATAATTTTGTTTGGCATAATTATATTTTCGCATAATATAATTACGCATAACAGCTTACACATAATTTTTTTAAGCATAATTTCTCTAACCATAATAATGATTAAGCATAATATTCTAAAGCATAAGTTTATTAAGCATAAAGTTCTATAGCATAACTTTTCTAGGCATAATATCCTAAAACATAAATTTATTTACGCATAATGATATTAAAACGGATCTCTGCCTTTTCGCCGAAAATTGTTTGCCAGATTTTCACTTGGCAACTAAGTTTCGCAGAATTTTATTTTGCCGAATAATCATTTGCCAAATTATCATATAATTTTTTTTTTATTTCCCAACCTCACATTTACCAACTGTAGGCTTGGTCTGCTTTTCATAATGACACTTTTTTAAATACCAACTTTCAAGTAGAGTTCAATTAAAATGAGTGAATGTATTGAAGAGTGCTCAGTGAGTGAGTGTTTTTTCTTTTTACAAAAGCGATTCGCTTCTAGCACTTCGCCGGCCGCTGCCGCGGCACGCTCGCTTCGCTCGCTCGGCTCGTGCGTTGTTTGTCATACTCTAACCTAACCTAACCTATCGTTACCTAAGATTGAAATGTTTGACAAATGATAAATGTCCCAAACGTTTTGTGTCATTATAATAATCAGCTTAACAATAATTCTACCAAATGAAACGTTGTCATACAAAAATTTGCTAATCGTTAGTTGTCAAAGTGAAACATCGGCGAAACGTTGGTTGGCAAGTGATAATCTGCCAAACAATTTTCGGCGAAAAGGCAGGATACTATATTAATTGTATGCCTAAATATTATTATGCTAATAGCCATTAGGCTTACTAACGTTATGCTAATAGTCATTAGGCCTACTAACGTTATGCGAATCACATTTATGCCAAAACAAATTAGTCTTTAAGATGATTATGCCAACATAAAATGTATGCCTAAAAAAATTATGCCGAAGTATTATTATGCCAAAACAAATTGTGCCAAAATCGTTATGCCGAAGTACATATATTAGGACAAAGAACATTATGCGAAAAGAAGGGATCCCGTGTTGAAGACCATTGGTGTCTCGATATTATGACATACTAGCTGCGCCCCGCGGTTTCACCCGCGTGAGTCTCGATCCCGTGGGAATATCGGGATAAAAAGTATCCTATGTGTTAATCCAGTCTCTGTTTGCGAATTTTCATCCAAATCCATTCAGTAGTTTTTACGTGAAAGAGTAACAAACATCCATCCATCCATCCATCCATCCATACTTACAAACTTTCGCGTTTATAATATTAGTTAGATTTTCTTTGCATTTTGCTAAAAAGGTGGCTCTCGAATAGGAAATGTTTAAATAATCCACAAATGATCCACGGAAATGTGTAAAAACTTATTGACCATGATGAAAACTTTTTATATGCAATTTTTTTTTCACTTTTTTAAATAAATGTGCCTGTTTTCAACGTAGATAGCATTCTTTTTGGGTATCAGAAGTTGTTTAAAACGCAAAAAATTATCCTTCTCAGACCTCTGATGAATTCTGCACAAATAGTGTCAGATCACTTTGTCAACTACGTCTTTCACATTCAGTATCTACATATAGGTACAGTTGTCTGTTGTCAGCGCTATTTCTTGGTTTTTTATTTGGTTGTCCAAGCTATACACCAGCTACCTTCTCCAGGACACTTCGTCCATCTGGCTCCATAACTCATCATCTGCCTAGCCTTTTCCCAACTATGTTGGGGTCGGCTTCCAGTCTAACCGGATGCAGCTGGATACCAGTTTTTTACATGGAGCGACTGCCTATCTGACCTCCACAACCCAGTAACTGGGTAATACGATACCCCTTGGTTAGACTGGTTGTCAGACTTTCGTGCTTCTGACGACTCGTAACGACTGTCAAAGATCCACAAATGACAGCCGGGACCAACGGCTTAACGTGCTTTCCGAGGCACGGAGGAGTCTCGATATGTGAAAATGGTCACCCATCCACGGACCAACCCCGGCAAGCGTAGCTTAACCTGATGGATCGACCCGAACGGCTGTTATTACTTAGCCACGAGCTCCTCCTGGCTCCATAAGTATCCTTTAAAAAGGCCAAAGAGGCAAACAGTTTCTCTATACAGCGCAATAAACTAGGAATCGCCACTAAAAGGAGTTAGTACATAGTTTACTGGTCATATGACCCGCTGGACACTTAACTGTTCTTACTAAAAGTACAGAAAGTACTGTCGTGTGTAACAAATTATTGCCTTTATACATGACGACATGATGGGTTTTATATATATCATAATTTAGTGTATAGTACCTTGATGGTGGTTGCAGATTTGCCAGCAATTTTGATGGGAATTGTTTCGTTGTTTTTTATTAATTTTTACGGCGTTTGTCCACCTCACCCGTCACCAGGACGTTACCTAGAAACAAGATTATTCGAACCAATCGTGATGTCTCGGTGACGGCGATGGTTTGTCCACCGCTTGGTCCACCGCGACCGAAGTCGGCGATTCAATATGTTATTGTAGAGAAAACAAAAGCCGGGCAACCAGCGCCTGTGCGACCGCCTTGTGTGGACAAGATCATACGTGTTTTGTATTGCTGGCACATCGGCTCGTCACAATCTCGGACCTAGTTCTAACGGTCGCGCCGAACTGCTCGAAGCGTCAGCGGCGGCGCGGCGGTCGGGATGACGGCGCTCGGGTGACGGACGTGGATCGGTTACGTACGCGTCATACACGCACGGCGGTTCCGAGTACTACACACCTAACCTTTCTTAAGAATATCACCAATATGGTCACTATTATGTCCGCCTAGGGCGTCCCCTCCCTGCGTTTCCACTCTCGCCTTGTAAGACATGAAGTGGTTTTAAAAGCTTGCATATCTTCCTCCATTTTTCATAATGGTCACGCTTAGAAAATTAATTATTGTTATTGATAGACAGAACATAGAGTAATCCCGTGAAATTAATGTGAATACGTTCTGAGTATATTTGGCCCCAACCAGATCGATGACGGTTCAATAAATAATATTGCAACTCATTAACACCAATAAAAATAACATTATTAATTCATACCATCTGTTGGAAAGACGCCAAGAGCAATATTATGACGTTGAATTAACTGGGCTTTTAAGTCATTCCGGATTGATTTGGTAATAATTAAGGGAAACTAAATAGGAAGACGAAAGAAGAGATTGGTGGAGTTAATGAAAGAGTGACGGCTTACGGCAGAGGAGAATGGAAGAAGAAAAAAAAATAACACCTACCACTGTTTATCTCTGCATCGCCCAAAAGTTGACTGGTAGAAAATGCCGATGGCATTAAGTCCGCCTCTGTACATTTTGTGTTTAAAGTATTAAATAAATAAGAAGAAAATGCGTTGCGCTGATCCCAAGTAGAAAGAAAAAGGAGTAAATGATAGTGTAACGGCTGACAAGGCAGAATGAAAGAAAAAACGTGTTGCCCCACCCAAAGTAGGTATCATGGGACAAAGATAGGAAGATGATAAAGGGAAACTAAATAGTCTACGCCATGTCTGTCGAAGGAGCGATCGTCGTTGGAGCAGACGAGTCCTTGGGTGGAAACCGCGTATCGGCAAGCGTAGCGTGAGATGCTCCCCAGCTAGATAGACCGACGACCTTCTAAAGGCGGCTGGATGCAGAAGGATGGATGGACGTCGACGAAAGAATAGACAAAATGACAGAGAAACAATCACAATCTGTCATTTTGTCTAACCCGTTTCTATGGTTGTCATGCTACGCGTGCTGGGCAAAGGCCGCCCCCATATTCTTCCAGGTATCCTTTTCCTGAGCCACCTCGAACTCGTCCTTGCTTGATGGTCTGAATTATTCTATCTTGAATCCCATTCAAATATTTCCTTTCTGCAGACATTTAATCCCCGTGCGTAGACAAATATTTTTATGTTTTCCTTTCATAGATTTGTGACCGAAGTTTTTACGAGTCGGATGTAAAATTTGCGCAAAGTGAGATTGTGACCTGCCTGACATTTTGTTAACATAAAAGGCATTTTATGTTAACAAAATGTCTGTGTAGTGTAGATATTCTGAAAAATCTTGAGTATTTGCTCTTACCAAAATGGCCAAGTTAAAAGGAAATAAAACCTTTTTCGACCTCATCAACCAATTTTATGCCCCATAATATTCGTACACAATAAAACTACCACTACGCTGTTATAGCCTTTAAATCATAAGCACTAAAGGTCATTATGCCATGTTAATATATTGTATTGTGTGACAAACTGTGTTACTAGGTGTCCACTGCTCTCAATCAGCCGTTGGGATTACAATGTCTTTATTTATAAACGCTGGTAACACTGGTTGGCACCGCAGCAGCAGTGACAGAAATGCATAAAATAAAATTAGGTTAACGGTTTTTTAGGGTGACAATACTGAAATGCATCAAGGATAGGACGCAATAGGAAATAGTTTTTAGGTTCAAGGGAACATAATATGTTCCCTTGAGCCTAAAAATTCATTTTCAATCTTTAAATTTCAATTTCTTTAATTTTTTTTTTTAAAGATTATGAATTCGGTGATAGATGTGAACCATCTACAAATTCTACAAATAGTAACATATTTTAAACAATGTGCACATCCGAAATCGTTGTAGCTACACGATGAAATTAATATTTCTTTATAAGAAAGTAGTTTTAAACCGGGAAGTATTTAAACAGACTCCAGAGGGCCAATTCTCTTACTTAAAAAACGTTTACATTCAAGTCGCAATCTGTCAAAGTTGTCAATAATTTTGTTAAATTGATGTTTTTTTTGACAGATTGCGAATGAGATGCGAATGTTAACGTTCTTAGAAATAAGGGAATTGCCCGCAGACCCAGGTTGGCCGAAGCAAGGAAAATCTGTTCAGGTGGAGATTCAAAGACGACTCCGCCTTGGAATGGAAATGTGATACTGGTCCACAAACGCTGGGACACTTCTTGTCGTGTCTTGCGTGTCCTGTCAGCTGCGCGTTACAGGAATGGCTAGTGATGGCGCCAAACACGTGGACGAATTCTGGGCCGAGTCTATTGAGATTGCCATCGACACGCTAAGAATAAGTATAAATTTATTTTCATAGTGTTTTACGTTCTTCTATCAGCTTTAAAACCAATAAATAAAAACACCACTTTAAAAAAAAATTGTAGACTGAACTACAAACAGCAAATGAGGTTCTAGGAAAATGGTATTTTTATGATTAAGTTATAACCCAGGCAGAAAGCACTGTGCATCAGATAAACATATTTTAGACACACTGCATATTAAGTGCGCGTGCGGCCCTGATGCGGTACCATTGAGGTCCAAATCTTAGGTTTCATCGTTCACTCGCCACAAACGAGCAATAATTTCAATAAATCAAAAAATAATTAAAAAAAACTATATTTATGGATTACGGTATACATTTCTAGTTACTAATTGGCAGCTTTTTTATTTACACTAGAATGTTAATTAACTGGTCGTTAAGTCTTTCAGTTAGTACTTAAATAAATAAATTAGTCGCTACATTAAACCTGTCCGTCTATGATTGATATTCTAATGAAAAAAGGCAAGGAACCCAGTACCACCATCGAACTTGTGGGTAGCCTAACTAGTATTTCATATTATAAACCTTCAATCAACTACACAATAGATTTTAACCGACTTCCAAAAAAGCTAGACTTCCTTCTTTTTTTGTGTATGTTCAGCGATATTTTCGCCAATTGTGAACCGATTTAAAAAATCTTTTTAGTTCGAAAGGGTATACTCCCGAGGTGGTCCCGTATAATTTTTTTTAACTTTGATTGGGTTAACTTCAATATTACGTATTTTTCCCACTTAGTACATCTGGACAATGTTCTATGTGACTCCGTCACTGTTATTTACATAGCAGGTAGTGGTATAATTCGAATTTGTGTGGTGGGTAACTAAAAAGTGAAAAATAAAAACTTTTTACAAAAAAAAACAATCGGTGGCAAAAAACGAAAATTGAAAAGCAAAGACACCGACTTCCGAAATTAAAGCTATTTATCCCTTTTTTGTGTTTTTTTGGAAGTCGGTTGTTTTTTTTTTTGTAAAATGTTTTTGAAGACTTATTTCGGACAACTTGAAACTTTGAATACGTTCCGATGACAATACATTTTAGTTTTTTCACAACTATTGTCACCACATCTTTGCAATATCTAGTGGTATAACAATTTATGTTCAAACTATAGTCATTGCTCGTAAAACTGAGTTAGATATTAATTTAGAACTGTCCGCCGATGTCCGTAAATTACGGAATTAGTCGCGCGGAACTGACTGCGCACCGTATGATACGCATGTCCGTAAATCTTTTGACTTTTCACTTGTAACTTTTGTTTACCGAAGTACCTATTATACATCCTCTACAGGGTTATGCAGAGGTGTACCTATAGTACACCCACATCCATACTATCCATACTTCCATACTAATACTATAAATTCGAAAGTAACTCGGTCTGTCTGTCGGTCTGTCTGTCTGTCTGTCTGTCTGTCTGTCTGTCTGTCTGTATGTTACCTTTTCACGCCTAAACCACTGAACGGATTTCTACAAAATTTGGCAAGGAGATAGATGGCATCCTGGGGAAGGACATAGGATACTTTTTATAGACATACCACGCGGGCGAAGCCGCGGGCGGTTTGACTTTTCACTTGTAACGTTTGCTTACCGAAGTACCTATAATACATACTCGAAGGATAAGGCAGGGTGCATAGGTAATGTGGGTGTACTATAGACACCCACATTACCTATATTACATGAAACACATGACACAACTGGGTCTAACGTGGCGATACAAAAAGCTGTGTTAAGTTTAATATTTCTTAATTTTTAATCTAAATGGTCGCCCAAAGTGACCTAACTGCTACTGCCCTGTAACTGTCAAATTGTTACTTATAATAGGCACGCAAAAAACATCGTGAGGAAACCGAGACATATTTCTTGACGGCATGTGTAGCCAAGTCAGAGGCCCTTGGGCGGCTTTAAAACTCTGACACCAGGTTAGTCACCACACGAAAAGAAGAAGGAGATAGGCACGCTGTTGAATTTTATTGTACCTTTAATAATTAAGAAATAATTACTTAATAGTATTAAGATTGATAGAAGTCTATAAAAAACAAATTACATCAACTCTACATAACATAACATCACGTCCTGTTTCCCCGAAGTGTTTGGCCTTTTTTTTTTTTTGGGTGGGAAATCGTCGAATGACTTCTCCCGCTCTGGGCGGAGCGGAAGGGTGTGTCAGACTCTTACTGACTGTTGCCTGTTGCCAGGGTCCCGGAACACGACGCGCCATCGACCCGGGCCTAGTCCTTATCGACGGTATCGGCTTAAGTCTTAAGACGGCGAGCTACCCATTGCTCGCCGTAGGCGGAGGTGTACCTATGGTACATTTCCTCATTTATGTTTAAGTCTAAGCAAGCCTCGTCTTTAGATTGGGTTTGGTGTCAGCGTATTTAGATAGAACTATTCAATGATTTTCTGACGCATCTCAACAGCAGTCTCGGAGGAGCGCGTGGTTAAGCTATGCGTGCCCGGTTGGTCTGTGGATGAATAACCATATTGGGTACCTCGCAGTAGCGCTTTTTATGAATTAGTCTATAACTAGTTGTGCTAACTGAACTGACCCATGCCATCTTTCATTATAACTTTTGTTTGCTTAGTTCTTTAAATGGACCTTAAAACGGTTATTTCAATATTCAGATGCAAAAAGTTCTCTAAGCAAATGGGAAAGTTTGTACAAAACAAATGTTTATTGATTGTAAACAAAACATTTCAATATTATTTGGAATTCTCCAGCAATAAGCCGTAACGTTATAATAGCTGGCTTTTCGGAGAAATGTCGGGAGTCCGCTCAGTGTTGCCAGGTTAGAAAATAATATTTTGCACGACTGACAAAATGTGTGAGCATAATTATAACGCTGTATATTTTACTAGTAAAAAGTGAAATATTTAAAAAGCATATTTAATAATAATAGAGGACATTGTGTAAATTAATAAAATACGTTTTTTTTTTGGCAATGTCTCGAATTAATTGTAAACCGATTCGTCGAGTTGAGAAAGTAATTCCACGACAGTTTCCATTAATTTTCCTCAGTTCCAAATTAAAAACCTTTCTTGAAACCAGATGGCGTTCCGAAAAATCAGCAGCACTACTGCAAAACCTATTCCTGGCAACACTGGTAGCTGGCAATAAAAGTAAGTGGATGCAGCGTTTATAGCCCATTTTATGGGAGTTCGTATAAGTTGGCGATACCCAACGTTGCCATGATTAAACTATGCCGTTTATAATCTTACTAAATTAAATTTCAACTGAATCTGGTGATCCTCTTTAGTGAACTAGTTATTTATACACGTCTTGTATTAATTTAAAGTGGTTTATGCTGCGTTTATACTCCATTTATATCCCCTTTTATGACGCATAGTGTTGTGATTGGCACTCGCGTGGTTTTACTCCAGTTAACGATGTTGGATGTGAAGTTTCATCATTGAAAAAGTTGATCTTAGTTTAATTATAATTAAATTGTGCTGTTTTGATGGGCAAGGATAATGATAGAGTGGGAACACTTGCGTGTGGACGTTGGCAGGTTATGCTTAGCTCAGATGACACGCACGCTGTTGATAATTATTGTGGAGACAGCACCCTAATTGCAATAGCAATGGCTATCAGTCGACTTCGTATTTAGTAAAAAAGGGCCTATGTAACCATTGTTGAATGTTGATGCTTATCAGCTGCATGGGGTCCCAACTCGAACAAATTATAATTAGTCTTGAAAAAAAATCATAGATGGCAGCATAATGTAACAATTATGAAATTAACAATCACTAAAAAGCGTTATTACGGCAAATTTTGGCTATAGTAATATTAGTAAAAATCAAAACATCTTTGTTTAATGCTGATTTATGTATTTACACTCATAAATCTCGTATTTTCAACAAAAAACTTAAATTAAGCCTTTTACTTCAATTCGAATCCTTAGAATGATAAAGTAGCTATCTATAATCATTTGGTTTAGAGGTCTTTGCAATAGATGGCGTTTTACTAAAGTGATTACAGGTCACTTTAAACTTGAAACGTTTAGTCGTTTCGTTAAGGAAAATCAAACAACATTTTTTTTATCTAGTACTTTACGTAGAAATATAAGAATTGAACGCCTAGGAAGAAAAAAACGTAAAAAAAGGAACAAAAAATCCTGGAGTCTTGCCTTGTACCTAGGCAAGACTCCTAGATGGCGTTTTAAAACTACGGTCTCTGGCAATTAGTTAGTCGATGATGCTGCCATCTGTTAAAAAAATGGGGAAGAAAAATAGCCAGCTCAATTGCCAGACTTAGGGTGGTGTCATTTCTTCGTATGGGATTGGGTATCTGTACGTAGTATTATAATATCTGTGCCAGCTGTATAAGTTTATTTGCGACATACACGACGGCATTACGGCGGAAAGAACATAAATACAAAAACCGTTGCGAATCAGACTCGCGCACGAAGGGTTCCGTACCATTATTTATAAAAACGGCAAAAAAAAATCATCATCTGTGACAACTGTCTAACTAGCCTGGTGACAGACGGACAGACAGCGGAGTCTTAGTTATAGGGTCCCGTTTTACCCTTTCGGTACGGAACCCTAAAAATGAACAAGTTGGGGGCAACAAATATGCGTCACATCCACCCTCAGCATAATGCTGCGACCCTATGCTAGACAAAGCCCCAGCGCTGGTTTTCAGAGACAGCCGGCACGGCCAGATGACAAATGAAAAACACCCTTAGCTACTAAATTCATTTGAAATCCAAATAAAAGAAGATCCTGCGAATTACGTCAGATTTTGTGGCTCCCTGACAAAAAAAAAACGAAATTGGTTCGTAAAACTGCAACGATTTCCATTTATCACAAAGGCCTTAAAAATAACCATACAAAGAATAAACTCAGCTCAGAATGTTTTTAAAAACGTCATAATCTGAGATAATACACACTGGCCGATCGTTAAATGCCTTCAAAATTATAATTTAGGTCATTTTAACTCGTAAAACTTATATTTCTTAAATGACATTCAATGTATAACGATTCTGAGAATGTTACATTGATAGCTTTTCGGCTTTCGGCCTCCGTTTTGTATTTAAATTTAAATTAGTTTTATTTTAATGTTGTATTTATTTTAAACTGCTTCGATAATATGGGAATCAATTGGGTTATTTGTTCGATAACGTGGCTAAGTAATAACAGCAGGTTATGCTACCCTTGCCGGGGCAGCGAGGTAGAAAGATTTCTACAACCTGCACCCTAATTGCGTCATAAACCATCAATCAGACTTGAAATCGGTTTGAAACAAATGTCTAATTCATTGCTTCATAAGTTTGAAAAAAAACATCTGCTCAACAACATTAATAACGCAATGAATGTTGTTGAACTGTCAAAATGAAACAAATTAGTCTTAATCGGTTACGAAAATAAGTTACGCAATTATATAGCCGATCGATGTTAAGAATGAAGAAAACTTCCGGTCTATTCTGTAAGAATCTTACCGTGGAAACTTCAGTGAAGTGAGCTTGAGGTGCGCTGTCATAGTGCCAATCCTAGTATCCTAGCATCTGGTGGAATGACAGCTCACTTCACCTAAGTTCACTCGGTGAGATTTTGTGCGTCCCGCACTACACTTGCCGATACGCGGTCTCCACTCTAGGATCGTCTGTTTAGTAATTAATAAATACATTTTATCCATTACACTTCCCAGACAAGAACAAGTTATATAAAACAACATCTCCGTTACATAATTAAGAGAAACCTCATCATTTTGTAGGAGAACAAGATCACACAAATTATAAACATTTGGTTATAACTCTCAGTGTGTTTACAGTCTCACTCAAACATTTGCCCGGTTTAATGTAAATCGAGGATCTACTGGCACTAATATTATTAAACATATGCTGTTATATTTGAAACATCGTCTAACGTAGGACAGTCCGAGAAAATGGTGGAAACACATGTCGGGGCGATACGGCTTGTTATTGTAAAATTATTATGAACATTGTAAAACAATGGAATCTTGTGAACTACTCCGGTTAAAGTTTAGCGTTACGTGTATGTTATTGTGACGGCTACTCTTTAATTTATGTAGTGATCGCGGAAACGGACCTATGTTTAATATTTCAGTTGTATGGCTTGTAATATTTTCTGCAGTACTTTCTGTTCTTCAGTTGCCCCACACTGCTGTTTAATCCTAATATTTACAAACATTTTCTAACACTAATACTCACATGAAATCAAGTCAAATGATCAAAATAAATGTTTGTTTAGAACATGTTTGTAAACATTTTTAACGGCCGTGTGGTAGTCAGCAGGTACCATTGGAATGATATTGAATAATAATAATAATAACCCCACCGCCGTATCTCTACGTTGACGTCGTGGTGGGGCTTGCGCGCTCCGAACTCTGGGTCTGTGCCGGTAGAGTTTACTTTGCCGGGACGGGTCTAGGATGAGGAGCCAGACCAAGAGAGATACAGAAACCCGCAGGGCAGCATGTGGCGAGCTGTTGGGCAGTAGCGACCCCACGGACCCTATCTCCCGGGAGAATTCTTGTTCCTCACCTCTGGCTTGCCTTTATTGACCGGCTGGAGTGAACACTGACGAGGAACAGAGCTCCCACCTCATTCTTGCCTTGATTGGCCGGCTTGAGTGGAGACTCGCAAGAGTAAACGTGCTCGGAGGAAGGAAGTATTCCAGTAAGTGCTCGTAGGGATCTTGACCATCTTCCGGGCTCTGGGATTGTTCTGAAAGCCGTGGAATACCTCTCCACTCCTCAAGCACCTCAGGAAGTGTTGCCCCCTTGTCGCTACGTCACTATGTGCTAGCGACTGTTTTCGGGGGCCCATTATTGAGTGTGCAAGTCACCCCCTGCCATTTTATCCGTGTATATATAAAACATTGATCAGGCAGGGGCCATAGTCCTTCCATAGTTCCAGGTTACCAGTCCACTTTAGCCACCTAAACTCATAACCCAATATGTTTGTTTCCCTATCCTGCAATAGTCTTACTACAACCGGGGATTGTCCTTGGCTGCACTTGTATAGTGCGAACAGGGATACTCGTCGGTTGGTGCCTCATTCCATTAAAAACGTCTAACGGGCCTCTGCGAGTTGGCTTCGGCCCCTCGTACGCCTTCCAAAAGACCGGGACCCCATGGTCCCGAGATGTGTAAATGTAAAAATAATAATAATAAAGAGCAAATGTGCTCGGAGGAAGGAAGTATTCCAGTAAGTGCTCGTAGGGATCTTGACCATCTTCCGGGCTCTGGGATTGTTCTGAAAGCCTTGGAATACCTCTCCACTCCTCAAGCACCTCAGGAAGTGTTGCCCCCTTGTCGCTTCGTCACTTTGTGCTAGCGACCGTGTTCGGGGGCCCATTATTGAGTGTGCAAGTCACCCCCTGCCGTTTAATCCGTGTATACCATAACATTGATCAGGCAGGGGACATAGTCCTTCAATAGTTATAGGTAACAAATCTACTAAACCACCCAAACCCATAACCCAATATGTTTTGTTTCCATGTTCTGCAATAGTCCTACACCAACCGGGGGTTGTCCTTGGATGCACTTGCATAGTGCGTACAGGGATAATCGTCGGTTGGTGCCTCATTCCTTGAGAAACTGTCTAAGGGGCCTCTGCGAGTTGGCTTCGGCCCCTCGTACGCCTTCCAAAAGACCGGGACCCCATGGTCCCGAGATATGTAATCATATATAATAATAATAATAATATTGTATAATGTGATAAATAATAAAACTGTAATTGTAGCCACACTATTGAATTAGGACAATCCTGTAATGATAGTGATGATGAGTTGCTAAATAAATAAATAAATATTGAAAATAGTCGCCGGTGACAAGTTCATTTTAGACAGATACATTTTTTTTTTAATTTCTCAAAAGCGCAATGAGCCTGAGTTTCTATTCCCAAATCCGCACTGCGAATTTTATTCGGGCGGTTTTATATCCAGTGAATGGCATTACAACAAGCGCGAAATTTTAATCTCCAGTGCGTGTAGATACATCAGATACCATTGTGTTACAGAATGGCGATAAAAATTTCACGCAATTTTTATTGGCAGT
Source organism: Lithophane socia (assembly GCA_947522985.1). NCBI lineage: Eukaryota > Metazoa > Arthropoda > Insecta > Lepidoptera > Noctuidae > Lithophane > Lithophane socia. The sequence goes on along the minus strand of OX383270.1, from coordinate 5,060,814 downwards.
GCGAGCTAAGCCGTAAATATATTACTTACTAGCTTATGCCCGCGGACTCGTCCGCGTGATGGTCAAACATTATCCCACGAGAACGTCCTACTAGGATAAAAAAAGTATCCTGTAACCCAGATTACTCTGGGTTCCTAACCCAGAGTAATCTGGGTTAGGAACCCAGATTCAGCCGATATGGTTTGAAAAGGTAACAGACAGAAAGACAGAGTTACAATTTTATGGTTATCGATCTATTGTCAGTGTCACAGAATTCTTTCGTGTTATAATATGGTCTCGTCACTTCCACACCCAAAATTCATAAAGCAAACTATGAAAATGAATGTCAAAGTACCCAATATCTTCATAATGTGTTTCATTGAATACCAATAATGTCGGAGCTGCGGTCATAAAGAGTGCATGCGTTAAAACTTGTGCACTTACGTCTGTATTCGAGAAGACAGTCGTAAATTATAACTAATGCTGGGTTATGGTTCTCCTCTATAACTTCAGAACGTGTACAGCCACGAGCAAAAATATGTATACACTTAACAAAATTCAATTACGATTTTCTCGTAGAATAACGATGGCAACTTTCAAACTCAAACACAAACCATTTATTTCAATTAAACCAATTACAGGCACTTTTGAATTGTCAAGGAGTCGGTCAGTTAGAAATATGAAGCTAGTTGCCCATTCCAAAGCGTAGTAGGTACATATGGAGAAGAACGGGCAAGAAACTCCACGGACACTCTTTTACAAAAAAATTGGTTACATCGTATATGTTATTATTATACATATTATGAGAACAATGTAGAAAGCACGTTAAAAGCATCTGCAATTATAAAATAAAAACAAAAAGCAATTCAAATATTAAAATAAGCCATGGCAGCTAAGAGCGATGAGAGATATTTCGAGATGATACCTACCTATTTCATAATAATATAGGTTCCAAGGTTCCAGGTTCCAGGTTTTCAATTGGGCTCGCCTATTTGTAATACGGCGTGTTATGCGATAAGGCTGCGACATATACATATTGGTGCTCGTGACTGTACCTACCACAGATTCTATTCTATACAAGGTGGCTACGACAATACGACCATAAATTAAACTGCGTCTAATGACTGCGTGTAATGACGTTCCGAGTCAGCATACGACAATTCAATCAAAGATAATTCAATCAAAAAATTATTATTTTAAAGTTTAAGGTGTGGGCCGTATTGTTTAATTTACATATCGAAGTTCTATTGAAGAAAAAAATTATTATTTTTAAATTGTTGATGTACTTATTTATGAAATTCAAATGTAATTTATTTTAGTGTACCTATATATTTTAATTGTGTAATTTTGTGTGTAAATTCAGATACAAGTTACTTGTTTATGAATTATTCACAATAGCTAGTCAAAGATAGGCTGGTATTATAATGATTCTGGAAACATGCAAAATATTAAAACAGGGATCCAGCGATGGGCGTTGACGAAATACAATCTAACTTTGTTAACAATTTTCCCACAATATACCTACAATAACCACCATGCCTAGCATTCAAACTATCGATTATTAAATGATACATCACTGGACACAATTTCCGCAAAATGTATGTGTATATTAAAACTAGTTAACTGTTGTTTACCGGCCACAGGCTAGGGTGCATCCACGAGTGGTTCCGTACCCTGCATTTATAGCCATAATAATGAGTAGGTAGACATATTAATTAGAGTTGCGATATGACAATATTATTGTTCACGATATTATCATCTACTGTCTCGTTGGCATGCGGCATGAGGTCCTGAGTTCGATTCCCGTGTTGGGCAAAGTGTTATTGGTTTTTTTTTCTCAGTAGCACCCTTTTTTCTTTTTTTTGTGGGTGGGATATCATCCAATGACTTCTCCCGCTCTGGGCGGAGTGGAAGGGCGTGTCAGACTTTTACTGACTAAAACCCACCCGTGTTCCTTCAGTTGCCTGTTGCCAAGGTCCCGGTATCCCTTTCGGACTAACCCGCTACCCTGGCAGGCATCGGTCCTAGCGGACCCCGCCAATTAAAAGTGATGCTCGGATTTGAACCCGCGCGCCTCCACGTATCAGGCGCTGCTCCTTATCTTCATCGGCCAATTCGCCTGTCTCAGTAGCACCCTGGGGTCTGGATTTGTGCCCGGTTTATGGCAATAGGCTCGCCCCCTGTTACATGGGACTTAAATATAACTGGCGAAATGCGGGTGAAAGGTAAGTACTATTGGTACACCTCTGTATAACCCTTCGGTGGCGTTACAGGCGTGATATTATGAAATGGTATATATTAGGTCCACCTATGAAATCAGCGTTTTGTATGGGGAATTTTAAAGAAGTTGCATTTTTCATACTAACATTTTCTTAATTTATTTAGCAACCATGAACACTAATGTTTTAAAACTTTACTGCAATATTGTTTAAAAACTAAGATAACACTTAGATTAAACGACAAAAATAAGATTTGGCTAAGTTAAAAAAAATATAGTGATCATTTCTGCTAACAAAATGAGGAGTTATTTTAAGGGAGTTATTTTAAGGTATTTTTTATGTTTAGAAAACTATAAGTAATAAGGTTTTTTACTATTGGTAGTTATCTATGATGGTCATTATTCGGTATAATATCAAGCAATTGATGAACATTTTAAATCATAGAAGTGACGAGGTTCTCTGTTTGTGAGAAAAAAACCCAATTACAATATTATTATTTCTATACTACCTAAACAGTATAGATTGATTTAGTTTTCAATTAAGTTGTCATCAAGTAGCAAAAATTCCCAAAGCCAAAAGATCTCTTAAAACCTTAATTAAAACTCATGCTCTACAAATTATAATTAAAAAGAATTCCAAAAGCTTAAAGACCTTAATTTTATGGCGTTTTCTTAGTAATAAATACATTACATCACGAACTCACGAGATGCATGTTGTCATTTTTTATCATGAATCGATTAAGAGGCGCGTGAGTCGACCGCGGATAGCCCGAGTGTTGCAGATTTTGAGTATTTTTGACATGCCCGATTATGGCTTTATGGTGCAGGGCCGAATTTGGTTGTGCCAAAATATTTGCTAATAAGGTTGTGATATTTTTTTTGCTTTATTTTACTTTTATTGGAATTTTATTAACTTTATAAATAAATATGCACGTATACACCTACTCTTAATTTATTGTCAGGGCAGCGCTTAGTTAATTTGAGTTAATGATCTTTATTTTTGTTAGGTAAGTGTTCAAATCAGTAACCTGATTTGAACACTTACCTAACAACAATAAAGATTAATTTATATTATTTTATTTAAATAATTATGCAATCGGATAAAGAGGTCAATGCAATTAGTATTCATACGTTACTTCCCTTTATGGACAAAAGTTGTATTTTACAAACACATTTAAAAGTAATAAACCAAGAAAATAAATGTTTAGATTGGTTTAATAACACGAACAGAATTAAATAAGTTTTAAAGTAAAATTAGAAAAGCTCTGAAAAAACTTTGAACCTGTATAAATATAAACTTAAAGGAGTACTAACAATGTTCTGCAAAGAGGCAAGAATCAGTTAATTATAAAAATCGTATTTTTAGAAAAATTGTAATTAATAATGTAAAGTAATGAACTAATGATAGATCAAAAATAGAAGCGTTGTTGCAGTTTGACATAAATAGTGAATTGAAAAAAAGTGGGTACTAGATTTAACAGTTAACTTTTATTTCAGAGACGAATTTAGAACAGACCACTATAACAAAAACTTAAAAAAAAAGTCTTATATTTTTTAAATTAAAAATGCTAAATACTAAGAAAGTATGTACTTATTCAGTTTGTTTTTACAGCAATTCCTTTGAAAGTTTCAATGTATCTATCTATTGAATTAGTTAAATCATTCTACCTATTCTAAGCAATGCGAAATAGCTATCAAGAATGACGTCTTAAACGGAATGGGCTGCCTCGTGGACATTTGTCAATTTCTCAGTAAGCAATAAAATGAAAATACAAATTTATTTTCAGTGCCCTTCCACAGAATCAATAAGGGAACACGTGTCCCACTCCCACTTCGAGTTTTCTGTTCGAAGAAATTGTTAGCTCTATCACACCGCAAGCGAAGGATATTTTCGCATAAACTGATATTCTGGCTCTGGAATTGTTCAAGCTCTACGATTTTCTCGAAACTCTGCAATCGCTGTCTGTAAAATTCAAGCATTTATTTAAAATACTAGCTGCGCCAAATCCATTCAGTAGTTTTTACGTGAAAGAGTAACAAACATCCATCCATCCATACTTACAGACTTTCGCGTTTATAATATTAGTTAGATTAGATTGTGTAGGTACCGTCTACAGTTAGATATAAAACAATTGACAAATGTTAAAACTATAAATGCGCTAAGATTCGGTCATTTGGCAACAGAACACAGGATTACAATACCGTGTGATAGGCGGCCGCATCCGATGAATGTTTTATAGATTGCAGCAGGTAACTATCGACCGACTTCGTCGTTTCTAACTAACAATACAATAAACTAATACTAGTTTGTTTTGTTATTCCGACAAATGAATCATAGTTAGTATTATAGTTACTGTCGGTCTATATTTACTGTGTCGCGAAATGTACTATTTTACGTTAATTGAAACCAAACTACTGGTTGCTATTTTCGAAATCGAAGTATAAATCAGTTTTTGTAGACGGAAGTCTAAACACATTATTGTTACTGAGATTAGCTATTAAAAAGACGTTCTTTTGGTAAAACTTTTACATATTTTGGCAACGAATCCCTTAGGTATATATATAATAATATAATATAATATAAATAAATTCACTCGTCCCCATCAATTCATATAAAAAAAACATGACTATGTATTTTTTACAAAAATTTAACTATTAGCAATTCCTGTTTCCATAAACGGCCCGTTAACTTACAAAAATAGTAATTTTACGATATTTTAACGTCGCAAGTGGCAATCATTGTGTTTATTCCTTGACGCCGAGTGCGGCCCAGTGTTGGGACTGGTTTGCAACTTTGTTGCGGTGGCACACGTAATTGTTTTATTGGTTTTTTATCCGAACAACTGTGCGATCCGGTCCGTATTGTACGCGCGTAGGACGTTGGCCTACTGACACATATTGTTTTAGAGGAAGATTGTTTTTGTTCTTAGATTTTGAGGTTACTTTTTGGGATGAAAATAATGAGAAAAGAAAGTATAAAAATGCCTATAATGGCATGAATACAAAAAACCACCTTAAAATTAAGCCACCTAATATATTATTTAGGCGATATATTACAAGATTAAAAGCAATGGCATAAGCCGTTAGCGTTAAGCCGTTGGTCCCGGCTGTCATTTGTGGATCTTTGACAGTCGTTACGGGTCGTCAGAAGCCCGAAAGTCTGACAACCAGTCTTACCAAGGGGTATCGTATTACCCAGTTACTGGGTTTTGGAGGTCAGATAGGCAGTCGCTCCACGTAAAATACTGGTATTCACCTGCATCCGGTTAGACTGGAAGCGGACCCCAACATAGTTGGGAAAAAGGCTAGGCAGATTGATTTAAAAGACATATCCAACTGATTTTCTCATTTCTACTTGTCTTAATCAAGTGACCAGTCTGCGCAATCCACTGTAAATAATTTACCAGATTTAATTACTTAAGTCCACACAAACCAATGATTACGATAGAAATAATTATCATCTGTTTAATATTCTATTAATAACAAATAATAAATAATGAAAATTAGGCCAATCCTGAGCGGGACCAGTATGTTTAGTTTGATGCAACTGAGGAAACATGTATTAAGTTGTGTGTGTTTGTCTGTTTGTGTGTGTGTAAGGGAAGCTCCTGGCCATAAAGTAAGGTCGGAGATTCGATCTTATGGATAGTACAGAAAAATATTATAATCATTAAATTATTGACATTTTTGTTACATACTGTATACAACAAGTAGGTAGATATTGTCACCGGTAATGAGTACAAATAAATTAGTTAAAAATAACGTTTTTTTTTACTATTTCAGGTTTTCATCAGATCTAGACACAAAAACCTATACCTAATATTCAGCATCTTTGGACATTTTATCCTTAATTTTTTTTCAATATGTATTTTTATTTTAGTGCTCATCATTGCGTTTTTTTTTTTTGAGAAATTCATAAATTTTTGAGAAATTCATTAAATCACCTACCTATTTACAAAATTAGATCTCGATCGGATCACGGAAAGTCGGAGAAAAAATACTCAAAACCCGAATGAAAAGACTGGCCATCTGACAATGTCAGGTATGCTACTTTTTCAAGAAATAATAACTGTGAGTCCAGAGAATTAAAAAAATATGAATATGCAGTTCTAGGGTTATATTTGGGAATCTCTTAGTTTCTTGTAACAGTTGCTGGTTTAATGTCATCTCGACTATAACACAAGAAGAGAATATAATCAAAGAGTATATAAAATTAAATGATCGCTACGTTCACGAACTGTTGAGGACTTGACATGTTACACTTGTATGGAACGGGCATTACACCTTCATTTAAATTTCGAACTGTCAAACTAAATTGTTTGTTTTTTTTAAATAAGACAATGTTTAAGGCAAAAAAAATGTTCTTTAAAAGAACGTACTCACCTACTAAAAAAAAAATATTTTAAAACTTCTTTCTATAATATTTTATTGAGTTTTTCATCAGCTGTTTATCTAGCTTTTCATCAGCTGTAGTTTTCAATTACGAGAATTGCTGTCATCGTTCGAATGCAAGCGATTGGTTCGCACTACAAAAAATATGTATCCGGCCATGATGCATGGGAGGTCGCGAATATCGAATACATTATGTTAATTGCTAATAAATTAAGTACTAATTAGAGTTCGTGTAACTTCAAGTACAACAGGCTGATAAATTAGGTATGAATACATTTATTGATCTTTCGATTGCGTCTGTCGTCCGTCAGGTTGATGTGTTTTTATTGTAGAACCATCTATCTACATACTAGCTGCGCCCCGCGGTTTCACCCGCGTAAGGCTCGATCCCGTGGGAATATCGGTATAAAAAGTATCTTATATGTTAATCCAGGTTATAAGCTATCTGTTTGCCAAATGTCATCTAAATTCATTAAGCCGTTTTTGCGTGATTGAGTAACAAACATAAGTAATTATTAGTAGGATTATGTATCACAGGTCACAGCAAAAAAAAGCTTGAATATCTTTAGCTAAAAGTTAAAAGTTTTTAATTTGTTCATTGATTTTATATTTTCGTCGGAAATATTTATACTGTCGGTACCGTCTTACGGATATCGTATGAAACGTATTATGTCTGATGGTACTTTTCCCAATGGGTTCATCTTGTCCTAATGGGACGAAATGGACCATAGCTGGCGACGGAAGGATGACGAGTCCGTTCAGCAGTTCAGCGTTAAAAAATATTGGTTCTACTCTTTCCTAGTAATCTAGTTCCGCCAAGCTAATGATGTTGGTGGTCCCTGCTTGCCATTCTCAATGTTAATCATCCCTGTCTAAGTTTCATCTTCAGCTGACACTTCATTATCAGCGCCTTTCTTATCAGACGACATTTAATTCATGAACCATCCAGCGCGACCAGCCGCTACACGAGGTTTGCTCCATCTACCCGCAGACAGGCGCGACTCGACTTTGGTGGACCAATTTCTAATTCACGGAAATTGTTCTCCCGGTGTCGGGTCACGTCTGTCTACGAGAGCCTTTATACGATCCTTCCCTACATTACCTGATACTTATATTATCTTGTTTCTTCTTACAGGCGGCGCAGGAGCCCACGGCCCCCGCTTCGACGTCAACGTCGGCGTCAGCGGCTGGCGACGGTGCCAGCACCTCATAGGGAGCTAGCATCAATGTTGGGACTCTGTGTATATTTCCAGGACACCTAGTGCTAGATCTGTTAAGTTACGCCCACACGAAAATGTACCTTATGTTATGTTGTTATAAGACTTGTATTTTTTTTTGCGCACTGACATGTGATTAGGCCTTGGCGGCATCGAAAATAAGGAGCGAATTAAAGGAAATCATAAATTCACATAAATTGGATAATTCATTCAGATGTTGTGTACTTGTGACGTAACGGTGAAACCCATAATTAATATGCCATTTCGTCAATTCAACATCATGATTTGGTAGGTATGCTCGAGGTTCCACCATCTTCAATGACAACGACACATCATTTTTTTTTCCAAATCCGGTTAGCTTGAAAACCTCGAAGCAAGAACCGTGCCGTACGAAATTACGAACCGGCATTCAACAATGACGGTTAAAATATGTATCGTCTATGCTCCGAAAATTATAGAGTAAAATAAAGGGCCATGCAGACTAGCGCGACTTTAACAAAACAATTTCTGAGAAATCTTTACGGTAGAACAATTACCGCTTCGCGACAAGTCGCGCTAGTCTGCAATAGCCTTAAGGCCGTATTCACATATCGGTGCGTTAACGATCACAATCCATAGAGAAATGTTTATTTTTTTACAACACCTTGTAATAAGGAGTCGTACGATGTTATCAATATTGTCTATTACTGTGTGAGCTTTACTTTGTTTATCACTAACTTTTATATCAACTGGTATTTTATTTCTTGTGAATCGGAAAGTGTTCAAAATAATGGTCCATAGGTATTGGAAGCTATAGTCTCTGTTATGAGGCTGCAATTTGTAGACACAAAATGATAGTTTAAATATGTGGTCTGGAATAGTCGGGGGTAGAAAAAAAAGGATTATTTTTTATGCTTTTATTATTGTTGTTGTACCTGAGTTTTGCCTTAATAAATTGGAATAAAAACCAGCATTTTTGGCGATAAAATCACACTTCAGATAAGTACTCATAACTGCAGTGGAACTTAATCTCGTCTTTTACAAAACATTCACACTTAAACGGCTTAATCAGAAAACGTGAAAACCAATCTCTCAATGCAGTCTGGTCACTTTGGATTTCCAATTTATTCGCGCATAAAGAACATTCATCGCTTTATCATGTCCAGAAACGAGCAATGAAAATAATTAACGTCATTATGTCTCATCGTCATTCTGTAATCAGATACTTATTGAAATTAAACATGTAAAAAGTAAAAAAATATCGCATGTACAGAGTGAGTGCAGTGCACTATGTTTTTAAATGAATGTGCCCAGGCATTAAATTTGAGACATTTTCAGTCAAAAACAGTGTTAAAAAAAAAACTGAGCAAAATATTCCTATTTAAATCTTCCATCATTAAAGATATCTTTACCTTATGTCGCGACATTTTACCTCAATCTGCCCTAAAACTGCTTCGAGTCTAATGCAATAAATCACAGTTTTGTCTAAGGACAGGACTCAGGACCAAATTATAAAACAATCAGCCCTTAAAGGGGATGCGGTACGCAAGCCCGCGTAATTCAAATTTTCTTACGTGTTTTGCAATTCGCAGGTTAGTCAGGTTGCATGTTAATCAAAATATGATTGGCGACCGTAACACATTATTAGGGGGGACCTAATAATGTGTTACGGTCGCCAATCATATTTTGATTACCTATGAAATAGGCGTTTTTTTCTCACTAATAGAGAACCTCGTCACTTCTATGATTTAAAATATTCATCAATTGCCCAATATTATGTAGATTGTGTGGGTCATATTTTTTTATATATTTGTTTTTTTTCTCTCTTTCTCAGTTACTTTTTATGATGATCTGGTAGTTTGAGTACTTTATGGGGCCTACCCAAATGTATTTTCTTTGGTATTGTTTGTCAAATCGTTGAGCTCCTTAAATTCTGAGTTGAGCTACACGATTACTGACAAGTGCGTGCACTGAGTGGATAGGTCCACTCAATCTGTGTGGTTCTTTCCTCAAAAGACCATTTCAGACACCAATCTACATGTTCTTGACATGATCTGACCAAGATTATGTCTGGACTTTAAAAGAGACTGTGACCTCTGAGTTTGTTCTCAGAGTAGTCAGATAGCAAAATGCCGACCTCATCTAGTTTTATTTTTAAAATATGATCATATGATATGATCATTTATCATTAAGATATGTATTAACAGATTATTATTATCATTACAATCATCAATACAACGGTCTTAGTTAGACTCAAATGTCATGGATTCATGATTTCATGAAAATAGTAAGGGTACAACTTAGAGAGTTGTATTGATAATTTTAATTTTCCTGTAAATGCATATATGTTACGGTCGCAATTCATATTTTGACTACATTTATTATATTATACAATCTGATACTGACCTGCAAATTGCAAAAAAACGGCTTTTGCAGATCACTTCTAAAATGTATTGACTTCTGTGATAATATTCGAGTAGCGGCCACTTGGCTAGTAGTCTAGCTATTAAAATAGCCTGCGACGTTAAGTCGTACAATATTAATGTGCTAGACACAGCTAGGGATGTACGCAGGCGTCGGGCGGGGCATGCGGAGCGCCGCCCCTGGTTACAAGTTACGTAAAATGGGCAAACATCGAAAACAGATTTATTGCCCAATTTTGTGGTCCTTTTTTTTTCTATAAAAAAAAAACCGATTTCGGGCAAGCCAGGGATGGTTTTGTGCGTACAAATTGCAACTTCATGGTGATGGTAAAATTATTATAATGATGTCATGTCTTGCAGTCAAGCTACTGCTAGACAAAACCCAGTGTAAAGTTACAAAAAAACGTAATTTGCAGAAACTTGTTTTCTTGATGTTCTTTCAGTACAATAGGAAGTGCCCAAAATATTGTAACATTCATTTTATTTTTTTTACCCTTTCACGTAAAAGATAACAAGGTGTATATTTATATTGCTATATATCTGTACATGTGTTAATTTTAACTTTATTCATTCCATCCTGAAAAACACTGTATTTGCGTAGGTTTGGTCAAATGTGATATTTACTAAATTATGAATTGGTTTAAGATCTCAAATTCACTAACTGATATTTTAATAATATTTTTTTTAATCGATTTTTTTTTTATAAAAAATGTTGTATGGTGGCCAGAAAAGTATTTTATTTTCTAATTTACGAAAATATATTTTGTTATAAATAAATTGAAATTACTTTTAACTTGAAATGGATTTTAGACGAACACTAATAAACTTTTTGGCCACTGTAGGACCTACAACTAGGTACATTTTAAGTAGATTTTCTTACGAATTTTCATTAATTTAAACAAAAAAAATATACTTACATCATGTTGTATTTTGTATTTTGATATTAAATTGTTGCTAGTCAAGACGAGAACATAAAATTAAAAATACCTTTTCGTTTCGAATATTTTTTAAAGTTTTACCTACTTTTTTTAAACCGGTTTTAAATAGTTCAAAATTTAAAGTAAGTACATCTTTAGACGGCATTTTAAATGTACTGCAAAGGTATATTTTTTTAATTTATTTGCTTTCCCAAAAATATTAGAAGTCTATGAAATAAAAATCGCTTTTTACCCAAATTTTGGGTTATATTCTTATTAAAAGCATGTCCTATCCGTTCAGATAAAATTATGAACTTAGTACGTCCATGGAAATTTATATTCAGCCGTACCAAACATCGTCCTTATAACAACAACCGTCTAACTAAACACAAATATAGTAGTCTTGTCGCATACTTAAAGTAAAGTTATCAATTAGGTACAAAGATACCTAGTGTTATATTTCTATGTATGATAACTTGAATATATTCAAGTAATAACATCGCACCTACGTCATAATGTAAATATTTTGTAAATATATTATATTGTCGATAACAGTCGGGATATTATTTAGTTTTAATTAGGTACGGAAATCTCCGCATACGGAGTGGTTACCTAAACTGTTATAAAATTCTCTGAATATTCATTTAAATAGTAAAAATGTGAAGTTTTTATTGATAGCACAGTAAGAACTGAAATAATTGTACCCTATTCTAATTGTAGATATAAATTGTGAATGGATCCTAGTAATTTTTAAGATCTTGTAATTATTAAGTCTTAGATTTAATGTTGACATTACTTATTTATGATTATTGTTGTAACGTTTAGATTTTGACATTTGAATGTTAAACTTCCGCCCATCGAATCGAGGCATCACATCTTTTGTGATAATCAAAATAAAAATAAAAATGTATTTAATAGAAAAAAAAACTTCTTTGTAATTTTTGTCCAATTCGTGATGAGTCCACTAAGATTTTAAGTAGTGACAAATTAAAGTAGATTTTTTAACTTTACGCAAACATATTTAAAAAGCCAAAGTTCTTTAATCTAGCTGCTTTCGTTGAAGAGATATTTGTGAAAAGAGCATAAGTACCCCAATCGTCCGTAATGTCTGGTGCTTAAGTCACAATCTTCCTAAAATTACGATATACATTTTTTCTCCTTTGTATACTAGTAAGAAGTCAGTAACAGCACTTATATTAAGCGACAGTCCATCACAGTAGAGTAGCTAACAAAAATTAAATTAACGATTTAAATATTTAAGATAGATTTAAGGACATTGAAGTAAGAAAGAGGTGGTTTTGGGTCGATCGGTAGTGGCGACATCTATTGCGGAAACGTTTTGTTAATATTTTATTTTTATCAGCTTTTTACTTGAGAATAAGCCGAGAAAAAGACGGCTACAGGCTAAAATATTTTGATGTAAGATTAGACTTATGTAAATATCAACCTGTTTTCTCAAATAAACGGCTGATTTGCAAAAACAGTTCACATTTGCAGTTACTAAAATTTGAATAACTACTCACCTTATTACAATAAACTCGTGTTATAATAAGTATTACAGTACAGTTAGAAACTTAGGAGTTAACTTACTGTCAGTTCTACATAAAACATAGATACTTACTGAAATAACCAATAAAGTAAATTGATCAAAAAAAGTATCTACCACTTGCCAGAAACAACCCTATTGAGACCAATTGACTGTTTTATAGGGTTCCGAACCCGAAGGGTGCCAAACGGAACCCTAAAGAGACCTCTGCTGTCCGTCCTTCCGTCTGTCTGTCATGAACCATAATAGTTAGACAGTTGAAATTTTCACAAATTTTGTACTTCCAGTGCCGCTATGTAAAAAAATATTAAAAATTAAATAAAGTTAGTAATTAAAGGGGGTCGGGGGGAGGGGGATTTAAGGGGGGGGGGGGGGGTTTAGGGTTCCGTACCCACAGGGAAAACGGGAAGTTATTATACCTAAGGCATGCTATACCAGTGAAAAGGGAAACATTTTATCGATCGGTTTTCAAAACTGTACCCAAATAAGGTTTAAGATATAAATATATGAAACAGCTAAAGAAAAAAAAACTCACGGGTCGCATTGAGAAACTCCTCCTTTTTTGACGATGGTTCTTACAAATGGTGAAAGATTATTTTTTGGTCAGTGGACTTTGCCATCCAATAATAAGTTTTATAACTAACAGTTTGTGTAATGATAACTGCTTGTGTGAACTTGATTTAAATTCCCATTTTTGTACAATAATTATTATTTATTAAGTGTTTGACAATTGTCTGAAAACATCTTTATCGTATTATAATTTTTTAAGTCTCTCAGTCAGAAAATTATATAAAAAACAAGTTTAGTTATGTTCGATATTTCTGTTCAATTTATTTTCCGAGATTGCTAAGAAATCTTTTTCTACTTAAAGAATTAATTATAGTTTGGTAACTGATATTTATTTATTTTTTATTAAAACTGTTTTGTCAATTTTTGAGCACGTTTATTTTATTTGCAATTCGGACTGAGAGCGCCTTATGTATTGTGTCATTTTATGTTTAAAAATAAATATCAAATACGTTTTGAAATATAAAATATTTCTGCAAGTTTGCTGGTTTTCTAATGTGAAAAGTGATATTTAAACTATTTCTTGTCAAATAAACGATTTCAATGATCGTGTTTATTTGTTTGATTTGTGTTTCACCTATTCCCAAGTATTTACTGCCTATTTCAGTAATAGACCATGTCTCGGTCAGGCCAGGCAGAACCTGAGGCTTGAGGGTCTTTGATGACGATGATGTTTGTGAAACAACTTCACGCCTGCGTTTTCCGACGAGGAAGGCAGACACCCTCATTTCGCCAGTAATGTGTTATATCTCAAGGAATAGGGGACGACCTACTTAGGTACTTGACACAAATGCAGACCGGGCTGCTACTGCGCATTTCTTAAAAACAAAAACCATAGGTACAACTTTTTTTTTTTTTTTGAGGGTTGTGTATCATCCAATGACTTCTTCCGCTCTAAGGCTCTTGGGCGGACCGGAAGGGCGTGTCAGACTTTTACTGACTAAAACCCACCCGTGTTCCTTCAGTTGCCTGTTGCCAAGGTCCCGGTATCCCTTTCGGACTTTCCCGCAACCATAGGTACAGCCTGGGGTGCAGTTCCAGGAACCAAAGCTCCGTGCTTCTCAACAAACACTAGAATCGTTTTTTATTTAATCGTAGTTCAAGCATGGATGAATTTCTATTGGTTCAGAGTATTATAATCTGACGTGCGGTTGATTGACTTTACCTACAGGAAGTCTTCTGGGCAAAATAGACCTGGTAAATAAAGCAGACGTCAGTAATCTCTGTATAAAAAAAAATAATGACGTGTAAAAGTAAATATCCTTCCCAGTGATTTAGTCCTAAAAATGCAGATTGCAGCAAGATAAAAATCCATTTACAAAATAGGCGCCATCTAGGTCTTTCGTGAAACTACTTCAGTGGTTTAGCTTCTAAGAAAGTCTGATGGTGTAACATCTGATTGCGTAGTTTGTGCGGTTTTAACTAGATGGCAGTGTAAATGATGTGAACATAATACCATAGATGGCGCTGTTTTTAATTAACATAGTCGTTTGTAAGGATTGCTAAGCATTTGCGTTTCTGTTCTGCTTTAGATAATAATTATTTTATGTCTTTCTTGATTTACTCCTTCAGGAGTTCTTATTTATGAATATTTTTGAAATAGCATCATGGAAGCTTACACGTTGCATTTCGTAATTTTTTTTATGTTTTTAAGTTTTACGTTTAATCATTAAAGTTCAAACTGTCTTCGTAAACACTATTTATTTGTTATTGCTGTCAAAATCTTTAAATTATTTTTACATTTTGTTTGTAAAGCTCAGCTCAGTTAAATGTGAAGAATTTTAAATAGAAAGTTGCTTTTCTACGTAAATACAGTGTGATCAATTGTTTTATCGAGTCAAACGTAAATATTGACGACCTATCTTGAAAATACAATTTGAGGTTAAGTATGTGAATACAGCGAAGTAGTTTCAGCAAATAACTAAAAATCTTGATCCATTTACAATGTCGAACTCTAACATTGACGAGACTATCTTAAAATATGAGACATTCATAAACGAAGTACTCAAAGAAGACTTACGGAAACTGGAATTTCGACTTCAACAAGTCAACGCGGAGATTACCGACTTGGTACAACAAAAACACACTTTAAAAGTTATCACGGACAAAGAAATTCACCCTAATGGCTTCAAAACTCAAGTAAACATCGGTTGTAACTTCTTCATGGAAGCTGCAGTTGCTGATACATCAAAATTGTTAATGAATGTAGGTTTAAATCATCATTTAGAGTTTACAATAGAAGAGGCTAATAAATACTTGGATGTAAGAATAAAGGCGTTTGAGGATAAAGCAGCAGAACTACAGACAAAGGCAGCGGAGACTAAAGCACATATTAAATTAATGTTGTTTGGTATCGGAGAGTTACAAGATAAAGTTGTGAAAGGAAGTTGATTGTTGGGTTCTATGCGCTAATGTTATTATGAAATGTGCCACAGTGTATTGTTAATCATATTCTTTATAAATATAAGAATTACTTTTAGAGTTAAGCGTAAGTTTGTAAAACTGAAAATATTTTGAAGATTGTAAGTAAAAAGCTTGATAAAAAAATAGTAAATTTTTTTTTCATTGATAATTTTCATGGTAGATCCTTGGACATGTACAATAGAGTAATGTCCCTAGTTCTTTAATTTATGCAAATTGTGTGGTTGTGCTTCATGGGTACTTTTGCAAAAAAATAATGCAGGTTTCATCCGGCAATCCACTAAAATAGAATTAATCATAATAGGTGACACTATAGTGAATATTGTGTGCAAATGAATATTACCACAGCAACGCTGCTCCTAATATTGGTAAGGAGGCTTCTCTCTTAAATTTGTACAAATACCAAGGCCTTATTGTAATTAATAGTTCTCATCTACATATAAAATTGAAGTGTCTGTTTGTAATGTCAAAATAACAGCTTTTTATTAAGTAAATGCTTAAGAAAGTGTATTTAAGTACTTATAGTTAACATATCTTTTTAATTTTTTTGTCTGTGTCTGTCTATTTGTTCCGGCTAATCTCTGAAACAGCTGGACCGATATTGACGGAACTTTCATTAGCAGACAGCTGATGTTATAAACAGGAATTTAGGCTACTTTTATTTTAGAAAAAGAATTAGGGTCCACGCGGGCGAAGCCGCGGGCAGCCTCTAAAAGTTATTAATGTTTGTATAACTCTTGAATAAAGAGATATTTTGTAAACACTTCAAATTACTGTAAATATTAAAATTACTATATTTTGTCTAAACATGGTTTTTAATTTCTTCATGAAAACAATCATGTAGGTAGGTACCCGTAGAATAGGCATCAAATTATACCCTACTTCGTGTCTACTAGTTTCGTAATCAGCCAGTACCTAATGTTTCCACTGCTGGAACACAGGCCTCCTCTCTGTGTGAGGCAATGGGCGGTAATCGACTACGCGGGCCCAGTGCGGGTTGGTAGATGTCACATGTCTTCGAATTTTTTGATTCTAAGACATTAAAGACATGCCCGGTTTCTTCACGATGTTTTCCTTCACCGTTTTGCGAGCAGTGGTGATGAAATAATTTACTTACTTATACAAAGTATAGCGCCTGTCCATTGACATATATATTACTGCGTATAGTATAGTATGTAGTATAGTACTATTTAAATCAATGCGCCTGTCAGAGTTCCAACCTACGACCTACAACTCCAATGTTTTTAAATTATTTTCATAGATACTAATGAATGAAGTGATAACAACATACATAGTACCTACAAAAAATATTACACTCCTTTTTGGGCAGTCGTGTAAAAAAGGCATGCCTGTTCTTCGTTAATATCTCGGGAACCAGTAACCTATACCTACGGAACCATAAAATATAAGTAGGTACAGTCAAATTAAAACCCTCCTTTTTGAAGTTGACAAATGAGTGAAGAGTTTTAAATATCCACAGTAGAAGTACCTACTAATTAAAATTCTAATATAAATCAAGTGCCTACTCCAGACTTATTACTCAGGTCTTAAATGCCTGTAATCAGCTCAAAACTCGCTGCCCTAAGCGGTTAGCGACAAATTAGGGTTAATTTGAATATTTGATAGTCTCAAGATGCAGGGGTTGATTATTACCCATTTGGTTGGAAACTACTTGAATTAAATTAGCATTGGATATGATATAAGGGACTTAATTTTGTTATAAGACAACACTGTCTGTCCGACGCGACGTTCAGTAGTTTCTAGTGTGTATGGACACCCATACACTAGAAACTACTGAACGTCGCGTCGGTTTTATCTTGCGTCAAGCAAGTAGGTAGGTACCTACAGGTTTTTCAGTAGAGCCACAAAACAGCAGGACCACAACAACAACACAACTACAATTTTGGCTATAAAGTACAGTTTGCGCCATCATTGTTTTCATAGAGTAGGTATTACCTACAGTATTTTTTTTCAGTTTTCAGATCATGAAGTGCACAGCAATCAGCGAAGTGACATCTAGCGGCGACGTTCAGTACTAATTTAGCAATAGCATCGCTCTCGTTCACGACTCTGGTACGCACAAGTCACAAGCTGTGGTTATTTATTATAGTTCAACAAAGTGATCATTGTTCCATTTCGAAAAAGAGATGGCGTTGTTGATCTATCCTTACTAAAACTAATATTATAAATGTGAAAGTGAGTTTGTTTGTTACGCTTTCACACTAAAACGGCTGAACGGATTTTGATGAAATTTGGCACAGGGGCAGATCATGGTTCTATCCAGGTCATATATAGGCTACTTTTTATCCGGATATTCCCACGGGATCGAGACTTACGCGGGTGAAACCGCGGGGCACAGCTATAATTAATAATTATTATGTCTCGATCCCATAAGAATTTCGTTATAATATGTATTATGTCCTTCCCATGTGCCAAATTTTATCTAAATCCGTTCAGCCGTTTTTGCGTGAAAGAGTAACAATCAAACTCACTTTCGCATTTAAAATTTTCCAGAACTTATAATTTTCCATCTCTCTTCTTCCAGAACAATGATGCACTTCCCTAGACGACTCCAGAGGCTCTAGAGAAAGTGATATTCTATCAGCGATAACGATGATGGAAAAGGGAAAAATGTAATTGGACTCACTTATGCTATCGAACAGCTTATAATGTCAATCCTGTTGAAAGTCTTTGTAGAAATACGAAACGCTTTCGAAGCGATTGTCACTTGTCTAGGCCCTCTGGAGCTGCTAGACAAGTGACAATCGCTTCGCAGTGCATCATTGTTCTGGAAGAAGAGAGATGGAACATTATAAGTTCTTGAAATTTTTTCTCTGAGCGTCTCTCGGAAGTATGGAAAGTAAGTACATTGTTTAAAAGTAAAATGATTTTTGCGGGATATCTTAGCGCATCCCCCTTGTCTCGTGCGGGATTCGCTTGTCTGTTAGCATAATGCCGTGAAGAAAATGTGTGACGTTTCTTGTACTTAGGTAGTTAATTACCGTTTATATTGTTAATAGTAGCGAAGTATTAGGTACCTACATGTCCTACATAGGACGTGATCAGCAGAGACGGATTTGAAACTCTTAGGCATGTGTAGTTCCGATATTATTACAAAACCCTGCTAACTAGTTATTATGAGTCATATTTTGTTTTATATTGTAGGTGTTTGTTGTTCGTTTTGAATAAAATAAAATATGCTAATTTATTGCATTTTTGATGATCTAAAATCATCCTAGGTAAAATAAAAGCTAAACCATCAGGGCTCGGCTCACCCGGTGGGTCGACATGATGATTTCTTTAGAAAAAGTTTTAGCTGCATATTTTTATGGCAAAAAAAAGATACCTAAAATAAATTAGGTACTGTATGTGTTTGGGGATTTATCCAATACATCCCATTTAGACTAAGGAATGATGTCGGGATCCATTTACCAATTATAATTCTAGGTCTTAGGTGCTAGTTCCCCTGTCGCGAGGTTAAGCAAGATGATTAATGAAAGTAGCGATCTAATCGACTTTCACTTTGACTCACTATACAGTTTAAAAGCGAAGACTTTGAAAAACTTAGATAAGGATTAATTTAACTTCTTTTTTTTTTTTTTTCCCTCTTTGTCTGGTCTTATACTTATAACATGTTGCTTACTATTGTTTGATTTAGATTAAGATAGTTTTCTTTCTTTCTTTTTTTTCCTCTAGGTATTGTACGTACAACTTTCGTTTCGCATGCTGAGTTTACCTTTAAGTGATTGTGCACTATTGTTTATCTGTTTTTGCTTGTTTTTTATGTCCATTACTAGTGTAAACAATTGTTGGTAGACCAATAAATAAATAAATAATTAGGTATGGTTATAAAATAATAGCAATTATATATTTGAATGAATATTGTCGAAGATGAGGTGGGGAAAGGTAAGTCAGAAATAAAAGACCATGTATTCAAATAAAAGCTTAGCTTTATTACTCGTTATATTCACGAAGAAACATCCCTCACTGGTACAACAAGTCTCCATGCTAGAAGAGATACGACTTATGTTTCACCGTACTTCCTTCCATCCAATAATTTTGATAAATTTTGATCAACAGACTTTAGAAACCGCCAATGTGTTTGCCAATAAACGAACGCAATTTGCACGAGCCGCCGGCCACACGGCCGACGCACTCAATTTAGATACAATTTCATTTTCATTCACAATAATCCACTTTATGTCTAGTACACCGAACAGTGGTTAGATCCTAAAACATTCACGGACAAAGACACACGCTCGTAAATTATAAGCATTATGACAATGTGATATTATATTAATGTATAAGTATTGTTGTAGTATTAAGAACCGTAATAATTAATGCGTAGTTAGGTTAGGTTAGTTTCCTGACATTAGGTATGACGTGTCTGAGGCCCACAGATTACAATAGTGACCCGCTATCAGCCATTCTAACACAAATACCGAAGAATCGTTTACAATTTTTTCCACATTTTTTTTTTCACCTTAAAATTGCTTTTAAATTTATCTTTTTTACATCCAGAACCATATAAACATCTTTGAGTTATTTATATATTTTTTTACCTATATAACCGGCCGGCCGCGCCGCCGCCCCTCAGCCGCGACGCTCAACTTTTTATTTACAAATGGTTAATGCTCCTAAACGTTTTATATCCGACGCTATTCTTAAAATTAAATACAAAAAACGCATGACATTCTAAATTTACCTAATGTCCCATTTTGTCACCGCTATAATTTATGAATTTTGACCTTTACACCAACTTTAGAAATATTCAATACAAAAATACTCTTTTTGAATAAAATTTTATACACGACTCATTATATCGTAGGCGCGTGCCGGGGGCGGGTGTGCGGGCGCCTCAAAAGAAAAGCTTTGAGCCTCGTAACCTTAACATCATGAAATTTGTACTAAATATATCAAAACAAGCGGACGCGGCCACTTAACACTTAGCCGAAATGCGAGGATACCGAAATGACGCCTAAACACTAGTCAAAATCTCAATTTCATTAATGGCACATCACCTTTTGTCCAGAGCACGACCACAGAGGGCCGAAATGGGTCGTGATGTGAACAAAAAACATTGCGGCACTATCAAAAATAATTTTGTATTTTTTTAAATTTTGTCACTAATTTTATCACTGGCGTCCGCGTCCGCTCGCTATAGTTTACAAATATATTATAAAAATGTCGCCACATTATGGACTGTGGCTCACCAAAGTAACTAAATTAACACATTACAACTGAACGTGTATCGCTGTTACCAATGAAGACCACAAGGATATTTAAAATATTGTTTGAAACCCACTACAGTATGGTTAACCTCGAATATAAAATGATGAACGCTTAGTCCCGTGTTGTGGGGCTTGTGCTACGTTTACAAGTTCACATAGTTATACAATTGGGCGTTCGAGCTTATCTCACTAAATTTTATTGATAAGCGTCGGCAGTATTTGTTTCAAGACATCCTAATAGTATATCCGTGCTCAATTTTTGTCATTTTTATGAGATAATATATATATATTATTAAGAATGATACTTATTTCCATAACTACCTAAACTTCAGCAATTTTCCTTATTGATTTTTCACGTATAGAAAAGTTGATACAGCTATTTGGTACATCTAAATGTCCTAACCTCCAAAAAATGAAACGCTACATACAATAGAGTCTATTACAATTTCGAAAATTTAGGAACCATAATACCCAAACGTGAAACCGAATACTTTCTACATATATTGTTTTTTTTATTTATAATTAATTTTGAAAATAATTACAATATTTATTTCATTTTACATTGATAATCCAAACATTTTCGTAGACGGATTCCAAAATACTAAAAGTGTAAAGTAAAAACTTTAGATAAGTAGGTACATTTCCGTGAAACATAAATAAACTATCATCTAGATAAAGCATAATAATATGAAAACAATGAGAAAGCCGAAACGGGCAATTTCAATAAATCTACATACATATTATTATAAATAGATACAAACATGAGATTTAAAGTCAACACCGAATTTTGTACTTTTTCTGCGGGATTAGCCCCCATGATCACTGTGGACTAAATATTTCGATGTTTCAAACTTGAGTCTTAATTTTTTTATTAAATTTAGAAAAATTGTCAACCGATAACTTACAAATAATTGAACATCGAATAAATTTAATAAATCGGCTCGATCGCATGTTATATCCATTGTGGTCTTGTTATATTGCACAGTGAGTCACTCAAGTATAAAATCCGGACAAAAATTTGTGTTAAATTACAAAAATTGATAAGTACATATTCTGAGTTTTGACCTTGAAACTATATTGTAGTAAAACATTTTAATACGGCTCCAAGTATCTGCAAATTACGGCATGTCGGTTGATAACTGTTGATGGGAAACCAATACATTTCTATTGTAATATGTGTGTGTAGCCTGCGTAACAGTTCTATTAGATAAGAAGAAATCTATGAAGAGATCGGAATAACGAATTCATTACTTACTATACAAGGAATTAATCGGTTAATGTCAGTTTAGAGCTAACAAGTGGGCTGTAATAATTAAACAATGCTACCATACCGCTAGTGATCTTAACGAATCTAGTGCTTAGGAATACTAGTCATCAATTCCGTTACTCAATTCAGATACTTGTAGGTACACTTCTCAGCTCTAAAACGCCAGTGCCTATGTTACGGAGAAACAAACAACTTGTAACAAAATACAATCGTAAACGTAACATGGAACGTTGCTCGATCTCGAATAAGCCCAGCGACGACTGAGTACCTGACGTACTGGCGCGAATCGTGGAAACAGAACCTGGGCTATTGTCTGAGGGAGTGGTGGCGTGTGGGGACGCGTCAGCCAGCGTGGCCGACGCGGCGGGAACAATTTAGAAATAAAAACCGGTCTTCCGAAAGGGGGAGGCTGCGTGTTAATCTATGTGTCGATGTCTCAAAAACTTCAGTATCTCTAACTCTCCTAACCTGAGCTACTAAGCACACCAGTCGACGCCTGGTCCATCCTAAACTGAGGTACTCTTATATTATCGTAATAGTTCAAAATGGTTACAAATGAAACGATAACAAACGTGTAATACCAAATGAAATATGCTTACTTGCTTAGCTAGGGCCGGCCGCCCTCACGCGCGGTTCCGTACATTGAAATTAGGATGGTTTAAACATTTTGTACATTCTGCAAAACAATAGATATTTCCCGTTTGTCTATTGTCTCTTAATTAAATACCATTAACGCTAAGATAGTTACTCGATATTATCTCATCTGTATTAAAACTATCGTTATATGTACAAATGGCTATACATTTCTGTACAACTATCTATCTTATCGTGTTATAATCTATTTGAGAAGCGAAATAATTATTATATTTCTGTTTGTTCTGTCAACTGAGGATGTCAACTGAAAGTGTTCCCGCGTGGCGGGCTGGCGGCCGGCAACTACATGATATAACAAATACATCGAGATTGCGATGCTGCTGGAGCTTGCTCCCTGACGTACGTGCTTCATTCAACCGTCTTTACTTCTCGAGTCATGTCATATTCGCCTGCCATCAGTCAGAGAACAAGAGTCCAGCGTACCGCGCTACATATATCTACGAATCAAACTAATTATTCTTCTATAGTATAATAGTAAGTGTGTGTATGTATACTGATCGTTCGATACGGGCGAACTGGGGCATGCGCGGGCGGCGGGGCGCGGGCGCTCTGCGGCGGCCCCGGTTGGGCGGTTAGGTCTATTGAGGGCCCTTTTTGTATTTAATTTCTTATTTTTTTCGTAAAAAATCAATATCTTTTTTGAAGGCACTTCTGTTCGGACGAGTTGGCCCAGTGCGAAAGGGTAAACTGTTGGATGCCAAATAATGTAGCTGTAATTTTGAGAATTTGGTTGATTTTTTGGGATTTAGATCTATTGTATTGTGTTGCCTTCAACTATTGCTGCTGTTTGGATGTGGGTCAAATGTCTATGTGGTTGATAGCCGCCGCGAAGCGCTCGCCTGCCGAGTACGGGCATCACTGTGGGGTAAATCAACTTAGTCGTAGTCAAAAATAATAGTTATTGTTAAAGGAAAATGAAGAATGTTACAGTAGTTTGCCTTATCATTATCGGGTATATGGTGTGTATTGTTTATGAGTATGGATATTATTAGATAAAATAATGCCTTGATTATCGTGTAAGGAGTGACGGCCCGCACTCGCGTGGTGTCAGTGATGCCCGCGCATAGTTTCAGAAAGTAGTATTATCTAACAAATAAACTTAACCCTAATCCGGAGCCGAACTCCGGACGAACTGAACTTGCGATCCGAACATTGCCGAAATATTGTAAATACAAATCAGGATGTTTACATTATTCTTCACTTAAGATGTGTAATCTTTTCGAATTTTGTGTCTTCATTATAGTTATTCTATTGTTTAATCCTCTGCATGAACATAAAACCGGCTATCAGTATAAAAATAATCTTTAAATTCTTTGTTTGTGGATCGAAAAATAACCCTGCTCTATTGTACTAATGACTATGGTTAACTTTAATTAATTACTCCTAAAATAAGTATGACGAGGTAAAGGTTGACAATTTCCGGCCGCACGTGGCGAGCCTTCAAAGTAAGTACTACCAGGGATAAACAACTTAGCATGCTCCAAAGGACAAGGAAACAAAGGAAAACCAAAAATAAAAACAACGAAAAATTCAAAACTTAAGCAATTAATATATTAATCGTTTTTTTCCTTAAAGAATAAATCAATAAATGATTTAAGATATACACAACTATAAAACCATTTTAAGATAATACTTAATAATAATATAATAATAATTATATATAGCGAAATATATTATGTGCAGAAATAAAATTCTAGGTGACTTAAATTTTCTCTTACTCGTATAACCTAATGAATTTCCTAGTAGCGCGCAGTTTGTGGCGCGGCGGTTACCGCGCCACGCGACGTCCAACGTACAAATCCAAAAGTTCTTTTAATAATTTAATTTAACTTTTTTATCAATAATTTTGAATCTGAAGGCCTAAATGCGAGTGTCGTAAAATTTTGGTGTGCGAAACAATCGTCCAATGATTTGTTTTTTAATATAATTTAGTTTTTTGTCGAAACAATGTGCGTCGCGTCGATTTGGCGCTTACTCCAACTGCTCGAGAAAGTTCGGCGACTTGAAGTACTCGGGCACTGGGTCGTCGAGCCGCGAGATCACCTTGTAGATGGACTTCTTCCAGCTCTGCTCCGCGTCCTTACCGCCCTGGATGGCGCGGAAGAACTCTCGTAGTGTCTGTTCAACCACATATCTGAAGTTTGGTGGCACCTGGAATCGTAAGAAGCATATACTTAGAAACCGCTTCGAGTAGCTCAAGCATCAGTTTGGGGACTGTTTTAAAACTAATAAACGTGTACTGATTTCCAATAAGTGCTTTGTTCACCCCCATTTATTCTTAATCAATAACAAAAGGACATTTTCAGGGTGTCGAAGCGTGACATAAAATATTAATAAAGTTTTATCACCTGCTGCATGCTCACCTCAATGTGGTTGTTTCGGTTGTAGTGCAGGTTGAGCACCCTGTACAGCTCGGAGTCACCAGCTACGTGCAGGTCCTCCGCTGTCTTCAGACCTTCACTGATGGCCTGTCGCGCATACTTCTCCATCTGGATGTAGTAGAATTCTCTGTAAAGAAGAAAAGCATACGTTAGATAAAAGTAAAAATAGAAGGAAGAACGCACGAATCAGTCAGTCCTCCACAAATAAAATGTTGATGAAGCTTGGCTAACGAGTTATATGTATAACAAACTTTATACGTATCTACACCGTGACACTTCACGGCACAATGAAAATAAAAAGCCCTCGAATACCGTCGAGAGCGGGAAAGGATTTGATTAGCCATTTTCGCTCTCTCGGCGTCGCATCGCTCCGCTATCTTCGCTCCGGTTCGCTTACGAGAGCGAGTTGAGCGAATCGAGAGTCTCGCGAGGCTAATTACTTACGAGTTCGCATTCAGACAAGCTAATTCGGTTTTTCACGTTCCTGCAAGTGACGAGCTAGTGGCTGGGGGTAATTTTATGAGCTTTTTTAGGGTTACGTTTGGCAAAAAATTGGGTTTAATTATGAAAACGGCCTAACTATCTCTTTGATACTAAAACTTATATATGGGACTTGTTCATGGGTTTGATTTATACGAAAGAAAGTAAATTCAATCAAATGTATTTCTGCCACTCAATAAACATTACCTACTTCATTTAAAAGACTCCAAATAAATATTTTTCTTATTTTTTAATCGCCTCCAAATAGGTACGCGTCAAGCAAAATTAGCGAATAACGCGACACTCATGTGTCAATGAGCACGGATCATCTCTAAACCTCTTGTGACACTCCTCTCTCTCGCACTCCGAGGGCTTCTATTATTTTTTAATTGGCACTCCACGCTATATCGCAGCCTTACTAATTGAATAAGTAAATGAAGTATCTAAATAATTAGATGTCTTTTTGGCTGGCGCGGGAGGCGGTGTAACCACTGTGCAATTTTAAGTAGGCTCAATGAAATGCCTGTAATTAGTCGTTAATATTTCTTTGATTAAGTTTTCCGTATTGCGTAATTAGGTTTCGTAAAACGGAGGTGGATTATTCCCTTTCAAATGACAGTAGTTACTTCTGTATTTTAATACTAATTTGATTACGTGAGGTAATACACGAGTTGTGGGATAAACCTCTCATGATAACGACCTTCAATTAAAATTATCCTCATAAAGTCAATTATTTTCAGGTAGACTTATTTCCAAGGAAAGTTATACTATATGACTAACAAGTTACAAGTTTCAGTTACCAACAGACTTATTACTCATATCTGTAACTCATTAGTTACTCATATTCAATATTAAAAATATTGATAAGTTTGAATGGGAGACACATTTGATATCTTCGTTGGCGGCCATTAGGGACATCTGGTTTGTCATCACATGTTTTATAAGTGGGTGATATATTAATGATAGTAATTAATATCTTTTAATAGATGAACAGGCGTTATTTGGACTTTGAGTCGCGTTAAGAGAAAGTGTGAATCAAGTTACATCTGATTATTAATTTTGTTAAAGTTTGTCGTGTCATACCGAATTTTAAGCAGGAAACATACTTACTTACAAATTAGATTAATAAACTCAGTTTTTTTTCTGTGTCAAAGACAAATTAAAAATGATTAAATATAATATAAGTTAAATTAACAAACTAACTAATATATATGGCGTCGAAACATTCCCCCGCATCGCTATCGACTGGTAATGTAAACTCAGTTGGATTTGAATTCTTGTGATATGAACAAAAATTAAAATTTCATATTTAGGCATGTTGTCACCTAAACCATTGTGCGGAGAATGGATAGGTTAGGGATAGCTTTCCAGCATAAGCTGAACTCGCATTGTAAGGAAATTCTATACAATGCGAGATCAGCATAAACTGGAAATGTATAGCTTTATGTGTAGCCGTGTGTACCTACCGTTCAACCCTTACCCAATTTATGTTTTTTTTTTAAGAAATTCCCGAGTACTTTCAAAATGATTATAATCTTAAGCAACTAGGGTTTTCGTTGAAACCAAAAATTACTTACAAAATTGGAAATCCCTCAATTCCTACTCCACTCGTTGTAGGTCAACGATTATATCGACGTATTCGATACCGATCGACGTAAATGTGACGTAGATTAGTAAGCGGTGAACGTACTAACGCTTAGGTTATGCTAATTGCATGCGGGCTAGCGATTGCAAAAAGAAAAAGTTTTGCCTTTACGTAAACAAGATAGTAGTAACTAATAAACCTAGTTTTAAGAATAACAGTAATTTAAAACCAAATAATAGTTATTTTGTCCACGTGTAGACGACAGTTTACCCACTGTGCTTTGCGTAACTTTCCTTACAAAAACAAGGTTTTCGGGAAGAAATTATAGAATTTCGATAAGACTTCTAATTTCCATTTATTTTTGGTACAAATAGTTACGTTTAATGTTTTGTGTGAAAAGTCTGAATATATTTTCATAAATTATGATTATTTTTCCAAATCAAATTCTCTGCTAAATTCAAAATAAATCAAGCTGGTAACAGAACTTATATTTGAAATAAAACCGTTAACTGTGGGAATCAGCTGTTGCATTGTTCACACGAACTACCCTTGTAAGAATATTTTGGCGAAGAAACTTGCAAAGAAATATCAAGTCTAAAACTTTAAAGTTAAAGTAGAATATTCTTTGAACAGTCAGCAATTACAATAGTCAAAATTTAAAACGGGTAATGTGATTTTGTAATAGAATTTGAACTTTAGCTCAGAGGAATAAAGTTAAAATTATTTTAGCTGTGTCTCCTATTGTTGTTTTCTTAAGGATTCGCATCTTGCCTACCTGGACCCCAACGTCTTGGGTTATTGTTTGATAGATTTTTTGCAGCAGCTCTTTTTCATAAATTGAACCGGAATCGAAAGTTGGAAGATGTCTTCGAAATAAAGATTTTATTTTCGATCGAAGATTCTCTTTCGTTTCTGTATTCTCTTTAGTTGAGGCAGATTTGAATTAAGAACGAAACAAAATAATATCGTATCGGAAGTCATTAGGAAATACTTGAAAATGAGAGGAAGAAAATTTGACTAGACGATGTTGTGTTGATTTTAAAAATAAACTAGATATCGTGGGTCTCAAACCACAGGGACGTACTTATAAGATTTTTCGTGTAAAATGCCATTGGATTCTACTATATGCAATACGTAACCGCAATTTTTCTTATTATTCAATATTACGTACTTTTTGAATAAATTGCAAAATATTATCTATCGTAAGCTAGTTTTTTAGGCCATATTGTAGACGTACGAGCAATATTATTGCTTATTGGGGCATAAGTATCTAAACCAAATATCGTGTTTGCCTTTTCCATAACATGAAACTAATCGAATTTTAATTTCGTCATCACACATTTCTTGCAGTTCAAACATGGCGAAAGCAACGTTGCTTCCAATTTATTTCTTTGAAATAAAATCACGACATTTAACTCTGTAGTTTATTTTGCTTTGACACCATTAAAACCACCATTAGGGTGGCTAAACATTGTCAGAGATATTACCGGGACTCCTTGAGCAAAGAACGGCGCGACCCCTCAAGAAAACGATTTGATTCCCGTGTGAAACACCATGGGACCACAGATTAAAAATATAGGTATCGCAGAAGTGACACGAAGGAGTTTTAGATTTCTGTGACGTTATTCTTTTAAAACTACTTTGAAAATTTAATTCCGTACTTGGCTCCGGCTTCGCATTCGGTATTTTTGACGCTAAAGATCTTTTTTCCTCATAGACAACTAAGTTAGGAAGTAATTCAGTTTTTAATTGTGTCAACACGTCATTTTCCTTAATTTAATTAGTCAAAACTTATATAATGTAGGTAAACACAAAAGTAACCACTACATACCTCCTTGAAACCATTACGTAAGTACCTACGTGAAGTAATCCGTTATGTGGAAATATGACTAACGTAACTATTTTTGTTAAGTTATTATTATTTTCAGGGTTTCACACGGTGCCGGTGGTAACAAAAGGTTTTTATATAAGAAGTTGTCCATTCTTCATTCTATATACTCTATGTCCAAGGAGCCAAGACGTTACTCATTGTTTTTTTTCTGGTTTCTTTTCATCCCTTCACATTGTTGGGTCTTACGAACGTGTGGATTTTTTTGTCGATTTCGACTCGACTTTTAACGTCGATAAACAGTTATAAAAGTTTGCGATTGTCGAAATGTCCGTTGGCTTATATTTAAACCGGCTCACATGTCAAGTCAGTACCTATTGCCTCAGATTGTATTAGATAGAAGAAGAAATGAAATCAAAAATGAAAAAACAAAAGCGAATCTAAGAACGTCACAAAACGAAAATGGAATTTATCAAAAAAAAAAAAATTGTAACCCAGTTTTCAGTTATAATTCCACCTTTATAAAGAAAATTAAAAGTAGCAAACTGTAGTTGATTAGCAATACAAGTATGTAGGGCAGAGAGTCGATCGGCGATCTTTATTTCCATAGCTTACGGTGCTTACAGATGCGGGCGCACGCGCATACCGCTAACCGATAACACGGGGTAAGAACCTCTACATACACTTGAGGGTTTTTAATTATTTGCTATTTCTCCAAACTGCACAAGGCTAGGTCTTAAGGGTCTTTCACTATCATAATATATCTAGGATCATATTAGCTTTTATCCTTTATGAAATATAAGAAATCTCTATGCAGACACACTTACAAATTAATTATTCATATTAAATGCCTTTAGGCATTTAGACGGCGTAGTTTTTTAAAAGTGAATACAATAAGGAAATAAGGCCTTATTTTATTGCACATGTTCTATCTACAGGTATTTTTTCCTTTTGTTCAAATGTTTGAAATGTTGTACCTACATGTTTTTTTTTCTTTTTTTTCGTATTTACCTACACCTAAAATTAAACCTAAGTTATTTAAAACCTGAAACCAAAGACACATACAAAATTACGCATAATTTTAATATATACGTTTTCAGTCAACATTAAATTAAAGATCTGGCACAAGCTTCCTTTGTTCCATATTACTTGCAAGAACTTGTGATAATAATATTATTTATATATGCGCGCTTTATTATTTCATTTGCTGTGTTTTTCCTTAATATGATACAAGCAAGATTATTAAGTATTTTAATTAGGAACGTGTAACTCCTTTTGTATTTACTTACATACCTAGGTATTGGGGAAATACTGGAATGGTCATTGTTTTATTTTATATATGTAGGTAGTACCTATCTAGACAATATTTATAATTAAAATGTAAGAGAAGGTTTAATTTATATATTTTTTTAAATTAAAATATTGGTGGGTTTTCTGTTTTTTAGGGAAAAAAAAAATAGTCTGCTTCTTTCAGCTGTTTACTTAAATGAATTTAAGTAGTGATGATTTCTAAGTCAAATGATATACTGCCAGCTTTTTTCAAGTTAGTTTCAGTATTCATGCTAACCTTAGCCCGCTTTCAATCAATCAGCGAAGCATAAACTCAATCAATTAAAAATCGAGTTATCAACAAATAACATTCACATCATTGGATTTCCACAGCTATAGTTATAAATCTTCTCTTCAAAGCACCGCAGGCCGGTGTAAACCAAACTTCATCAACTACCAAAAAGCTCATAAAATTCGCTGTACGCACGAAATTTGCAAAAAAAAAAATAGTTTCCAGACGTTTTTCGTGCCGGACTTCGCACAAGCATACTCATTTCGATCGCTCCCAAATACAATAGTTATTAAACGTGATACTCGTACCCAAAGGCCAGGTATTACTGTGCATACATAGATCAGTTATGTATATGTGGGCGTTTTACCTATGTGTGTGTGAGTGGACCGCGTCCAGGTTTCGAGGAGCACGGGAGAATGAGCCGACAGACTGCATTTTACAGAGCACCGCGATTATACAGAGACGGCGGCATATTTCTTTTTTGTTAAGTAAATGTGGTATTGAATGACGTGTTTTTATTTTTATTTTGCTTATAGATGATTGTGGTGTTATGACGTCTGGGTTGTATAGGTAATAAACTTTAATAATTACCGGTAAAACTTATATTTTTGGTGGTAAACAGATTTCAGTCAGTGTTTGACGTATTCACATTAAGGTAACAACAACTTTATTTAAAACTTTTTTGCGCAGTTCTCTAAAAGATATTCAAAACTTAAGAATACAAAAACAATCTACTTCATCCCTAGAACCATCTTAAATCACTTTCTAGCTTGAATAAAAACGACGCATCTGCATTTTGCGTGCTCTATGCAAAAAAGTTGGCCGGCGGTTCGCACACATGCTCATAACGCACACACAGCCAAGTAAAAGCGAGTAAACTAATACCAGGCCGGATTAATGCTTCAGTTAGTGAAAAAACTTTTTTTCAGACTGCGCCGTCCGACACAGGGCCGCAATCAGACGGTGGAAAATGTGCAAATTATGATATAATGAGAACGATGCCGTGTCGGGGACGTTTGAGAATAAAATGTTTTTGTTTTTGCTGTCCGTTGTGACGTTTTGGAATTCGTACGTGTTGTCTTTGATGTTATGTCGTGTATGAAGCGTAGTATTTGTGTTTGACAATTGTTTTGTGTTAGATACTTCGAAGTTTTTTGTGCCGTATTGCTGGTTGCTCAAGAAAGTTTCTAAGGCTTATTATTTGATGATGGTGTGATATCTACAAATTATGAGGAAGATGTATAGTGTTTAAAACTCGTGAGCTATTCGTCAATTTTGTTACCTTTGTGTTTTCCTTAAATAATATTTATTTCCTACATTATTTTCGGTAGATAGGTATTAAAATACACTCATAATAATTGTTATGACAGTTAAACAAAAATTACAGACATTACTTTTATTGCTATTTTTACAACTTTTACTTATGTGACAATATTTCCAAGTCACGGTACATGCGGGTTGCAGATATCTACGGTAACGGCTTTCGCATGGGCAACTTTCTCGAAAAATTAACGTTATCATGCAGCAGCTTAGGGGAAAACCAGTTACGCTGCCAACAAATAAGTATCAAGTTATAAATAACATCGATTACAGAGTAAGGAAAAATATCAGTTAACGTTATTTTGATCAGAATTTTCATTAGTATTGGTTTAATTAGCATTAAACTGACCGCTAAACGGTTATTATTATCTTGTTATTGTCACGATTACCTAATAGGTATATCTAATATGAATAATAAGGAAATTTAAAATATAATATTATCGATCCCTATGTTTATTTAAAAACCGGGCAACTGCGAGTCGTACTCGCTCACGAAGGGTTCCGTACCATTATCTATAAAAACGGCAAAAAAATCATGTCTGTTGTATGGGAGCCCCCTTAAATATTTATTTTATTCTGTTTTGTATTGTTTTATTTGTTGTTATAACGGCAACAGAAATACACAATCTGTGAAACTTTCAACTGTCCAATTATCACTGTTCATGAGATACAGCCTGGTGACACGGACGGACAGCGACGCCTTAGTAATAGGGTCCCGTTTTACCCTTTGGGTACGGAACCCTAAAAATGAAGGATACAACGAGTGTAAAAGCAGTTCAAACATAAATGAGTAAGAGAGGCAACTGTTTTTTTTTATTAAGTTAACTTCTGTAGGTTCTGTAACCTTAATCTATAAGTAGCTAATATAGTTTACATCGCTTTAAATACACTAATATTTCCTAAATCTTCTTCTTCTGTCATCTTAACGAATTATTAAGCCCAATTTTATCACGATTAATAAGACCTTACATAATTAATTTATAATAAGCCTCCTTACATAATACACGTCCTAAGTCCGGCCCTGTCGATCGTCTCCCTCCTCGCTGACCCGTCTGTCTTGTACCCTAGGCTTCAAAAGTTCAGCTCATTTGAGTGGCTGCCGAGATTTTATTACCCCAACTACTACTCGCTTCGGTATTAAATTTTTTTCGAAAAAAAAAGGGTTAAACGTACGCGTAGCCTTTTAAGGGCCACATAAAGCTGACCATTCACGGTTACTTGATCGTTGAATTAGTTCGTTAATTACTGTCGGGAGACAGTTTCAAAACAGTTTTTTCGAGTGTCACTTTATTATGATATTTCTGTTTGTGTATGTCCTGTTTTATGACGAAAGTCTCTAGTTGTGGTGATAGTATGGACATGTTTTTGTTGTGTATTTTAATGAGGTTCATGATTGGTACCAGGAATTGGTTAACGTAACTAAAAGGTAAAGGAAACTTCATTTCGCTTTCCGTTTTACTTAATTAGCGATGTGTTTTGCAACTACGAACAGAGAGTTACAAAAAAAGTGCATAAAACCTTTTTGCAATGTCTAAAAATAGTTTCATAAATGTCACAATCACTAAAACCAATGGAACCATCGATCTCAATCAGTTTCCCGCAACATCACACGGAACTCTGAACAAAAAAGAATTTTCATAAGTTACGCATCACCCTGTATAATATACAGGGTGTGTCTAACGATAATTACTTTAATGCGACTAGATATAAGCTTGCTTGCTGTTTGTACTTAAGTTTATTTCCCGAGAGACGTGATCATTGCTACTCGTCAAGATTTTACTATTACAAGTTATTTAATATCTGTCAATAGAAGTATTTTTTTTAGACATTTGCAATGTAGAAAATTGTTCTTGTTACGTATTTAGTGAAGATTTTTGAAATTCGAAAAGCAGCGCTGTTGGCCACTAAGAAATTCCGAAAAAAAAATGCTTTACAAATAACTACCATTTTAGAAATTATAAATAGGTAATACCGTGTGTGTGTTCCGTGTGTGTTTGTGTGTTTTACTTTTGGTTGCGCAAGGAGTCAATCAAATATTAAAACCTTAACTAAGAAAAAGGACGTCTTGCTTTATTTTATAGTTTTAAAATTAGTGACACTATCGGTCACCCAAAATTAAATTAATAGGCAGTTTAGCAAGCACGACACACGACACTATAATAAAAAAAAACTATAACATTCTCATAAACGTAAGGGTAGGTTATACATATTAATTAATTATGTCTTAGGGCGAGTCTGCGACAAGTCGCACTTCCCTAATTTCCCATGTGGATACCAGCCTACCACACCTTTTTGCCTTCAACGTGCATGATTCCTTACGAGCGATAAGTTTTTTGTTAGTAAAACTTACATTAAGAAATGAGAAATCATGAATTTCGTTACAAAATGGAAAATGACAAGAACTGGAAGGTTTATACAGGATGTTTTAATTTCAACTAAGTGTTGGCGTTAATTTAAGTTAATTAAATAAATGAAAAAAAATTTTTTTTCCTTTTTCGTAGATTTTTTCACTTGAATGGTTTTTTATTCTAATAATATCTGTGACGGTTGAAGTAGGTATTCTGTATTTATTTATTTTATCCTTGAGACACAGTTGCACGATATGTTTGCTCAAGGATTTATTATTATTCTTAATTAAATAACGACACGATATTCTTGTTTACACAGATGAAGTCAGTGCCTTATAAATAATAATAAAATTATGTAAATTGTTTATTAGCTTTGTTTGATGTTTTAATAAGTACTTACTAGCAACCTACAACTCGTTTTGTAAATTTTCCGGTATTAAAAGTATTATCTTATCAAGAAGCCATCCAGAATTGGTTCAGTAGTTTATTTAGTGGTAAGATCGTATTGTGGGGTACATACCTCCATGCCTACTTACACAACTTGTACAGATACATACGTCAATAGAAAGGGAAAAAAATAGTTTTCAATTACATCATGTCAAAATATGTCTTCTCTAGTTTTTCAGCAGTTTTTCAGTCATATTTTGACATGACGTAATTGAAAACTTATTTTTTACACACAGGTGTGTGCTTAATTCTTACTATTAAATACAATACTATAGTACCAAAGAAATGGAAAGACTAATTACAAGCTGGTATAATAATAGAGTGGATTAATCTAAAAATGACATAGTATCATATCGTCAAATATTTTAGATGAGGCAAACTTTAATGATTTTCTTGTCGCATTTAGCAAGGGCATTTCCTGGTGACCTGGTGTTTAATTAACTGTTATAAATGCCAAATAAATGGTGTATACAAACGTTAATTATAATGGAAGCTGCCACAATCTGTGTAACTCAACTTGATATAATATATAGTGATTGTTTAAATGCTGGAATAGGTTTGGTATTTTTTTTAAGGTAATGTTTTCCTATTTACGTTAATAACGTGTAGCCACACGTAAAAAGAAAAAAGAAAAAGAAACGAAAAAAAGTTGTCAAATGTCCCAAATTAGTAATATTTGAAGTTATTAAAATTGGGAATTCCGAATTTCGTGTATTATTTATTAAGTAATTAGGCAGGTACATAGAAAATAAAATCGTAGTTTTAGAATTTTCAGCAGAAAATTATAAAATAGGATGATGTTAGTTATTGTGTTTATAATGACCAACAATTTTATTGAATGCAATCAAACCAAAATATGAAGGCCCTTCGATACTAAAGAAAACAATCAAATGTCGTCTGAAAAATGAAATGATAGGGGTCTCCAGTAACTGGTTGATAGAGTAACTGGTTGATAGATAGAGTTCCGCGTAAACCGAGTGAAAAGTCGATGTACTTATGTCCTTATCGATATACTGTTTATTAGTAACGATAAAGAGCAGAAACAATGGCACCAATATTTAAAAAAAATACAAATATTTCATAAACTAGGAAAAAAGCACACCATGTAGATTGAACGCTCAAAGAAAACACATCATTTAAAAAAAAATATCTTCGCGGCCATCTTTGAAATTCTAATTTAGAATAATTTCTTGGCGGTAAAATATCGATGCAGAGTTTGCATTCGATTACAAAACATTGGTTAACAATCGGACCTCACAGCCATAGCCAAGTGCTGCGCCAGATAAGAACAGTGGTCAACTTCCGTTACCACCGATAGTGGCCATTACAGTAAGGATAGAATAAGGACAAAACAATATTACAGAAATTTCAATTCTAAGAAATATTCATTTCGAAGTAATAAGTTGATATTACTTTATTAATTTTTATTGAAGTCGAAATTGTAAGTTTTATGATAACGTAATTATTAGAATTCAATTAAAAGTCGAACGCTTGATTATGTAGGTTATTTTTAATTTGGATAAAAATGTTGTCCTCTTTTCGTAACTCGACAATAACTGGCCAGCAGCATTTTACTAAATCACATCAACACACTTTAAAACCATAAACAATATTTTTTAAGCCCGTGTATAGCATGTCCTCGTAAAAAAAAGTCGCGTGACGTTCCCGCCCAAAATTAACTGTCACTGTCAGGCTAAGGTGTTGTAAGGTAGAGGCTAATGAAAAGAACGCACCCGCTCCTTCGAGACCAACCAGAAGGCGTGCCCGACCTCGCATGACAAAACACGAGCTTCAAATAAATGCTTGGATAACGTGAAAAATTCATGTGAACATTCCCGAGTTTATTTATTACTTGGGTGAACTGTAATATTTCCTTAAGTTTTGCGGTGTCAAATTGTACGGTCTACGTGACTAATTGAATGTATTTCAGTTTTGTTTATTTATACCTACCATACTATTTTTAGTTCCCAACATACCGTTATATGTGATGCATCAGCTAATCACGATATATAAAGCGACGTAATAGTAAATTCCTAACACCCTTTGTCCATAATACGACGCATAGGCTCGGCGAAGGGTGGAGTAATTAAAAAACTTAATGCCGCATCGAAGACAAGATAAGGTCGGCCGTCGGAAGAAACCGCCACTTTTCTAATTACTCACTCATTAGCTGATGGATGGTACATCGCGTGTGTTACATCGGCCGTTTGCTTGTGTTTGCGGTTACCGTGCGGCGTGGCTTGTGAGCCAATTGCAAGGCCGATTTTTCTATAGACGCAATGTGAATTACCTTGATTGATCCTATTGAGATGCAAGGAAGGAAAACGAACAGACCTTCAACTTTTTCAGGATTTTGAATTCAGAAAACGAAACCAAAAGTACATAATCGATATTCAAAAATTTGATAAAGTAGGACACGGAACGTAATTCGGATGTAACATAAACCCCCTTCTACACTCACTCCTTGATCGCTGCGATAAGTAAGACCGCGCCTTCGCGTGTTTTAATTATATTATTAACGACGATGGCCGGCGAAAGGCTAATATTTTATAATGGCTAGCGTATCGCAATGATATGTAAATATAATGCCGCGCCCTCTTCACCTATTACGTACGTCGTTGCGTGCGTGTGAACTTTAATTCGGAAGTAAAGACACGTTAGCGAGAATTTAGTACTAAGGCGTGACGTTCTTTTTGGCCCACGTATGGGGCTTTAGACGAATTCTTATGCTAAATAAACTCGCCCGCTAATGGGATTGGCGTTGAGTGGCCGGCGCTCCTATAGCGACATTTTCTACAGAAGAGAAAACTTCTGACGTGTAATTAGCAGGTTTTTTGAAGGAAAACTACTCATAAGCTTCCTCGAAAGGGTCGTATTAATTACTGGAGGTGCTCGTATGAGCGTGGCGCGATATAAATGGCCGGCCACTTGGCGCCCTAGCCTCGCCGGGCCTTATTAAAAATGTTAACACGTAAATTAGACTCCACACGGGTGCAGTGTATTAGCCAACCAATTAAATTTTACAGTTTCTGTATACAATGCGGTGCGAAGAGACTGCAAGGTGGGGGATGAATTAGTGACACTAACTAGACTCGTCTATACATTCCCTTATGTGCTGACTTCACCCGCCTATTTACGTTAGTTTACTTTAATTCTTTTTCCTCTACACTTTGATAACGTTTCAAGTATGTCAAAGCGTGTTTTCATTAAATAGTGAACCGATAAAATTGTACACTTAAGTTTTTTAATTACAACATTAAATATTGAACTAAATTTGTACAGCCTCTGGCAGTTAACACGGTAAGTTAAAAAGGCATGTGGAAATTGCGACGTAAGGTTGGCAACATTTCCGTATCCGAGTGTAAGAGTCCTTACAGATGAGAGATTTAAATCTCAGTTTTAAATATTCGCTGCCGATAATCGTTATAAAATGTTTCGGTCGTTGGTTCTGTTTATTTTACTGTTCTGAATTTAAAAATTTCATTTCTTTACTTTTAAACGTATTTCGCTTTTAATAATAATTTTCGATAACTCTTAAAATTACTTCAAAAGAGAAAATAGTCATTTTCTATTGATAATTTTATAAGCGTATGATTACTGTAGGGTGAGCACACACTAGATGTATGTACATTTCGCAGCCGCGACCGCATACGCCCGTGTGTAAACGCTTAAAAGGTTTTTACCTCGGTTGGTCTAAGTGCACACCCTCATGCGACTAGTTGGATGTGTAAAAAGATTAATTGGAGTGTTGCCCGTGTTTCTAACAATTTACGACGCCTTCTCGGGGCGGGCCGGCCGCAGACCACTTCTGCGCAACTTAATTAAGCGAAATAACTTAAACGAGTCACCGTTGCTAATTAGTGCTATCGTCGCGCCGGCTAATTCTACGAGTGACTCTTTGTTTGCAAGCCCGCGCATTTCTTTGAGTTCGCGCGCCAAAAGAATTTGTCTTTGCATCGACTTTGAGTAAAGGATGTTTGTTTTGCCCCTCGGGAGAGTTTCTGTGAAGACTTTTGTGTTTGTTTGAACTTTTGCGGCGTTGATTTTAAATGAGCTGAAGACGTAAACATCGACCATGGACTCGTTTAGAAAAAGGCATTGTAATTGTTTTGAAAATTATTTTCTGTTTTTCATTTGCAGTTACACTTTAACAGCCCGTTTATTACTTTATGTAGCTATTTGTAGGTACTACGACCGACACGAATGAAAATTCATTCTCTACTACTATCAAGAGATAGTAGTAGAGAATGAATTTTCATTCATTTACTTGGCTGCTAAAATTTAGAGGATTGAGGCCTCAGATTTTAGGATAGCGAGGTACTTAAATGTCCTTAACACCTGTAAAATCAGGCAGGCGTAAAATAACTCGCTCACGGACTTAGCTATTCCAGCCCAACAAGCTTGTTTGCAGCCTAAACATTAAAGAAAACAAATATAAAGGCGGCTCACACGAGCCAAGCGTCTAAAAGACACAAGGAGAGCTCTCGGGGCGGCTAGAGCCCTCGAGGTGTCCTACACGTCAACAAGTGGCCGGTCGTGTGTGCTGAGCTTACGTCTTCGAATGTCGAACTCTTTGAGAAATTGACAGCATTTCTTTTTAATATTTTGAAATTAGATTTCAAAGAGGCGGAGATTGGAACGCGTTTAAAATTAGAATTAAAAGAAAAATAAACCATTTC
Source organism: Lithophane socia (assembly GCA_947522985.1). NCBI lineage: Eukaryota > Metazoa > Arthropoda > Insecta > Lepidoptera > Noctuidae > Lithophane > Lithophane socia. The sequence continues at coordinate 5,021,374 of OX383270.1, read as the reverse complement.
TATTGTCTAATGTTCGTTTTGTTAATTTAGAAACATGCTTCAAATATAAAAAAATAACAAATCTTTTTGACTTGTTTGGCTTATTATAATGTTATCACAGAGTTTATCGTTGACTTTTAGCCCCGTTTTATTAAATCCTATTAAAACAATACAAATCGCTTACAGTAACACTGATTAGGTCTAATTAAAAAAAAGTGGGTACTCTAATCAGTGTGAAGTCAAAGTTAACGATAGCCTTAGATAAGTATAATGATGTGAAATCGATAATAACAATAACAAAGCATTAATTATCGATAAATGAAAGTTATTAGAAAATAATTAGAATAAACGAGAAAGAAAGTTTTTAAACCGCCATTTTTATTTTCATACGTCCCCATTTAAATTTATCGTCAGTCAGTCGTTATGGGTAGTCAGAAGCCCGAAAGTCTGACAACCAGTCTTACCAAGAGGTACCTTGTTACCCAGTAACTGAGTTGTGGAGGTCAGATAGGCAGTCGCTCCATATAATAATAATAATAATATACCATTTATTTCAGGCGACACAGGCCCATAGAAAAATACCTTAACCTAGACATACATACTTTTATTAAAAAAAAAAAAAAAATACTGGTATTCAGATACATCCGGCTAGACTCGCAGCTGAACCCAACATAGTTGGGAAAAGGCAGGCCCATTATATTTTATCTCAAAAATGTTAATATGTAGGGTACAGTTCGAAAATTATGTTTCGGTCCTAATTAAAAAGTGAACAGCACCATGAACCAACCATGATCTTTAAAAATAAACGGATACTATCAAGTTTTAATAATAAAAGATACTGCTAAACTAAAACATTTACCAAAGTTGACCATAGAATCCATCATTAAGTATAAATACCTATGGTATTTCGATAGGTTTGCTACTCAGATGTGCTTTGTTAGTTGGTGAAAAATAATTGCTAATAAAAAAAATATGGATTTTGCTCTCTTAAAAACCAAAGTCAACTTTTTATCTGAAATAAGGTCCACCCATACATATCCGCGCCTGTAACAGACTGTGTAGAACGTTCGATATTCGAACTTCCATTGACCACAGAGTAGTTTAAACTTAGCCTAATCGATGTTGAAAAACGTCATTCGTCGGACACCTTAGTAATTGCCTTTCGTGCGATTATAGAACTACCCTCACCCCTTTAGCCCTTTCAGAGATGTTTATCGCGAAGGAAATGGTCGTTTTCCGATGTCCACAATGCGACCATTAAGGGGACAATGCTAATGGACTAAGTTGTCCAAGTCGTGTAAGGAAGATTTTCCCGCGTAGCGCCGCCATTTTGATTTTTATTTTACAGTTATTTTTTTATTGGTGTTTTTTAGCTGAGTCATGCTTGACTGGTCGTTTGTTTGATAGATTAAAGTTTGATCGAGTAGAAATAAATATGAAATAGAGGACGGGTTTCCAAAAAAAAAAACAATCCTTCTTTTAAAATTGACTGTGAAAGCTAAAAACCTGTATGATTGCATAAGAAAATAGCCAAGTTAAAAAAGTTGAAAGTTTAAAAAAATTGCCCCCTTTACGTACAAATTATATTAGTGCGTGCAAAACTATGTTATACAAACGTTCGTTATCAAAGCTTTCACTCACAGTATCGTTTATCTAACTTAGATAATGATAATACAAGCTTGAGATAGCAGTAGAAAGCTTTAATAATATGAAAGTCGATATATCAACAACGTCAAGTGTTTGGCACACATCGCGACAGTGCGCATATTCTGACGATACGATAGCGATATTACGCGCACGGTGTTGAAACGACGCGACGTGGAAACGAAACTCTATTAGTTGAATATGAATCTTATATAGTAATAAATTGAGTATATTATTTTATTTTGTAGAGTACCTATATAAAAAACAAAAAGTTTATAAATTAAAGATTAACAAATATTTTTCCTAGTGTGTAGTGTAAGATTAAAATCTTACATACTTCGTTATTTTTTTACGAGTTAGTTTTCATTATTCAAAAGTTAAATTTCGAATGTGTATTAAATTCAATTATAAGATTTAAATAACCCAAGAATAATGTTTTAGAATTCTTGAATTCATAATCTAGGTAGTCCATGAAGATTTCAAGAACATGGATATTATGCTGAAAAAGCGAGAAAAAAACCTATTCCGATTCTTCAATAACAGCGAGTCGCAGGTAAGTGCGAAAGCGTTAAAATCGATGCGGAGTCGAGTGAATCAGAATAATCAGATAGTGTGAAAGAAGGGGGGAAGGTGTTTATCATAGGAGCACGCCCTTTATCATAGGACTTAGATAACGCGAAAAATTAGTCGAGTAGAAATCAATACTGCGGCGGATTTTTCCGTTACTTGTAACATGTTTCAATATGTTTTGTGTTATCGCATTAAAATGTTCATAACTTTCTTTAAACATTTTTTTGAATATCTAGGTATTTCCGGTATTGATTTGATCATATTTTTTTTCGTTTTTTTCAATATGAAATTTAAGAAAAAATATTGCGGCGGTCGATATCGATCTTCAGAATAAGAAACTTATTTTGTAAATTCTAGTTTTATAGCATAGTGTTAACTTCCCCAAGCGTATAATATTACAACAGGCTTTTACATTTTTCTTGAAAAATTGCAAACACATTGTCTTTAATTATTGATTAATGAAAGGGCGGAGGTCTTTTTTACTTTGTATTTGTACGGAACAAGTGTTTCTTGTGTAATTTGTTGCAATTTATTCATTTTATATTCTGTTAGGTCTTAGGGGAAAGCGTAGTCTATCATTAACGTCACTTTATTTACATTTACCTTTAAAACTAAGCAATAATTATGTTATTTTTTTGTCGAAATAAAGTGACGCGAAATCGTTTTCAAATCCGTATTCAACATTAAGTCATCAAAGTAAATGCCACTAAATTCCCCATTTGTTTACTCTAACCCGTTTAAATTTTAGTTAGGGGGACTCACCCTTTCGGAGAATTTGATAATTAGGAAATAGAGAATCCAAAACCCTTTACTGTGAAGGAAGATGATAGAATTGGTATTAATCAATTGATTTACCCTATGACGATGGTTCCATTGACTTTAGTAAACGGAACTTTCGAATGTTTATGGAGGAAAAATGAACAGAATCGATTATTATTTTTATACCTACGATACAGAAAATATATTTGTAGATAAATAGGTAGGTAAGTATTTGTATTAGTCAGTGCTTTTAAAAACAAGATAACAGGCAACTAACTCCCTCAAATAAACAGATGGACAGGGATAAATGCATGAAATAAAATCTATTTGTGTTAAACTGTACCTATTAATATTATTTAAATAATCATATTTTGTGGATATATACAGGAATGTTTTTCATTGTCGATCAAGCTTTTAACAAAAATTAAATAACCACAAGATTAAATAATATAGAGAACGGAAAACATTCCGACAATAATCTAAAAGGATAGTGATATCATATTATTAATGTAACATTTACGGCTAATTAAGATATTTTGGACTTGTTATGCTTAGTTATTTAATATTCCGTATTTAATGTATATTGTTACCAAAATGAAAGATAACATTGAATTTTTGAGGATAAGATTTTAATATTTTTGCACAATTTAGAATTTATTTTTAAAATCGGAATAAACCTATTTTTGTTTCGGAGTATAGGCTGAAAAAATAAAATAAAAAGAACAACGAAATCTATGACTCACCGGAAATTAGAGAACCACTTGACAAGTTGCGCTGTGTTGTTCTTGTTAAACTTGATGTCGGGGAAGTACATCTTGAGGACTGCGGAACTGGGGTACCGCACCCAGAAGAACATCAGCTTGGCTTTGCGGAGGTGCATCGGCGTCAGCGTTGAGGAGTTCACAGGAGTTAAAGGCTTATTGTTTGAAAAGATGGCATGACATAAAAATGATCTAAAATCGCAGTGATGGCGTTCCTTCTCTGAATGAGAAGAGATCTTGTAAAGTTACAGCCATTAGGATTTAAGAAAAAAGTTACGGCGTGGTGTGTTCGAAAATTAGAAATTAGAACTTAAACAAAAAAAAAAAGGTAAATTATTTTTGTAGAGCATTCTAAAGATGTAGGTATTGAAAATCCAGGCCAACTGGTAATAAAAGATAGGTACTGAAGTCATTATTACTGAAACGTTATAATTAGAATCTTACGACTGCTTCCTGTCTAGGTACTTATAGGTTTTATAGACTGAACTGTGTACCCAAGTATGTAGTACATTGTTTATACATTTAAAATACATATTACACGCATCTAAGTTGTGGCGTAATCATATAACTTAACTATATTTCCGTATATAAAGTAAATGGAATAAGCTGTCTATTCAATTATTTCTGAACAAGTATATCTCCTAGGATTGTCCCTCAAAGATATATAAAATCTGATTAGATCCCGGCTTGTCGTGGGCGCGCTACGAAGCACCACAAATACTTAATCCGTTTGCATTTTCTAATCTTATAATGTGCCTTAGCCGTCTGTAGTAGTAGCGAGCTATGTGGCGGATTATGTTTGTTTATATGATTTGATATACGTCTTAGAATTATGAATGGGGAAAAGATTTAGTAACTTTCAATAAGAGTGTTTAAGATAGATATTTTTTGGGAGAGATTAGTTAAAGAAAATGATTTGCTCTACTTCTGATTTTGAGAAGATTATTAAGCCATCTCTTTGCTATGTGATGGCATAGTTCAAGCAAGGAAAACTTAATGTTTGTGTAATTCTATTCTACCTACACTTAATAAGTACGCGATAGGCCTGGGATCGTGGAAAACGTAGAAACCGCAGCGTTTGTGGGGTTTCCTCAGTCGTAATACCTAACCAGTAAGTAGGAAGTAGGCGGCGGCAGTCGTAAGGTTAAACACTACAGAAATAAGATATGAGTGGGCGTGCAGGGTTCGTGCCCTGTCGGCTCGGGTTTCATCGGCAAGTTGACCTCAATACTAGACAGATTGCTGTAAGGAATGTTTGTTATTCTATTGAAAAGGATATAGTAGGCTGGACTCCGTCGTAGGGCAAGTCCGTGGAGTTGCAGTCGGAGTGCGGGTCCTGCGCGTCCATGAGCGGGTGGTGCTGTGGGCCGGCGTGGTGCGCCAAGTTGGCGTGGTGGTGGCGCAGGTAGTCGGGCGAGGCATGGTGCGCCAGCAGCGCGGGGTGCAGCAGCGCGGGCGCGTGCGGCAGCGGCGGAGACTCGCGCTCCGGAGCCGCAGGGGGCGACCGCGCCAGCCCGCCCCCCGCGCCGAAGAACGGCGAGTACGGGGAGAACACCTGGCTCTCGTGAAGCGCTGGGTTGGGTATAGCCACCGGCGTCGGCAGCCCCGCCATGCCACCCGGGTAAGGCCGCGGCGATGGCGACTCCGGGAACTTGCTCTCTGGCGATTGACCTACACCTTCCCCCAAGATCCGGCTTACAGTTCTGGGCGTGATTCTCGTGTCAGTCACCTTATGCCGCTTCTTCTTGGGCGTGACGACTAGACTCAGGGCCTCGTTCTGCTCGGGGTTAGGTTCGCGGTCGAAGTGTCCGTTCATGTACAGCTGGCCGAGCGGTTTCGGCGGCGTCTGGAACATGCCTGTGGGAGGCCGTATGTGAGCACCGTGGCCTGGCCCGCTCGCCTCAGCGTGCATCGAGAATGCTGCACCGCTCGGCGCGCGGGGGCCGTTCATCTGGCTCATCATCATTGGGTTATGTGTCAGAAACGACGGGACGCCATTAGGCGCGCCCGGGTGATGGACGGGTTGGTTACCTGACATTTGCCCTGATGGCCTCTGCGGTGGCTTCGACGGCGGCGACTTTCTCTCGAGCATCTGCGTCGCTATCATGATGTCTTTGTTGAGCTGCTCGGCGGCCGCTGCTGACGCCTCCGACTGCTTTCCCATGACACGTCGTTGATGCATGAAGCGCGTCACAATAGAGTCGATGAGACTTGCAAGTGACGCCGTGATTTCACTTTTCAGCACTTCGGCTAGTCCTTCGAGGTCCGCTCCAGTGACGGGACCTACGGAGCCCGCATTGCTGCGGAGCGCATCTAATCGCTCGGCAAGTTCTGAGGATAGAGGCGGTTTTGGCGTTGGTCCAAGTTGTCGCTGCTGTGGTGAGTGTTGATTGGACTGCGGCCTGTGCTGCTGTTTGTTTTGTTGTTGCTGTTGTTGTTGCTGCTGCTGCTGCTGTTGCTCGGCGGCTTCCTTCATGCGCGCCTCTTGCTCTAGGAAGAGCTTTTGGCTGACGTTCAGGTACATGGCGGCCGCGTTGTTGAGGTGTTGATGCGGATGCGGTGCGTGCATGTGCTCGGGAGGCAGGTGCGGCATCATGGGCAGCGCGCCGTTGAAGCCGGGTGGCAGGTGCGGGTGACCCACAGCGTGCGCGTGCATCTTAGCCGACATCATCTTGCTCATCACTTGCGAGAGCATGTTTGGCGCGACACTGTTAGGTATTGGGGGAGGCACCTCTTTGGCCGGCGAGGCGGGCTCAGACTTGGGCACAGGGTCGTCGTTTTGTTCTACATCACTAGAAGCACCATCATTATCGTTCGTCTCTGATTCTTGTCCCATACGGTTGCATAATTGCATATATTTTTCTTGCATTTCTGCTAATTGTTCTTGCATAGTTCTAAGTTGTGATTTAAGTGCATTTTTTTCTACTAACTTTCTTTCGATGGGCGGTGGTCTGTCACCGTCGTCCTCCGAGTCATCCGACACTGTCTGCGCACTGCTGCTGTGGCTGGTGCCGTAGCGCTCGTGTGCGCCGTCATGCTGCTGCGGATGATACAGTTTCCGTTTCTTGCAACCGTTCACTTGCGGCGGCTGAGGCGCGGGACTAGAACGCATCGTCGACACTATGTTCTCAACACGAGCACGTTTCACATCTAGCGGTCGCGGGGAGGACCGTTGAGCGTCACTATCACGATCTTCGGGTTCAGACTTGGGCGCGAGCAAGGGCTCAGATCCCTGCGAGGGATGCGCGGGCGGCGGCGACGTGCGCGAGTCGCCGGCGCTGTCGAGTGCCAGCAGCGCGTCGTCCAGGTCTGGTCGCGAGTCCCGGGACTGTGGTCGCTCCGGAGACATCTTGAGTTTGGGCTCATCGTTGTTGTTGTTGGCGAGCACATTGTTATTGTCCGGGGAGAGGCGCATGAGTTCCTTCTTGCGGCTCTGCAGGATATCGCGCAGCACTCGGTGCGCGATGTCGCCGCCGGAAGTTTCGTCACCGGCGTCCTCCTGCTTGGGCGTCCGCCCAAGTAGTTCGTTGATCATTTCGGCCGGAGGGTAGCCTGGGCCGAACAGGCCGAAGTGTTGGCGGCCCTCGAAGATGGCGCCGTAAAGTCCGCCGCTCATGTGTGCGGCGCGCGCGGGCGCGAGTCCGTTCGTCGTGAGAGTCGAGTAAGAATTGCGCGGCTCACCGGCGTCCACGCGCTGTCTGGCGCGCTTCTGTTTCCTAAGCAGTTGATCCGCGTACGAGTCCTCCTCCTCCGATGACATCATAGGCAAGACGGGCCACGATTGGCCGGCTGGGCGGCGGGTAGCACCCCACCGCTCTACTCGCGCCGCATCGCCCGCACTGCAATAGGAGGGGAGCGATCAGAGCACACCTGCCTGCGCGCCGGCCGGCGCGTGCGCGCCTCACAGTGCATCGCTTGCAAGGCGATGCTTTGTGAGACGTAAATAATAAAAATGCATTCACTCACACTTTAGATACTAGCAACTCTCCAAATATTTTTACAAGTCTAATTATTTTACAAAGTATGCTAAAGTATATTTACTGCCTTATCTAGAATCTCTATCTTATATTCAGTACAACACTATTCAAACCATCCAGACTTAATTTTCGTTTTATATTTAGATACGTACGTAGATTTTTATCAAGAAATCGATCGCCTATTAGCCGATACTGCTAGACATCGATACTGAACTAAAAAAGTTTCCAGCTATCGTACGAACATCTGGATAATTCCTCGTAATGACTGGTCGTAAAACAAAATCACATGGTATTGGAAAGTATAAGGAAAGTGCGATGGGGTTGCAGATAGAAAAGCCACGATATTTACTGGCACACTCATAATTGGTATCAATTTCTGTGAGCAATTGAATATAATGACTGAAAATATCCAACTAGAAACCAACAAAAGGTTTGTTAGAAAATAAGTATATATCGTTATTATAGTCATCAAGAATCAAGATTCACTGGAGGATATCTTCGTTATCCTCATAGATTACAATAAGCTACAGCCTGTATAACTGTAACTATGTACTACTGATGACAAACACTGGACATACATGATGGCATTAATTTCTCCTGGAGCGTGACTTCGTGTGCAGATGACAATGAAGCTAAAAATGTCAGGAATAATTCTGTGAGACACATGTTTTGCAGTGTGCATTGTTCATACGATACGAGTTTTCAGGAAAATAATTATAATTACAAGTATTTTTATGCCTTTTCAACAATAGCATAGTGAGAATATTAATTAATATTAAATAAGATGCGAAAATAATGTGCAGTCTTATTGGAATTTTCAAAGAAAGACAGAAAAGTCTTTAGAATTCCCAATAAGAAAATTATGTTCTTCAAGATGCTTTGTTTCTTTTGTTATTTTCTTAACTATTTCTTTGTACAAACGGTCAGTTAAATATCAATATTGAAAGATAAATCTACTAATTTGCCGCCATTTCAAGATATTGTTTTAATTCCGAGTCTTTTGAAAAGTGTTTTAATGGTCTTGGAGATTCTGTCAATGCAGTCATTTCATCGCAAAATTCTAAAAAAGCTCGTGTTTTTGGAAATTTTACTCTATTGCGATATCTTTATTTATTTGATTTGAAGATTTTGTTATGCTTTTCATGGCAAAGTTCCACGCTTTTGATTACTAGAAATTTTACTTTTTTACGGTATTTTTATTCAAATTTTTCCTTGTTTACCAAAGAGTACACAAGTGAGTATGGAGCCTGGCCGTCTCGGACATCCGGCAGCAATTTGCTGTTCACAATGAGATGGTATCAATAGCGGATGACTTCCGATGGTGGCGTGACCGTCCACTTGCGACCGGCGTCACGGCTCGCGGCCTGCTTGTGCCACCGACAAATTGCGGCGTGAGGATATGGAGAACATTACCAGAAGAGACGAAGTAGATGAATCTATATCTTTTATCAAGTAAATCGTTAGAAGTTTTGGGCTAACATTTAATCCACTGTCGAGCCCTTGATTAGATGCACCAAGAAGAACAAGTATACCTTAAAAACTAATGAATTTAAGCTAATTCATGCTTATTTGCTTAAAAGTTGCTTATTCACTGGTTGTATTTAATTTTTTTTAAATAATATACCATTTAATAAATATTTTCGTTTTTCTTTGTCATATAAATGATAAAATTCAAGTATAAATCTGCGGTAAAGGCCTTTTAATTAAAGTTCTGTGTGTGCCGGAAATGTAGCACTTTCCTAATCATAAATATTGATTGTGATATTATTTGGATTAGATATTTTATCAGGAAATATTTGTAGTTTTCCTGATTGTGTAATTGAGATATATTATTGTGTTGTGATTGTGTTACTGAGATAAACTGTATGTTGATTAACGTCAGTGTATTTTTATTCATTAAATTAGTCAGAGACTTTCTTGTTCTATGTTTGTTGTAGGTTAAAGCTACTTACTTAATCAAGCATTTTATAAAAAAAATGCATCAGTGGATTTTAAATCTTTTTCAATATCTTGAGATTGGATATAGTAACTAACTTACTGAACTCCTGCATAACACCAATTCTGTAACACCGATACCGATCTTCAACTTCGATATTCAAAAATCCTTATCCCAAATCTAACCAGATATTTCTCACTCTTCCCCAAATTCCCACATTACCTACAACACCGGTACATCTCAACATCTGCACACAGGGACATTTTTCATGTGTTGTCTATTCGGTTACAGAACATTTCCAATTAGACCTTATGTAGAGCATGTATTGTGTGGCACATAATGAAACAAAGTACTTGCGAGCCAGCGGTCTTTGTTGACTATGGTCGAGGCTGAAATTGTTTACGAACTTGAAAAATTATGCTTACCTATCATGGGTATTGAAGGAAAATGATCATAGTGGGTTAGATTCTAATGATTGTTGAGTTTTTGGTAAACAATACTATTTATGACATTTTTAGCAGGTTAATTTTTTGCACGTTCTGTTTAGTTGTCGAAGACTTAAATAAGAAAACACAAAACGAAAGTAAGTTTTGATTTTTCTAAGTCTTCGGTTTTCATTTTTATATAATTCATAGGTGCTACTTGCTTCTTCAAAATATTCCTTATTGTTATTTTACTAAAGTTTCTGGACTTATTCTTATAAGACTCAAAATGTTTCCTACAACCCTTTCAGTAGTTTCTTCACCTAAATTCCTTTTTGTGTTAATACTTGTTAATTTAATAATTTGGTTTATTTACTTGTATTTTAAAGTAAATTACCGTAGAATTTTCCAGAACTCCAAACGAATACACCCTGTATCGGTACCTCATCTGCTAACATTAGATCGAGTCGCCTGCGCATATTATTACGAACTCTTTTGGTCATTGTACTGCGTAATTTGCGGCCATTTTAGTACGATTGCCATGCAAGAGATTGCGAGATGTCATACAGTCAACCACCCAAGTCCTGTCACTGATGTCTAGAGGTACTTTTAACTTTATGAGTTTTGTAATAAAGGTTAGTTTTCTCTGAAGTATTACTAATAATATGTGGTAAGGTGTAAACGGTGACTCGCTGGACCATCTCGAAATTGTTCCGGTACTTCCTGCTCTTTATAATTGTTTTACATTGTATGGTTTATAGGAGGTCGATATACTTTGTGGGAAGATAAAATGACCGGGTTTTGTTTGGCGAAAAAATGTGAAAATGTTTTTCTTTTGTTATTTTTTTTGTTGCTACGGACTAGTGCGTTGTGGAAAAATGTCAGTTTGTTCATCATGGGCTGCTCGTTTATACATGGCGTGAGAAGGTTTTGCTTTTATACTGAGAAATCATAGCTCACTCTTAGCTAGGTTACCAATGTTGCACCTTTAAAATATTGAAACTTTGAGAATGGAAGAATAAAACACATTGCGCCGACCCCAAGTAACACGAGACAAAGGCAGAAAGATGATGAAAATATTGAAACTTTGACTAAAATGTTTCTTGTAAGAAAAGATTTCTTACATTCATATTTATTTAAAAAAAGTAATAAATAGATACCTACCTAGAGTCAAGAACTGAAATGAAATGAAATTGTTTATTCTGTTAATATGATATTGGAATCACTTTTACACGTCATATTAAAAGGTTGTAAAAATAAGCTAGATGAGGTCGGCGTTTCCTATCTGACTACTCTGGAAAGAAAGGCCGAAACAAACTCAGAGGTCACCGTCTCCTTTAAAGTCCAGACATAATCTTGGTCAGGCCATATGAGGACCATGTAGATTAGAGTCTGAAATGGTCTTCTGAGGAAAGAACCACACAGATTTGAGTGGACCTGTCCAGTCAGTGCAAGCATTTGTCAGTAATAGTAGAGCTCAACTCAGAACTTAAGGACTTTTAGACCCCTAAAAACCACAATCACCCCTAAATTCCAACCGATTCCACACTCGTATAAAACAATTTCGGTAATTAACCTCATGAATACTCAATGAGTTCTGTCAAATACGATCAGTTGCGCTAACCGATTGCAACTCGAAGTACTCGTATATGGGGAACGATGGTGGAATGTGAGAGGGTAAGTGAGAGGAAGTTACTGGTTGGTTTGAGATATTAAAGAAGCAACAATATGATCTTAATACTATATTGAACTATAAATATATATATGAATTATAGGTATATACAACCTTATTTTTTGTTTATGCTAAACCCGAAAAGGGGTCATTGTACTCATCATTTTGAACAACTTTTTCTATGGGACCAACCTTGAAATCCCGGAAAAAAAATCAGCTGTTCCATACATTTGCGTTCACTTAAATCGACAAAATGTATGGAATACCAGAAAGGTTGTCGATAAATATTTAAGCTATGACTAAATAGGTAGTTTGTAATTCGTGTTAAATGAAGACTTGAAGGTGTGATGCTATAATTATGGTAATATTGTTGCTGCGTTAAAGAACTTGGGAACAGATATGTTAATATTTTAATTTGAAAAATTAATAAGAATTTATAAATTAGACAAACAAGTTGAACGAAGATCTTGCAAAAAAGTAACACCTGGAAGAACCATTTCATCTCAAGTTCTGAGAAAATTCTCAGAACACAAAAATCCTGTCCGAGGACAGCAGAAAACACTTCAGTCACCTCAGTTTACAATATCCTTTCGTCTTAGTAAAGCTTGTGTTTCTTAGTTGTCGCATGTGAACGAGACAGGCCTGTCGACGGGAACCTGTTGATTTCAGCAGAACAGGGGTGCGGCGTAGGCACGTCCAGGTGGAATGTCGATAATGTCGAGTGTCGATGTGTTGTGTCAGGCATTTTTGGGATGTGAGGGGCGGAAAGAGGTGAATTGGGATTAAATTATTGTTCCCACAATAATTTCGGCTTTGAAATAGCAATGGAAAGAATATGTGAGACATGAGATGAGATGCAAAAAAGTGATTTCGCATGATTTGATTAGGATGAAGAAAATTCCGGATTGTGAAAAATTGTGAATGCCAGAGGAAAATTGTTCTGTGAAACTTTCGAAATCAATATCATCACGTTATGAAAGAAGCAACTAACCTTTAAGGTAGACTACCAGCTGATGAGTAAAACGGTAAGGGTTAAGATAAATAAATCCTTGTACTTCATTTCTAACAACGTCAAAACGTCATAATTACTTAAGTAGGTACAAATAACGGAACTTGCTTATTGTAAGAATCTTTCACACGTTTGTCACCCTCATCACATTATAATCACTACGGAAGTAACCCGACATTCTGCCACAAATATCGATAGTTTCCCAACACTAGCGCCTCAACCCGGGCGTGCTTAATTTGGCGTGACCCGACGTCGTCTAATTTTTACGGAAACATTTCTTTTCCCACCCACACTCGCAAAACGACCCGTAGTGAGGCACTTGACTTATGTAAGCACGATTTTATATGACTTAATAGTACCTATTTGGTACAAAGTGGTATTGGGTTGTGCCTAGCTAGGCTTAAAATTCAAAGATATGTGACATCCACCAACCGACTGAGCGTGGTAGATTACGGCCCACTCCTTCACAGAGAGGAGGCCTGTGTCCCAGCATTGGGAAGATTATACGTCTTAATGATACTATGCTCGGTAGGTTGGGAAGACGATAGAATATTTTAAGCTGCGAATGCATGTAAAGCAGAATAACTTTAAGTGGAATGTGTATCTTCAATGTTTATTAACTAGTTTCGCAGCTGACTGAATGAAAATACCCTGTATAACATTGAATAGAGGTAGAATTATTGTTCCCAACCGAATAGGTATAATAATAAGGAACATTAATAAAAATGGACTACCAAACTGAACTTAACAACGGTTCTACGACAAGATTTTATTTCGACATTACGGAACTACGACACGTCTTTATTTCGACAATATTTTAGTTCGTTATAGTCCGACACTACTGTACTCCGACTTAACGTTCCTTTGACATCATTTAACTACGAAATGATGTGACTTCGACGATATACTACTTCGACAGTAATGCTAGTTAGACATGATTCAATTTCGACGTGATGCATCTCAGACACGATGACCTTTCACAAGTTCAGTTGATTCCCAACGTCGCAGAATAATCGTGTCTGAGATGCATCACGTCGATTTAAGATGTTGTCGAAATACAGCAGCACAATACTAACCACGACTGGGTTACTTAACTAAACTTATATTTTCGGTTAATTAAAATTACAAGTATTTAATAGCAACCGACTTCTCCACCTAAAACAACGCAAAATTAATGCTTGTTCTTATTTATTTATTATTATTATTCCTTATCAACAAAAGAAACATATTTTCCTTAATTCACGTGAACTGCGCACTAAATAAGTATGAAAGTATTAAAAACAATTTCCGATAAGATCATGGGCCGTACGGCCATATGGCCCACTACATGGGGTGGTGTATGGGAATGTGTGGGAAACTCGCCCACCCCTTGCAATAATTATGTATCTGTCTTTGTTCACCTTATTCCAACGGTGACTTATGGTCATTTCACCATATGGTACGGTCACGCTATGGTGGCAGTCGGAACAAGGATATTTTAATCGGTAAGTTGAAGATAATTTTGGTAATAATATCTAATGCATATGGTGAAGTTACCACTAGTTTACTAAGGGATATTGTATTACCGGTATCTGCAGGCAGTCGATCCATACAAAATACTGAGGCCCTAGACAAAGTGACATTCTATCAGCGATAACGATGATGGAAAAGGCAAAAATATATAGGACTGCATAAGCTATCGAAAAGTATAAATGTAAATCCTGTTGAAAGTCGTTGTAGAAATACGAAACGCTTTGGGAGCGATTGTCACTTGTCTAGGTCCTCTGGTATTCAGCTGCATTTGGTTAGACTGGAAGCCCACCCCAACATAATTGTGTTTTTACATTTATTTATACTGACATTTTGTTGATTTACCAGTAAGTTTTCTTTCAAAGATTGAGACTGAAAAATTTTTTTTTTTTTTAACGTTGTATAATTTTTTGTGAGGAAAGATTTTGAAGACTTGAAGCTCTGCTAAAAATTATGTGAGAATTGTTTTGAATACCAGTATTTTATATGGAGCGACTGCCTATCTGACCACCACAACCCAGTTACTGGGTAATACGATACCCCTTACTAAGACAGGTTATCAGACTTTCGGGTTTCTGACGGCCCTGAACTTTAAAAGATTCACGATTAACAGGCGATGGTGGTATCGTTAAAACGGTCACCCATCCACCTAGGCAAGCGTAGCTTAACCTGATCGATCGACTCGTGTGGCTGTAATTACTTAGCCATGAGCCCCTCTTCAACTAGAAACAGTATTTACTTTATTTATTCAGATATTTTGGCATTAAAACCAAAGATATCGTCGCCGATTCCGATCATAGGTAATTACCTACTGCGACAATTTTAAATTATATTATCTATAGTGGGGCAAAAGGTTTGAAGGCTGCCACTGACAAGACATGCACGGTATATGAAATAGGTCGACTTGTCGCGTGTTTCCAGTGATTTGTACCCGTATTTACTAATAATTACACGTATAATGTCCGTCCGTCTGTTTAGCTACATGATCTGTTTATTTAATGGGCTGATAAGGAAAATTGGGACGCCATTTCTATTGAATTAGTTAGTAAAGATGTCCGACACTTTTTCAAGCTTTATATGTTTTTTTAAATCTATCTTATTAGTTGTTAAAGATGTCCGACTCCTTTTCAGACTAGATTTGAAAAAGGAATAGAATGAAATCCAACAGATATGAATTACGATTCATGCTTGATCACCATTCTGGAACACAGGTCTTCGATTCAAAATTCGAATCAATTTTAGAGATGTCAAGATAGATATCGACATTGGAAGACAAAAAAATACCTACGATAAAACGTGTCCAGTAAAGGGTGGAAGTAGAGCAATCAGTATGCATAAGTTATAAGCATGGATGGCGTGCCTCCTAGCCCATTACTGTGCTTCTATGAAAAAGGACATTTCAGCTTATCGGTGGATATCACGAGAATAAAAACCGAGCGATAAGATCGCGCCGAGGGCGGTGAGGTGGTGGGTATCGATAAGTTTGTAAGGTCGTCGTGTAGGGGTAGGCTATTTGAATATGTCGAATTGTCGACAGAACTATTCAAGGTATGTTTAATTATGTTTAAAATTATGCATTTGCGACTATAAGTTTTGTGAAGTTACTTTTTGGTTGAATGATAGTGTGCGGTATCTACATCGCCACATGCAAACTACGACGTCGACGTCATAAAAAAGTCCTGGCGTTACATAAAATCCTGCATCGCGCAGTTATAGTTTAGCGCGCGATGGACATACCTATATACAAGATTCCAACATTAATCGTTGGTCCCGTCAGTTGCCCGCCAGACACAACACCCGTCTGGTTGGACGATCCTCCCTTTACTATAGAGGATGAAATTGAGAGAAGAAATTGTGAACTTTACACCCTGTGCCTCATACCTCTAAATTGATTAACTGTGTAAGTTCATAAAAACAATAAATATTAAAAAAACACTTTTGGTTTTACCTTCTCTGTAGTATTTACTTGAGTCAAACCAGAAAAAAAATACTTATCAATCTAATCTAAATTCTAATTTCGTTTAGCAAACCCTACAGCCCTATCCCAGATAGCAGCTTATCGACATTTTCCCCGCCCTAGCATGGTGTGTTGGAAGACAGGCACTTATTAGCCGTCATTATCTACGGCGGTATCGCCTGTGACATATGGCTAATATCGGACACGAGCGGCGGGTCATGCGAGAGAGCCACGCTACTTCCATGTGTATGAAAATATGCTTTAATTACTTATTTGTACTGCAAAACATGGTATAGTGTGCCTGGTATATCTTGGACTGTCATGGCGCCGCTGTTGCTACAGCAAATGTCAATTGAAAATTCAAACGGTTTTATGGAACGGTATATCACTTTTGCCAAGGTAGATAGGTATAAATAGACGCCGTCCGATAAGGACCAGGCCAGAGTCGACTGCGCGTTGTGTTCCATTCGCGCCTCAAAGAGATGTCAGCAAAATTGATGGGGTCCGCTAGGACCGATGCCTGCCAGGGTTGTGGAAAGCGGTTGTTTGAAAGTTCGAAAGGGATACCGGGACCCCTGGCAACAGGCAACTGAAGGAACAAGGGTGGGTTTTAGTCAGTATAAGTCTCCCACCCTCCCGCTCCGCCCAGAGCCATTCATACTATAACATAATTATTTATATTATGCGAAACTGTCTATGTCTCTCTGTCTGTTACCTACCTTTTTACGCCTAAACCACCGAACCGAGCCAATTTGACCTCGAGAAAAACATTAGGCTACTGTTCATCCTGGATGGCAGACGAAGTCGCATGCAACATATAATGACCCTCTTTGTAAAGGTACAAAAATATTTACCTACAGTTAATATTTTTCCTGAAAAAAAAAATGCTTATCACCAATTTCAACCAAGGTGATAAGTAAGTGCGCAAGCACGTTAAAAATAAAAACTAATTAAAAGGCAGGTTGACAGTTGACTTAGGTATCAATACTTTTCCTTCCTACGCCACGCACCTAAAATACATCAAAACGATTGTAAAAGTACTAAATTGGATAGCACCTTTTTCCTTGTACAAGTATCTACTAGATTGTAACAGCGAATTAATTTTCACGCTTCCCCTTTAAGACCTAGGTCTAATATTTTTTTATATTGAGAACTCATGACCTAAAGAGGTGCCATAAAGAATATGAATAAAAACCGGTTTAAAATAAAACATATTACCAGTAAATAAGTATTCAGAAGGTGTATAAAAAGCATGACTGGGTTTTTCTACATACCTTCATAAGTTTAAATATAGAATAAATCATGAAATGGGTTATCCCAGCCTTAACAAATGTACTTACTTTATGGTTTATTTAATGGCTAAGAAAATAGTGTTAGAAAAAATATTTTCTTAGAATAAAATGTATTTTATAACTTTTACTGTCATAAACCTTAAGTAGCAATTTATTAAATATCTCACGCAAAGCAATTTAAATGATTGACAGTGTGACGCCATTTGATGATTTATTAGGAGGCGAACGATTTACTGACAAAGAACAAGACAAGGGACAAAAAAAAAACAAAACAGATCGCAAATAAAAAAAAAAGCTGGGTTTGTTTCCCGCTCGATATCTCAATCGAGTTGAATCTTTTAAAAAAATTTAATTTTATCATTTAAATATCGAACTCTTGTAATTTGAAACATGAAAATATGGGTTACGCGCCTGTCCTGTGTTGCCAGTCACATTAATAGATTGCGAAACACGACATGCTGTGCCTCACTCACACTTCTTATCGTTTTGTCCGTCTGTCCTGCACAGAAAAATGATAAAACATATCTGGTTACAATTTAATAATGTGCTGCCCAATTTGTGAGTGGAAGCGAGTTTTGAAGAAGATTTTTTAACAGCTTCAATTTATAATCTAGATTTCCAAATTGGTTTTGAATAGTTCATATTTACACGTGAACAAAAGGCATTCCTTTGCTGTAAGAATTTTGAATGTAAAGTAGGTACCAAAAGAACTTCTCCAGTATTCTTGCTATTTAATTCTTGTCCAAAAAAACGGCTTTTGTATTGAACTTTGGTGAAAGAAGTGGATTGCTTACGACAGACCCGTGATCTGTAATAGGATTGATTCACACCCCTGAGGGCCAAGACAAGTGACAATCGCTTCCAAAGCGTTTCGTATTTTTACAACGACTTTCAACAGGGTTGACATAAGGTTTTCGATAGCTCATGTCAGTCCTATACATGTTTGTCTTTTCCATCATCGTTATCGCTGATAGAATGACACTTTGTGTAGGTCTTCTGGCCATCCAAATCTCTGTCCTGCGCCTTCCCCGTTCGCTAATCGCCCATGTCTTAAACGTTCACGTGCCTGACACTGGACAATAACTGAGTACCACATCTGGTGGTTTCTTATCAAACAGAAACACCAGTTATTGTGTTTTGAAGGAAAACATTGGATATTATCGCTCTGGCACCATTATTCATACATCCGTGCTTAAGTTTTTATACTGTCATTTGGGAAATATGATGTTAAATTTTATGTTCCTTGTACAGTTTTTTGTCAAGTTTCCTGCAGATAAAGTGTTAGTTAATTTATTTAAGAGTTGTTTTTGCTCCAGTCTCTTGGGGCGTAATAAGTCATACTCGTAAACATGTTTGTATTAGGATGGCGATTCAGTAGTTTGTTTAGGAGCTTAAAAATGTCATTGTTATCTTGGGTGCAGCATAAACAAAGGTTTTATTTTAGTGTCGTCGTCGCTGGTAATTTATTATAGGTACTTAGTAGGCCACCATATATCTTCCCTTGGGTATAAAGATCATTTCACCAAACAAGATTTTTTTTCCAGGAAACGCAGAGGTCATACGTCCGTCACTCCGCGTGGACTCAAAACCTCGCCGTTGTTAACACTTTCGTCATTTCCTTAGACCAAGAGAGACATCTACAAACAAAATCCAGCCAACAAATCCAATACAGAACATCGTTCAACAAATATTATGACACAAAGTATACACAGTGGCTGCTCTATCAATTACTCTAATAGAGACATCCTAGCGTCGCGGACGGGCCGTCACAACACAACCCATTACCTTATATAACCACTTGTACTTAGGACACTACTTCCACTGCGATCGAAATTGTCTCTTCCTCCCATGTCGATGTAGGGCTGGTACATTATCTAGTAAGTTTAACAAAGGAAATGTCATTTTGTAAGACATGGAACAACTTAGTATGGGGCTTTGGGCCCTGGTTGATATTGAATAAAACCTAGATTTTTTGTAAGTATACAAATATGACGTACTTAATTCATTTGAACTACTTTGATATCACTCGGGGTTTAAAAAAAATAACATTATCGCAGCGTGATCTAAACCTAGGCCATCTTTCGATCTTATACATGATATTCTGATATTTTTTCCCCAGATAACGAAATTGACAAAGTGTTTTTATTTTCCTATTGTGAAATAAGTAGCCCTATCAGTTCATCCGTTGTGCATCACTCACGCGCAGCTGAGATTGACTGGAGTTCCGTCACAAGCGGTGCGCGTGCAAGATTGTTTCCTCGTTAGCCCGCAATTGAACGGAGGTTCCGTTCCTTGCCCGCGGAACCCCAACTCTAATAGTTCAATTGCTCTCAAGTACGTATTTTAAATTATTTGTTGGTTGTTTGCTTGTGAATAATTTTAAAGAATTAGTTTGAGTTTATAGTTTACAATATTATTAAATTAAAATATTCAATAGGTCATTGACAGCATAGCGTCAGTAATTCGTCAACTCGTCCTACATGCCTACGGCCCATTTAAGACGACATGCAGAAAATCAAAAGTACATCCTAAATGGGCCGTAGGCATGTAGGACGAGTTGACCAAATTACTCAAAATGACAAAAAACGTGATCAGTTCCGTCCACAGCTGTTACGTTTATATGCTTGTTAGTGGACAAATCAGTCGTTTTAAGGAAACAGACACAAATAGTCGGTAAAAACCCTTGGTTCAATTGGAGGAAGAAAACATTGGTATATAACTCAGATTGTCGTCGCCGCCGTCTAGTCTGTGGTGATAATCTGTCTAGGTAAATCTTTGCGATTTCCGAAGACCAACTCTTCAAATGAATATCAGAGAAGACCACTCAAGTATATCAAGATAAGAGAGTAAAAAAAAAAGATAGTTAAAAATCTGTTAAGTTAATATAATGTAAAAGGAGTGAATGGTCATTTTGTCAGCGTAATTTTAAGGATGGCAACATTTTTTTCATTAATAAATGATAACGTTAATGTGCCGAGTGATCCTCTCAGCAGTGGAAGTCTTAAATAGTTAAACAAACAAATAAATAAAATTCAATGGAGTATAAAAAAGAGGAGAGGAACATAATGTTGCAGATGTATGAACGTAAACGAGGCAAACGGAGTATGTAAGGATCGTAGGAGGTGGCGTTCTATATTTTCTGCCTACCCCATGGCAAGATGGTGTGAGTTTAAATTCAGTAAAACTTCCTGAAAGTCTTCCTTACAAGTTTTGCATAATAAAAAACCATGTTCATGAAAATTTACCTTCCAAAACCACAATTTGTCGTGTGGTTACAATTTATTTACACATGGTTACAAAAAATTGACCACAATTCCTATTCAAAATCACTTGAGGAGCATATATTATACCTTTTGAATTTCGCTATAATGTGTACAAGGATAATATAAGACATTTTATTGCATCTCACTGTAACTACATACATAATAAAGTTTCGAATAATACACAATATTATAGCTTAGGTAGTGTCTAGCCGCATATATTTCGCTAGACAACAAACCATATTTAAGTTTTCCTCATCGAATTCTCGCAAGGTATGTCCTAATTCCCGAATAATATGTAAATTCAAAAACTTTAGAACTAAAGGCCGGGACTCAAGTGCATTATACCCAGAAATAAAGCGGGTGCACACTGCAGTCGATTGCGCCACGGCTCACTAAACACACATTCTCTTGCGGTATTACTGAAGTTGGTTCAAACGACATCTTGAGGCCAAAAAGACTTCTGGCTACCTTCCAAAGTATACTGGAGTATTCCGAATAGAGATATCTGACTGACATACGGGGGTTAAGTTTGGCGAACGGATATTTGAGCAAAATTTATAACATGCCAAAAAGTTCTTCCTTTTTCGGAACAGTGATTATGACTGTAAAAAACCACGTCTGTGGCATGCTATCTAAATATAGCTCAATTTTATTTTTGTACTTAAGTCATAAGTCATTTATTCATTTGTTTCACATAGGTACAATAATAATGGTATAAAGTTAATAAATAGTGCGCTATGTTATGGCCAGAGGGCGTAAAAATGTTTGTAATTTAGTAATCAAGCCAGCCATCTCTCAAAAAATTAATTTAATAAGCCTGAACAATTATAAAAATGGCACATTTCATAATACAAACTTATAATGTCATTTGTTACGTTATTTTTAAAGTGGGACTAGATATTTAAAATTTAACCAGAGACCCTGAGTATACCCAACGCTACATATGAAGATGAACGCACAATTACGTCTGTTTGAATTACCCAAGTGTCGCACTCACCAAGTTACCAAGTCTGTCACTGAACATAGCATCTATCTTCCATACTTCATTATCAGTTCAACAAAGACTTGAAGCTTCACAACTAACTTGACTTCATTCCAACATGTCAGCCGTTCCAGAAGTCCGTATAACTAACTTAGGCTTGGGTTACGAATGACCCGGCAAGTCGCTTGTGTACGCAACTGTACCGGGACAAGTTTCTAGCATTAATGGCGATTGTTGGTAAGTGTAATATGTGTAATAACCGCTGTACGCGAGTGTCCCTGGCTGTTTGTTACGGAATTATTTGAGGATTTTCTAAAAAGCTGTTGGGTTTGTAAGACTTCGGCTTAGTTGCTGGGAATTTGAGAGTTCAGTTGTGCTATTCTGTAAAAATCTCACCGTGAAAACTTAGGTGAAGTGAGCTTGGAGTGAAATGTCACTGCCTTAGTATCAGTAGGTATCGATGACAATGACAGCTCACTCCACGCTCACTTCACCTAAGTTTTCACGGTGAGATGGTTACAGAATCACAATGCTGTATGGGGTGTGGCCTCGCCCACGGCTTATTTAAATTCTCCTGGACTTTTTACTTCTTTTCAAGTTGGTTTATTATATCTTTCAGGCAGGATTCTTCGTTGTTCTTTTGTTTATTACTTGCTGCGTAATTACGAACAACCATTTTTTTTTTAAAGGTATCTGACCTCCGCAAACCCATATCTATACATATTAATCATATTATAAATTAAAGTCGCTCTTCGTGTTTGTCTGAATGTCCGAGTTGTTCTTCTAAACCACGCAACAGATTTTGGTGAGGTTTTCACCATCGTTTAAAGAATTTATTCAGGAAGGTTCATGTGTGTACATACATAACATACATAAGCCTATAATGTTCCCACTGCTGGGACACAGGCCTCCTCTCTATGAGAGGGAGTGGGCCGTTATCCACCACGCGGGCCCAGTGCGGGTTGGTAGATGTCACATGTCTTCGAATTTTTGGTTCTAGGACATGCCGGTTTCCTCACGATGTTTTCCTTCACCGTTTTTGAGAGCAGTGGTGATGAAATTATTTACACAAAGTAAAGCGCCTGTCGGGGTTCGAACCTACGACCTACAATTCGTTAGTCGCGGCCGTTACCACTTGGTCACCACTGCTCTCCTGTGTGTACTACGTTAATATTAAAGTTACATATAACGAAGAAATGTCGATGTTTTGTCAAGTCTTAAAAACCGTGCGAAGTTGGAGCGGGTCGCTAGTCTATTATAAAAACAAGAACATTCGTTAATTCACGTCGTCGTCGAGTGAATATTAACGACTAGGTAATACGATAATCAGAAGTCCCTATAACATCTTTCCTTACTGACTTCTCCACCAAATCTAGAAATCTTTCTCACTCATTTAAACCATAAGGGCCGGCGCACATTTGGCAAGGCGCAGCGCAGCGCATTCGTCACTGCCAAACAAATATCTACCTTGTATCAATTGAAATAAAGTTGATAATAAATAAACTTCCATCAGCTGGAGAGCGCGCCGTAAGCGGCAAGAGGCGCACGTCTCAGGTTATCTATTCTCAACTTTATTTTTAGGCACGCAACGTTGATATTTGTTTAACAGTAACAACCGCGCCGCGCTGCGCCTTACCAGGTGTGCGCCGGCCCTAAAGAAGAAGAAGCATCAATAATAATAAAAACTCCACCTACGTTACCCTTTCGCAGGAAAGCAATGACATTTAATGAAGAAAACATCTATTAATAGAATATGACCTTCATCACCGCTCATGTTCGCTCACAAACCGACGAAAAACCCACGTTATAAAAGAAACTAATTGATGTAAACGTTTAAATGAGTACAATTAGACATAATATGCCTGAATTGAGCGCATCTTGCAAATATATGCGGCAATACCTATTCTATTTTAGCGACGGAAGCGGGCGGCGCGTAATTAGGACATCTACTAACCTGTTACTGTTACATGGACGGTTTAAGGCCATTGTAGTCTTTTTATTAAAGTTGTGTGTTTATGGCTTTATGTGTATTATTTGTCATTATTTTGTATGACGATGAGAAGGTTGTACATGATTGGTTTTTCAAATCTTCATGAAAACTATACTGAAGTAATATGTAGACTTGATAAAATTACAGATTTTGACAAAAATGTCATGTTACTTTATCAGTGATATTTCTTAAGAGGGATAGAAATGTATCATTAAAAGTAGGTTTACCATTCTCTGACGTATCAATACACGGTGGGTTTACAGTTGATTTATATGTACAGGGGGCCTACCATCACCGGTTACAGCAGTATTATTTTAATCTTACTTCGTGGGGGAAAGAGATGGAGCTATACGTCCTGTAGAGTTGTTGGTGGTAGGGGGCCAGTTGGCGATCGTATTCTGTTTCCATGTCATAAATGGGAATTTCCCAAAGACTTTTCTTCAACTGACAAGTCATTCGCTAATATATAGCCCGCCAATATAATGTAACTGGAACGAGAAAGAATCTATTCACCACATCAAGCTTATCAAAAGAGGTCACGCAATCCTGTTTAAGAAATGTCGGCGCCACAGCATAATCATCTCAGTGAGTCAACAATTAATCCTTGCCCCAAATGATGGCGTTGCGTCAAAACCAAGACGATATAGGATGTGGCAAAGGTTAAATCTATATCGTCACATCCTCGCGAGCTTCCTGTTTAAATACTGCGTGTTAATTGACTGTGGTCGTACGCATGTGGTGTTGTTTGTAATTTGCATGCCACAGTGTAGTGGAGACAGCGATGTAATTGCCGTGAGTTGATCTGGTTACATTGTTTGTTGGTTGCCGAAAGTAATGAAAATAAAGATGAGCCTTTTTATTTTT
Organism: Lithophane socia; assembly: GCA_947522985.1. Lineage (NCBI taxonomy): Eukaryota > Metazoa > Arthropoda > Insecta > Lepidoptera > Noctuidae > Lithophane > Lithophane socia. Next base: position 4,996,788 of record OX383270.1, on the reverse strand, counting down.
ATTTAAAAAAGAGAGTAATAAATCGGTATATACTCGATTGTCGACAGCTTAACAATAATATTGGTAAATTAACTTCGTGTCAAAAGTATAAACTGCCATTTATGACCAGTAGAGCCACTTTTATACATGATAAAAAGAAGTCGTTCTTAAAATGCAACATACAACAGTATGCTAACACATTCAATAGCAATGTTGTTACTCTGTGTCCCCACAACATCGTGCCGTGTTCTATATCTGAACAAACATCCGCAAAACTAACTCGCGTGAATTGAGCGCGCGTATTAATTAGTAAAAAGGATATATCCTTAATGAGTGATTAAGCTGCAAGATTATACGGACAGTACTCATCTAATGGACACTTTGCTGTAGATGACACGTTGTTCAAGTGGGATGCATTAGGAAATGCATGTTGTTGTTGTAGAACAATTAAAATTGGGTGCAAAGAGAGACGAAAGATCGCAAAAATCTATGACAGTTTTGTTTTTTTTTGGTTCTAGTTTTAAAATTGATTGAGATTTCGAGAGTGACAGTTTCTTTAAATGAAAGGAAGAAAGTGACATTAAAAAATAGTTGATCTTCTTTTCTACTCCAAAACCGTTCCTGGCTCACTATTGATATTTTTAAAGAGCTTTACTTTTAGTAATAATTTTCAAAAATGTTTTTTTTTTAATTTGAGATTGATAGATACCATTCTCTGACGTATATGATACACTGTGGGTTTACGAATGATTTATACGTAACTATGTTGTCGATCGTCAATAAAATTAGTCAAACAAAGTCAAAGTAAAGTCTGCTGTCAATTATTTTTAACCAATTCCCATAACGACTGACTCATTCTAAGGTCAATACCAACCTAAGCAATACAAACTAACTTTAAAGTAACAATACTTAAACTTAGTTCAAGACAACGATCTCCCGTCTTAATCCGTAACTTAGCTTATTGCGACTTGTCTCGGGGGCAAGTGTAACTGTATAACTGCGCTAAGTTGAAGGTAAGTTCAAGTTAAGATAAGCCTCGGTAACAGCTGGGGAAATGGCTTGTTGTGGTAGGCCATGGACTTGTAATGTTACGGAGAACTTGTGTAAGTTGGCCATTTTGTCTAATGTTTTGTTTCTAAGTTATGATGTTCCTTCGTGAATGATTTCTTGTTTTTGGGTATATAAGGAACGTCTGATTTGAGGATCAAAGAAATAAAGAAGAACGTTTATTTGGACACAGTTCGTGAAACACAAAACAAAAAAAAAACAAAAAAAAATTGAACAATAATGTTTTAACACCAATAATATGTGCCTCATACCAAGGGGTATCGTGTTACCCAGTAACTGGGTTGTGGAGGTCACATAGGTAGTCGCTCCATGGTAAAATACTGGTATTCAGCTGCATCTGGTTAGACTGGTAGCCGTTCCCAACATAGTTGGGAAAAGGCTAGGCATCTAAATTGAGTGTGTGCCTCACGGCTGCGCCAAAAATAATCATTTCAGCATTAATGCAAGACATATACTGTCTGACGCTGGTTTTCTAATGAACCCAAAGTACAAACAGTTTCAACATACCTGATAAATAATTAGTCATAATGTAAATAAACTAGTAATAAAAAAAAATATAATCAAGGTTGCTACAATAATTTGTTGTGGCTTATTTTGACTTCAAAATAGTTTCTTTGCCGCAACTCATTTGGACAAACTTTTTGTCTACCAATTCAGTGCTGTATTTGAACATATATTACATCTGTTACATCTACTATTGCAGGATATCCCAATTTACCCTAACTTAATCGATACTAACATCTATGTATAACTAGTTACAAACAATACAATACAATAACTACAATAACTTACGTCTACTTACTACTACTTAACAAACAATACAATAACTTACGTCTTCATCATGGGCAGGCAGGCAGAAACTACAGACCGCCACCGACTACGTTGCTAACATTACTCCTTTTGCTTCGTTTGCGTTCATACATCTCTAATGTAGACATCTATGCTTATTTGAAGACCCAGACTAAAGTTTTCCATTCCCAAACACTCACAAATAGTCTAAAATACTAATTAAACGATTAGAAACGCAATTCACAGTACGAAGCCGAAACTTCTAAACAGCCTAACTTGTGCTACTTGAAAGTGCTTAGTGTTCGGTTCAAAACGCATGTAAAACAAAACTTTGTGGTATCAGTGATCAAAACTAGCACTTAGTAAGTGCGAAAGATAAGAGCCACGCGAATTTAGTCTGGACTGGAGCTTCCAAGTGCTTTTAGGGTTATTTATGGCGTTCGTTAACGACTTCTTCGTGACGAAAGTCTTCATTAAAGAAAATAATTAAGAGGTTTACGAATCGGAACAAACTAAATCTTTTGTGAAGATTTTCGCTGGCCTGGCTTAATATCAAGAGAGTCTTATATCAAGGAATGGCTATTGGTTGAGTCTAAACGATGCCCTCAAGTGCCCGGCAATCAAGCCCCAAAATTGTATTGTAACGCTAAACTCGGGCGCTTGAGTCTCTAAATGATACAGAAAACTGTTCTACCTACTATTATCAGTCAAGCTCATCAAAGACTGCCTAGCTTTTTCCCATTTAAAATTTGGGGTCAGCTTCCAGTCTAACCGGAAGCAGAATTTTACCAGAATGTAACATGGACCTCCACAATCCAGTTACTGGGTAACACGATACCCTTTGGTAAGACAGTCATGCTCATCTTTGAAGAACTATCATCGTTAACCGTCTAAAACTGCAGTTTACAATTGTCTTCCTACATATCGTTAATTACACTGACATGTTAATTAGATACTCTTTACAAAGATTGTCTTCATAAAGATGCGCGTCTCAAGAAAGTGAGGTCAATTGACGAGGCGAGGCAAGGCAAGAGGCCTAGATGAGGCAACGCTAGAGGCACGAGGCGTGAGGCAGACTCAAAGAGCGAAGAAATTCAGTTCATTACCGTCTTACAAGCTCCTTGCATCGTGCAGGGAGGGGACAGTTGTTGCTGTTAATTTTTATCGATAGAAATGTGTTATTTGAAGTTAATTGTGGTGTAGTGTGGGAAGTAGAGGCCAATGCTGCATTTCTGATGGTGACGGAATTACGTTATAGTAGATTGGAAAATTTTGTGATAGAATTGAACTTAGCACTATACCTAGTGTAGTGTACCATCTTAACTAATATTATACCTGCGAAAGTGAGTTTGTTTATTTGTTACGCTTTCACGCTAAAACGGTTGAACGGATTTGGATGAAATTTGGCACAAGGGTAGACCATGACCCGGAATAGGACATAGGATACTTTTCATCCCGATATTCCCACGGGATCATAACTTACGCGGGTGAAACCGCGGGGCGTAGCTAGTTAATCATACAATTCATTTTTGTTTTAGGTAGGTATGTCTTAATATTAGTCAATTCCGTTTTGCGCACTGATAGCACAAAATAATCACCGGATTTTGCTACATTATTAATAAACTTGATGATGATGTCATTACTCGTTCAACACTAAATTGACATCCGCAATGCAAAAGCAACTAAGATAAGAACAGAATTTTACTAACAACAAACCAGCTTGTCTGATGTCGAGCTAGCAAAAATAATCAACGAAATTACTATCCTGGCGTTCTCAAAAGCCGAAAGTCACTCGAACTATCATCGTTGCAGCAAGCGGAACAAACTACCGCCAAGTGTGTCGATTTCCAACGACGTCGACTCGAGTAGTGTAGAAAAAAAAATATTCTCGAGTCGCAAGTTCAGGGTGGGGGGAGGGGGGGTGCCTACCCTTTCTACGGACCTCCTTAACTGCTGGCAGCGGACAAAAAGAATGAATGGATCCGCCCCTTAACGAATACACCGAGCGGCATAATTCATACTTAGGAAAGTGCAAGGAGTTGACATGGACTTTTATTTTTTTTTCGTTTTAATTACGATAGCGTCGCCAATGAGGTTAGGTTTTGCTTTCGGTGGAATATTTTTATTTGTTTTTTTATTTCGCCTTTTTTGTCGACTTCTCTCTTATATGCGTGAGCCTGGTCGGGAATTTTAGAAGTTTTTTTTTTCTGTTTTCGTTTTTCAAACTTGCTCGTATCGTTGGGAACTGCACGTATGCAGTTTTGATTTTTTGTTATTTCTTTAGTTTAATTTTATTTCGTTCACTTTATCTTCAACTAAATAAAAATGTCAGCATCGCTTATAAAATACCTTATAATTAAAAAAGTTTTACCTTTGACGTCTCTAACGACATGCCAAATTAAAATATCTTATGCACCATTTAAATGAGCAGAACAACCGCCTCCTGCAAGTATTCAAGTACTTGTACACAATTGATTACTTACTGGGCACCACTGCTCGTTTGAATTGCACTCACTTTGGATATATCAACACAAATTACACCTTGTTACTAATTCAATTTCAAATTCATTTAATAAACTTATACATATATCACAAATTATACAAGTAGCATGAAATTCTAACCAACAGAAAACTTATAACAGTTCTCAAACTGGGCACAGCCTGTATCTTGGAATGATACAGTATGTTCGTTAAAAAGTGAAATAGATTCCAGATCCCATAAAGTACCAACACATGGGGTACCTATCCTATAAGTTAACGAAAAGTTTTAAAGGTTTGGAACCTTTTTAATTTATCTTTTCTTTTTATGTTTATTGGATAATATTATTGTTATGAAAACATACTTACATTAATGTCAATCGCATAATCTATTTATCAATGACACTGAATTCCACCTCATTTGACATGTCAAACCCTGCCACTGCCACCAAGACAGTGACAGTACCAAGCGTACTGGCCGCTGCAAACGGACCACGGAAGCCAGCCTCGGAAGTTAAGATGCGTCGGTTGCCACGTATAATTTTTTCCACTCTCTTTCAATTCACTCCCCCTATCGTCCCCCACCCCCCTTCTCAACCCTTCCGTCTGTCAATCTTAACTACAAGGCGGGAAGCCTCCGTATTACAGGGTTCAGTACTGAACCTACATTTTTTTATTTCACTATCGAGATTTTAATAGGACTCGACTAGAATTTCTGAGAATCGATGATTCGAGCGGGATTACGAGTTGGATGGGCTTCGGAATAGTTTTTAAAGAGTGAATTTCGTTCGTTCTGAAATTAGGGAGGTTTTTTGTATGTTTTTTGTTCGAAGCTTATTGCCTGTGCCTCGTTTGGTGCGTAATGCGTGCAGTGGCGCGGAAAATATGTTAAAACGGAACTTGTTTGTTTTTTTTTTGCATTCTATGAATTTTGATATTTTTCTTATATGCATATTTCATTTTCTTTTTTGTATTATTTATACATTTCAAATAGCATTTAAAGATAATCCAAAAAAACCTTCAAACATCCTTCTAAAAACTGCACAAAAACAAAGAAAAAACCCCATTTTAAAAGTCTCTACGTCTACGCACCATAGATAAAAACAATCATCGGTCATTTTTTCCAAAGTGAAAATCCAAAAAGGCTATAAGTTGCCGTCTGGGCACTAATCAGTGGTATTGTGGAGGCTGTTTGAAGTCTCAGCGTAATGGAAGACCAGACAAGCCAAGGGGAGAAGGAAATAAAAAAAATACTCAACGCACGCATAAGTAGGCGGACGTCGCGGCACAAGTGCGAAATATTTGGCTAGACATTCCGGGAAAATGCTGGATTGAATTCCGTTTGTGGCCAGTTTGTGAATGGAAAATTATGTTAATCGGCTGTTGTGAAATAAGTAATTATGATTTCCTAATGAAATTAAAGAAAAACTTATGTGATTTTTATTAGGTATAGGCTCTTACATACTGGCGCGAATCGTCGCGCGACGCGAATTTTAACAAAACAATTTCTGAGAAATCTTCACGGCGAACAATGCGGCGGCGTCGCGTCGCGCCTATAAGAATAAACTTACAAAAAAGGAACATCTATCAAGGATTGATGTTCCTTTTTTGCAGAAAAAATAACTGTTAATGTTTAAAAAAATCAGAATAACATAATAGAAGTTTCGTTTCATAGAAGTACCTTATGTAGAAATATCTGTCATGTCAATAAACCTACCTTTATCACAACCCAAGTTCAAATACATATAAAATCTCACCATTTAAGTAGGTATCTAGTTACATGAACCATCTACAACAAAACTATAATAATATGTTCCAAAAATTCGCAAAACGTCCACCCAAATCTTGCCTTGCCCCGCGACACGAGACTCAAGATACATCACCAAAGGGGGTCCCCTACGATCCACTACGCTGTACAAACTTACAACAGATAAGGGCCTCAAGTACCCCCCAAAAGGGGTAAGACAGACCCCCCAAGTCTAGGCAGACTTTAGTGCAAGAAAAAATAATGCGCACCGGGGTGACTTCGACGGGCGGACGTTTTAAATTCGTCATCGCATATTTTTAGTTTCACTGAGCATTGGAGGGTTTTTAAATTTCGTTACATCAATGTTTTCGTGTTTTAGGTTAGTTGTCTATGGTCACCTTGTTGATACCTAGTTACTTTAAAGTGAAATTAATAGTTTATTTTTTATAGTTTTAGGTATTGTTTCTTTGTAATGAATTGTTTCGTTACTTGGTTTAATAATAGTTAATTGATTCTGGCGTGAATTTTGGGAAATCCATTATAAAATACAATACACGTAGATATACTTAGTAACCTATTCCGCTTAACTATTCTTCAAGAGTCATACAATTCACTGTAAGAAATCGACACGTGTTTCACCTCTCAACGAATCTTCAGGACGACGATTGACCAGTTGCAAACCAGAACACGACGTGTGTGTTTCTTGGTTTAATTTAATTGTTAAATTAAATACAAATTCTACATAAATAGAAGGCCGAAGACACTGAGTGCTTACTATACTGCTTCATTGAAAGTATTTAATTTTTATTACAAAATATACTTACAAACATCCTATTGCTTTTCTTTACCATAAAAGAAGTCTATTTTTTTTCTTGCAAAATTGTTTTACCCATTTTAATTTTCAAACTGAAAACAACAAACATTTTTTTAACAAAAAGCTTTGTTAAAAAAATGACCTCACATTAAAAACGTGTCCTTAAATCGTTAACAAAAGGTTCATTGTCTCAAAATGTTCTCAAATAGTCTGAGAAAGCCGCGACGCTCTAATTGTCCCACAGTGCGGCTGATATTGTGTTACCTTAGCATTGTCCTTCGCCACACTGTGCCGTTTCTAAATCTTATACGGAAAGGAATCAATTTCAAAGTACAGTTGGTGGCAGAAATATGTTCAATTATTTGGAATTGTTTTAAGTAAAAATCAATCTGCCTAGCCTTTTCTCAACTATGTATATTGGGGTCGGCTTCCAGTCTAACCGGATGCAGCTGAATACCTTCACAACCCAGTACCTGGGTAATACGATTCCTCTTGGTAAGATTGCTTGTCAGACTTTCAGGCTTCTGACGACCCGTAGCGACTGACAAAGGTCCGCGAATGACAGCCGTGCTTTCCGAGGCACGGAGGAATCTCGGTATGTAAATATGGTCACCCATCCATGGACCAACCTCGGCAAGCGTAGCTTAACCTGATGGATCGACCCGTGCGGCTGTTAATAACTTAGTCACGACCACCTCTTTTAAATTATGAAATGAAAATGTTAAAAATATGAAAACTCTAAATGTCCAATTTTTTTTTTAACCTTATCTCTTTGTCTAATAATATGAAATTAATGTAAATTAAGCTATGATTCTGAAAAACAATTAGATAGAAATGTAATGAGTAAAAAACTTACATTATTTGAAATATTTATTAACTTTGATTCAACATCAAATTTCAAGTATTTAAATGTCCTTTTAGATAATAAATTTCATCGGTCTAGACTGCTCATTGAAATTCAAACAAAGTTTAGTCATTGTGAAACGTTTACTGTAAGATACTTAATTTGAAAGGGTTAATAGGTGAACCATTTTACATTAAGAATTTGAAAGGAGCAATAGAAGACAAGCATCGTTCTTTAATCAAATATATTTTTATACCGAATGATTTCTGTTTTTTTTTTCTCATGGCGATTAAGATAGTAAATAGTATCGTTCGTCATAAATATGTGCCAGTCTTTCTTTATATTTTTTTTCTGTGTCTCGTTTACTTTTCCCAGAACTACGCTAATCTGACTGTACCAACGGCCACAGTCTCGTGAACTTGATACATGACATTGTCTGCCCTTTTCACGCACTCTGCCACCGCCCCGCCTTTTGTCTTACCTTCTTGCTTACACCTTTTTTAGTATTCTACTAGTCTGACGACTATTCCGTGGACTAGTACCTACTAGCTAGTTATTTTTTTTATAACAGCTTTTTTAACGTGACGTGACTTCGGTTTTATTTTATTACTTAATCTTTGGTGACTTCTTAAACAGTCCGTTTTTTTCTAAAGGTTGAAATCTTAATTGGGTAAAGGGTTTGATTACGATCATTATTTTAGTTGTTAAGACAGCTGATTATTCAATCATCTTCATGCTTGTTTATTACAAAAACTGTTCATGTTTATTTAAAGATTCACTTTGACACAGATAATGTTGTAATAAATAATGCTTAAATAAACTAACAGGCAATTATACTCGTTAATTGTTTTAATTTGTTTAATTCATAGTAGGTACTTAATAACCCGACCACAAGGAATTAATTCCTGAAGGAAAATCAAGAATATTTAAATATGTCAAGAATTCTAATAGGAATAACCTTTCGTGAGTACAATTCTGAATCATTGATTTAAAATTAAGGAAAAACCAAGAAAATAAATGGTTTACATACTTTACGTAGAAATCCCACATTTGGTTAAATACATAATTATATTCTTTTTTTGTAATACAATACGATACTCTTTAACCACATCTAATTTTTCTTTCTGCAAAAGGTAAATGACTACCTTGGATTTTTCAAATTCTATAGTAATTGTTAGACCACTGGTCCTACAGAATACGAACGCATTTATTGCCACGCTTACTCACCGCATACTGGCAATTTCAGGGTTTCTTAACTGTGTTTTCCTTCAACATAAATTAATTGCATCAAGTTTAACGTAAAAAATACATAATGAAAACAAAACCCGAAAAAAAAAATAAATTTTTTGTGTTAAAAAAGTAAGCCTCTTGGCAACAACAAAACTTTAAATGACAGAATTTTATCGTAACCTTTATTTGGACAAGAACTTCAAAAGGCAAATATTGGCAGAACAAAACAACCCTCAAATGCTAACGGTCCTTTGACGACACTTTTTAAGTATTTAAGAAAACTTTCACGCGATCCTTTCTTTCATTGAAAACCACATCATTAGACAGTCTCAGAAACGGTTGTCTAGTAAAACGCTTAAATTTTGTGTTTTGTGTTTTAAAATATTTGTAAGAATTATGAAAACAAAATAAAGTTGTTGTGAGTATCCAAAATTAATATTTAAGTACTGTTTGAGGAGTAATAAATTGATCTTTAATGTAATAAGTCGAACAAACGATACGACGATTCCATTCATTTAGATTTAGAAAACTAATATAAAGAGAGAATATAAAAATCTGTTTAATGTTTCTTGTAATCTGTTTTTCTTTTATTTGATTTTACTTAACTCATTATACACTCAAGTAAATACTTAGTCTTTTGTAATAACTTTTCTAAAATACTTATTTGTATCATTTGCATTATAAACATATTGAAAAAAAATGAGAAATTATGCAAAGTCAATATTTCTTAACCCGTCGCATCCCTCTCATATTTTCCTCATAATTTAGCATTCTCCGGAACGCAGGGTGGAAGATGGGGTGTACTTGACCACCCCGGCAACCCTTCATCGCCTCAAGAACAACATCGCGATTTTAATATAGTCTCGTTTTAACTCGGAGATAGTTAACGATACTGTTTATTATTTTGCTGTTTTTTCTTGTTTTGCATTATTTTATTTTTCTTTTTGTATGATTTAGTTTAATTTCAGTGTTTTAATGAAATGAATTTGATTTGAAAATACAGTTATATTTCTATGCCTTTCCTGCAACACATTGGCGGCTTTATTTTTATTTGAATAATAGGTTTACCTAATCAATGTTTGTGTTACTATAAAGACGTATCGTCGTATTGGTATTTTCTTTAATAATAATAGGTAATATTTTTTTAATTGACAAATCAATCAATAACGAACTAATAAAATAAATAACACCACCAAAATACCAATATTTAAAAATAAATCGCAATTAAAAAATAAGCTCCCATTAGAAAAATAGTGGGGCTCTCACATGTTTAACTAGCGTTTCTCAAGTCGACGCCAAATGAGGGTGAGCAGCTTTAATGAATAATTAATGTGCACACTGTTCGCGCCAATTATAATTACGTAAGGAAAGCAATTATGCCAGCCACCCTGTTTGTTCCTCATGATTTGCACATAGTTTAGGGAAAAACTATGCATACACGCGAACATGTCTGGATAGATTGATGTTATGACGTAACAAGCTTTTTTTTGTTTCAGGAAATTTTTGCTAAAAGATCACTTTAAGTGCCTTAAGTTGCTCGTAAAATATTTACTTAAACAAATGACAGTTAATGACGTCTGTCAAATTATTTTGATAACTATTATCCTAATCCTAACTAATATTATAGATGTGAAAGCGAGTTTATTTGTTAGGTACGCTTTCACGCTAAAACGACCGAACGGATTTGGATGACATTTGGCACATGGGTAGATCATGACCTGAGTTAGGACATAGAATATCCTCTTTTTATCCCGGTAAACGCAGACGAAGTCGTGGGCAGAAGTTAGTAGATCAATCAATAAAAAAATACGTGATCGGTTTCACTGACTGTCATTCACAAAAACGAACACTATTTAACATTAATCTTAGGGTACTTATTTACCTATTATATATCATAATCCTTGTAAATTAAATCTAAATATAAAACCAGCTAACCATCAAACAAAGAACTCTCCTGGTTCTAGAAATAGATGGGCTGAAACAATGCGTTTACCTTTGTTTACGTCTATTTAAAACCTAAACACTCCCGCGACTAACAGAAAAGGATCGTGGCGGGTGACGCAACAGAAATACACTGGACTTTGATTTATAAAGGACTTCAAGATGGAAGGAACTTCACTTTTTCTTAGCATTTTGTGGAAGTAAGATCGAAGAAATTTAAAAAAATGATTTTAATAAAAATATATTTTTATACATCGGTGCGCAGTCGAAGGGTTAAAATTAAAGTTGTTGAACCAAGCCAGATTGAAGACATAGTGTCAAATTATTGGAGTCACATTATAATATCGTTTTTATCATTAGTAACTGAATGATATTCCTGTTTCAACTCCTGAAGATTTTGAGACAGCCAGCAATATTTTTTAGATTTGCAAGATGGAAGGACACGTAAGTTATTTTATCCTTTGTTTTCTTTTCAATGTTCATAATGTGCTTATTATTATTTAAAACTAGTTACGAAAAAATATCCTTTACTAAAAAAAAACAATAGCACTTTAGATGTTACTAGCAACGTCTAATTTGAATGACAATACCTCAAATTCACCGATCCATCTCGCTGGTCAAAACACCTCCCCGTAATTACTACCGGAAAGCGCATTTTTTCAACTTGTCTGTAAAATCAGTGCACGTACCTAATTAACAACAAAAGCGACGCGTGCGCAGGACACGGGGCTCGCGCGTCACGCCTTGCTCGGCCGGAAGTACCGCCGGACGTCGAGATTGTGGCCCCAGCCCCTGATTCCTTCCGGTGGACCCGATGGGCTCTTTGCCGGTAAATGCGTGAGGCATGAGAGAATAGAGTTTTGAGGTAAAAAAGTTAAAATATTTTATTTTTGTTGTGTTTTTTTTTAATGTAGAATTGTAGATGGCGTTTAGTAGTGTTAGTGTTGTTTAGATGTTTGTTTTCGTTTTTTATTTACAAAGAAATAACACCTTTATTAATTAGACGCGTAATCTTAACCGTAGTTGAGAATTGTCATTAAAGGTGTGTTATAATTGTCGAAGAGAGTCCTTCTGTATTTGACGCTTTGTGTGACATTACGGATTTATTAGCAACACTGACACAGAGACTGAGGTACTGACACAGACTTTGCGGAACTTAATGTCAATCGTATCGGTAGAGATTTTGATTACGGGATGACATTTCTATAATATAAATTAATTAGGTAAACTTCCTAAATTACTCAACATCGTCATTATTCAAACTTTTCAACCATTATACTAAAAATATTTGTGAACGTAGAAATACCTACGGGTGGGTTTACATACGGGCGGGTCTAAAACGTACCCGCATTTCCCGAATCCGCTTCAGCTTATACCTCGCTCCACACATAAGGTCGTCGCTCTGATCTTCAGTACGGAACGATTGACTGTGATCTTTTTTTTATTACTTGTCATGTACTGTGACTACAGTCGAGAGTGAGTCATGTCTGGATGTAAGCATGAGGTGACCTCTTTGCAATTGATATTGTATGTAGTTCGCAAAGAGGAACCTGTTTGTAAGTGAGGCGATCTGTGGGTTGGGTTCTTTTGTTGTGTTTGAATAATGATTAGTTTTTGTTCAATGGAGACTGTAAAAATAAAAATATTTTATTTCACATAAACCTACATGGGCACTTATGAAACGTCAGAAGCACGGCAAGGTGCACGGTTCCAATTGGTCGTTTCCTATGGAGAAGAGCCGGCAAGAAACTCCACGGTTACTCTTTTAAAAATAATTGGCTGTTACAATTTTCGAATTACAGTGTTAATATGCATGGGAAGACGATGTAGGCCTTTCAGCAAGTACAAAGTAAGTAGATAGAAAATGCTTAACAAACCTATAGTCCACTAAGCCTACATCGTTCTCACATTCACAAAATGGAAAAGAATAGATAAATAAGATACTAAAAATAGAAACCTATTCAAACCAAATGACATGATTGCCATTACAACTGTAATAAATCTAAACAATTATCATATCCACAAAAGCCACTAATAAAGAGTTTTAAACCAAAATGTAGGTATAAATATAAGAAATAAAAGGATATTTAGTTGATTCCATTGCGAAATAAATGTATTTTTTGTGGGTTAACACACCTATGCCAATATTGAGTAGCCATGTTTTAAAACCTGCACTATAAGTAATTGAATAGACCCTGACATGGTTGCACCGCACGCGTTATAATTTTACAAGGCCCTTATATAAACTGATTTCACAATCGTTATTTTCGTGATTATTATTATTTGGTATTAAACAAAACGTTTGCCTTGCATTGACCCTTAAATGCCATGCCATATTCTACTACTCCTACATTCCTAAAAATCCCTAAACCTAAAAAAAAAAAACAAAATCTTATTTAAAAAAAAATCTAACCCTAAAAAAACTCAGTACTCTTCAAGTCCCACTAAGATTAGTATCCGTCGCAACAAAACCACAAATAAATATCAATAGAGTTCTCCAGTAGTAACAGAGTCCTCCGGCGGTAGACCACAAGGATCACCTGTGGGTCGCACGGCGCCGGCGCAGTTCCCACGCGCTCGCCTTACGCTTCCTTCCTGTGTCTGAGCATTGAGCATTGAGCAACCGTAGGGTTGGTCCTTGTCATTAAATTATCATAATTTTTGTTGGTGTTGGTAATTATATGTTATGGTATAATATGTGATGTTTATGTTATTAAGTGACACAGGTATTCTTTTTTAAGGAATGTAAAATGAAAAGCAGTGTTATCCTTTATTTAAGAAAATGTATTTATCGTTTGAAAAAGTGTTTTAAATTTGAGAAATCTAAAAAATAAATAAAATTGCGCTCCTATTTCAATTAAAATATTAGTTTCTGATGATGACTTGCAGTTTTTCTCGTGTAGGAAATAGTTCCTAAAGTATTTTTTTTGCATTATTTCTTAAAACAGAAAATTCTTATCAAAATCCGTCCAATATCAAAATCTAAGTCATAATTGTAAGTTTTATTAAAAACCCTTACCTAAATATATATTCTACTTACTATTTTAGCCTTGTATCCGATCATAGCCCTCAAGGGTCATCCAGTGGTTAAGGGTGATAATAGTTAGCTGCCCCATCGGCTGGGAACCGCGCCTTCCGTTCGGCGTAAGTGACAAATCTTTTTTTGATTGTGAGAACCTAGGAGTATCCGGCTACTTACTATCCGGCTACTTGTACTTAGGAAGGAAGTGATTTGTGCGGGATACTGCAATGTCCTTCACTCTTTAGAGACGCACTTATTGGATGATTAGCTCTTAACGAGGCATAGAGGATGAAGTGGTTTTTTATATGCAAAGTCTGAAGGAGGTCGGTTTTGTGAGTGAAGTTAGGGGATAATTTAATGTTTGAAAAGTGAGAATTGGATAATGTTATTGAATAAAGGAAAATTTCCGTATTAAAAACGTTCAAAGTAAGTCACCAGCTCATCTCGGCGATAATGGATGTCAAAAACTGTAAGTAAATTCGAGGTATTTTTGGCAGATTGCCACTGAGATTGGAATGCGGACGTTCTTAAAAAAAATACGGGAACTGTTCCTCTGTTTGTCACGAGAATGTCTGTGTTTTGAGAGAGTATATAGTTAATACTAAAACGGGATTCTGTTTGCGCGAGTTACCTAAAGACAAGAAAACCTGTTCGCATTTCAAAGAGCTTTACTTAACATAAAGGAATAAAATCTTAAACATTTAAACCAAAGGAATCTCCTTCAGTATTCCTTTTCAGCGCGGCATTTGGCTCCGTCTTATTTCTTGGCAGTTAACCCTTTTGTCGCCGCGGTTAAGGAGCCCATTGTTTCACGGCGGTCGGTCTCACGGGCCCCGTCTCAGGCAAACAGGTCAGGTTTGTTACATTGTTTAAGTAGGCTAATATTCCCATGGGAGTGGAGGGTTGGGCAAAGTGATATTGAAGATCAGTAGTGATGTGTTTGAGGAGTTAATGTTTTTTTTTTTGAGTTATTAAACCTGTCGATATGTAAGAGATTTATAGCAAATAGAATACTCTATTGAGCTTTATAATCAACAAGCTGATGCCCGCGGCTTCACCCGCGTGGATGTCAGTTATTATATACTAAAACCTTCCTCGAGAATCACTCTATCCATTGGTGAAACAGCATGAAAATCGGTGTAGTAGTTTTTGAGTTTATCGCGAACAAACAGACAGACAGACGCGGCGGAGGACTTTGTTTTATAATATGGCAGGATAGAACATCTTGTTTTGTGTAACATTGAATGACTACAATAAGCGAATTTAATATATGGATAAATAAGTAGAAATGAAACTGCATACTCTAGGATAATTTCATAGCTTGCGTTTTTGTTTATTTTCGGGAAAACGAATAACATATATCATTCTCTTAATCACTCAAAACCTATTTTATTTTACTTAAAACATAACAGACATTTAATTTCAAAATAATCACGTACGGAACCGTCTCAAGATTATGATCATCGCGTGCGGGAGTGTCATTAGGGTGCGTCCACACTGTCATATTGTGTGGATCGCTTTCAGTGCCGTATCTTGAGGGTGGCAAACTGGGCGATGAATGGTTATTGTGTAGTGTAGAGAATAAGGCTTAGAGTTTAAGTGATGGTTAGATTGATAGTGGTTTTAATTGATTTCAGTTTAGTTTTTGCTTAATTGTATTTAACATACAATAATTATGAAAATATATCTAATAGAATCTTAAAGATCATATTAACGAAGTTATGATTCATATATATTTTGAAGACGATAGAGTATTATTTTATGTATACTCTAGGTATGTTATATTTAATCAATAAATGGAACTCACTTGATAAATAGTAATAGAAATAATCAACAACTTATAGCTAAAAACAATGATTTGACAGGAAAAAGAAAAAGGATGTATTTATAACACGTTGAAATTATTTAAGTATCTAACTATTTTTGCATACTATGAAAAAACAACGCCAACATTTTCACGATACTAAAACTCATGCTAGCCAACATTCATTTATTATTACAACCTCAGTAACAATATAAAACGTCTCGCAACACACACGAATAATCATTCCCACATCGAAAACTGTCCGCCTTCATTTTTAGCGCATAATTACGTCTACAACGGCTGGCCAAGCTGTCGCGTGGCGTACCGGTCGCCGCGCATCTGTCGCACGTCTGAACTCAGCCTTATGACACGGAACATTATTATAAAATTGTAAAAACAAAAGAATTTAAATTGACGTTTTACTGGTTCTTTTTATGGTACCGAGTTTTTGTTTTTTTGTTGTTTTCACCTTTTAGAATACTTTCGGTTAAATATTTACGTCGGTTATACTAAACAGTAGCTTAACATTGAGAATGAAAGATTACTTAACTTCGGGCGAATTTCACCAAACTTTTATACCGAGTATAAGTCTTATCCTGCGAATAATTTTTCAATTTTTATGCTATTAATAATAATATTTATAAATAATATTTAGACGCTATTTTTATTCCACGGATAAAAGATATCTGACTTTGGTAAAATCAGCCCTTAGACAAAGATTTGACAACCTGATAAAATGCAGATAACACTTCTAAATATAGATAGTTTACGTAGAATGTATGATAAGAAAACGTAGCATCTACGTAGCAAAGCGTAGCATTTTCGTAGTAATTCGTAGCATCTTCGTAGCCACAGGTAACTAGAATTTCGTACAAATTGTTCGCGTTACAGACGTGTTACATTAGACAACATTATTATTTCTGGTTTGCAGTTAAAACAATAATAATTGTAGAAGTAACATGTGCACTGGATTTTCGAATTTAAAGCAATATATTTTCGTGTTTTGCCTCTTTTTCTAAGGACCTTAAAAAATTCTTTACACGGTGATGCGGAGTAGTAATTACAGAATTTGTTTTTTTAAATATATTATATCAATCAAAAACAACATATTGGTTTAACATAAACCTTCGTGACATCAAAAGGGTTAAACACAAATCGTCATCATCACACGTTTCTTTCATTCAAACATGATTTGGCAAAACTTTTATTTTGGGGTTACTTGTTAATTATAAAGAATTATATTCTCCAATTAATCTAGTATTTCAAATGTTAAACGTAACATATGTGCTTTACGTTTGCCCTCAGTGACTTGCAAGAAACCACCCTTACAACTTTATAAATGCACTTAGAAAGATCCCTATTGCAAATAAGTTAGGGTCCAAATTCCATTGTTTTGTGTGCTTCACGCTTGATTAGTTTTAATTTTACGCCCTTTCCGGGTGAACAATGACGTGGAATGAAGATCTTTGTCTTGTAAGAAGGAAATAGGAGAAGGGTAGGACAGGATAGAACAAAAGTGTCAAGAAATGTGTTTGAGAATAGGATATTGTATCAATTGAATTAAAAATTAAGTTTGTAGTGAGACTTTCTATACATCGAGATTTCGGGTTTATTACACCTTGATCAAGTCTACACAGTTGTTAAAATACATTAGTTTTTACTAAGCCTCAGCTGACCGCTCGTCTGTCCGTCGGTCTGTCAGCGGGCTGTATATCATGAACCGTAATAGGTAGACAGTTGAAATTTTCACTGATTTCTATTGCTATTCTGCCGCTATAACAAAAAATAATATAAATTAAAAATTAAAATACAAGAAACGTGTTTTTTTCGGCGTTTTTTGTTGGTGGTACTGAACCCTTCGTATGCGTGTCTGACTTGCACTTGGCTGGTGTTTTTGGATTAATTTGTTGATATAGGTAGTACAGTACTTGCCCACTTATCTTACCTCTGACAGCAAGCTAACAAGCATAAAGTAACGAGAATAGAGATAACTGTGATGTAAAATACTACTAAGTATGAGGATCTGGGTTCGATTCCCGGGTCGGAGAAAGTGTTATTGGGTTTTTCCATCCGGAATTTCTCATTAGTAGCTCAGAGTCTGAATTTATGCCCAGTTTATGGCAATAGGCTCGCCGCCTATTACATGGGACTTAAACAACCTGGCGAAATTTGGGCGTAGAATATGTGCACCTCTGTATAACCCTTCGGGGTATACAGGCGTGATATTATGTGAAATAAAGGCAACTGTGGTGCAAAATGAGTGGTAAAATAACTATGTGGGGACTGTAAGTAGAGTTGGAAAGACGGAATGTGTGATAGAAAGCTCAACATTACAGTTATTTCAATATTCTTTAATTAGACAACGTTGAGGGAGCTCATTAAAGTTTTCTACACTTGACCATATTGTTGCTGGCCAACAAAAACAACAAACTTTTACTTTTTTATAACACAGGAAGACATAAAAAAAATAACAAATAACTATTGGAACGTGTCTTAAGTTTTAAATTGATACCGGCAGGCGGTGAAGGAACATGAGTGGACAAGTTCCAATTTCGAATTCGGAAGTCTTGGCTTGATTAGTTAGTTTTTGTGGAGCACAAAGCGCACTTCCGGCTTGTCACGTTCTATATACGAATTGTGGAAATGACGTCGATCCGACGATGCGCTCCAACGGTTTATTAGAAATTGATATTTGGAATCTTAGATGGTCATTAGACCGTATGTCTTCCGGTTCAAGCGGAGGGCGCGTGCCACTTAATTGCTTCATTTGTGCCCATAATGCGGGATCAATATAGTTTTTTCATGCCTCTGAGGTGTTATGCTCTACTGATGATTGAAATTTATTCATCCATTTCCTAATACAGTCCCTAATAAATAACGAGCAGCGGAACAAACAATATCAATCGTCATCCGCCATCAATACATCACAATCACGGCGCATCGTAAACAAAATTCGATAAAACTCATCATTTTATATACCTAAACGAATTATCTGGTAGCAAATTTTAAGCCAGGCCTGCACAGTGCGTCCGCTTATACAAACAAAATACCAACCAATCACGATTTTGTGAATTTGAAATTTGTTAAAGCCCAACGGTTGAAAACCAATACGATGTGTACATGTATGTACATGGTAAAACTACGCACGGGCTAAGCAAACTAGTGTGGGTGTGTGTGTGTGCGGCACACTCTCGCACGCACCTCCCGCGTACACTCACTCACACAATGCGATATTGCAAATGGGCTAGTCGAATGTATTCGTTCGCCTGCCGGCCACCGGGGGGTGAGGCCGCCCGCCAGGGGGGAGGAAGATGCGTTTTTGTGCAGTACTCTCCGCTTTAGCTACGTTTATGAGTAAATATAAGTGCGTAACCGATAACGTCCTTAATACCAGCTACGTCAGTGTGAGTTCCCCGCTTTTGGACTCAATTACACCTGTCTGTGTATGCGACATCTAGACTTTCTTCACAATAGGGCTGTCACCGACGTTGTATAACTATCTGTTCGGAACTGTTATGATAAACATTTGTGTGAGCAATAGTGATTCCCTTTCACTAGTTTCCACGAGTCTTTCAAGTCATTCCGAGTACAAACGCACAATACATCACCGTGTTATAACATAATTGAAACACAGGGTAAACAAATGCAAGCCTATTCCCAATGGCGAGTAATTTCGAGCTGTAGATAGCGCTGAATTCAAACACATGCTTTACTCGGACCTATCTGCTTAATATTTCATAGTATTCTATCATCCTACATCCATTATCCACCTGAGCTCGATAAATGCTGTAAATCTAATTCTAAAGTCAAAAATCATTTATTCAACGCGCGCGGAACAACTTACAAACACAGAATGTATGTTTGCTGGTGCTGCCAGTTAAAAGGTTTGCAGATTTGGTGGCGACTGGCGGCCCTATGCCGCACAGCCGGCCGGAACGGTAGGCTTTTTAAAAATAAACGAGTTGTTATTTTTAGTGACAGAAGCAGACTAAGTGGCTTCGACCCGGGGGAAGTCCGACGTCCTCTGAGAGTTAACCACACCTGACTGGCGATGCTCACGGCCCGATTCACACTTCTTTCAGCGCTCCGAAGCGGCCGAATGGAAAGTACATGAAAGGCCTGTTACTTCGTTACTAAGAAAAAGAGTAAAACAAGCGCGAAAAATGCTCAGCGAACGGGAATTCGGGTGATGTTCTGTAATATTAGATAACTTGGGAGACGCCTGTCGGCTCCGTGCGGAGGCGTGTTTGTCGCCGGCCTATGCTTCTCTATTTGCTGTCAAAACTGCACGATGTAAGCCTCTGACACGTGCCTGCCGATATTAATTTTATGACGTCATTCCAGCAAAAAAATTACGACCTGCATGACTCTTTGTAACGATTCTAAATTTAAATAATGACATTGCTGCTGTACGCTCCAAATATTGAATATGGAACGTTGAATCGTGAAAAGTTTTTAATAATTCATAGACAAATGTCAATGTCAGAGATAATAAAGGATGGAAGAACAAAAATGTATTTGTTGAACGTGCAACCACAGCGTGCGGTCAACCCGGAATCTATTTCATTATAAGGACGTTTAACTAACCTCACGTCAATGAACCGCGGTGTTTCTACTATAAAATTTATTTTGATTAATCCGCAACATTCTCGTATCTCTGGTAGGCTCGGTGCCATTTCCGTAGGTACACGACGCATACACAAAGCAATAGTGGACAGTGTCCACTCCTCTTACGGGACGAACACGAATTTTCGCACACACACAACCGCCTATTTCAGTTTTACCGCACACTGGTGCTTGTATAAAATTTATGGTGCACACTTTTGCATCCGAGCCGCTATAGCAACATAGATCTGTGGAAGGGGGATGGCGCTGGTCAGCCATTTCGTGTCGACGAGATTTATAACCTCTCTGTGCGTTGGCGCTAACTTTAGTAAGATGCGTGCATCTGACGTTGGAAGGCTTTATTAGCGAGACTAGGGTTTGTATTTTTTTAATTACGTTTTAAATTCGATATTTGTCAGACGATAAAATTGGAAAATGGTGGTGGGGTAGGTAACAGAGCCGTTGGGGGCATTATTTCAAAATGTACGGTTAGGTGGGGGGGATTTAGGGTGGCGGGTGGGGGTCAGCCCGGTTGTTTGTCTATCGCCCCGCTTTCCCATTCACCGGGTGAATTTTCCGAAGCCCATTGCGCTTCCGGCCCCACCGCCCCCTTGAGCCTTCCTCTCTGTATTTTTATTAACGGAATTATGGCGTCTGAATGAGTAGTGCCTACTTATATTGATTAGGCTTCTAGCCTGGCATCGTGTATGTGAGCTTGATAATCGCAGTTTTTTATTTGGAACCAAATATTTTCCAGGAAAATGCTGTTGATTTCTCTCGCTGTTATGTTTTCAATCTAGTTAAGTTTGTAAACTTTAAATGTTAATAGGTACTTGATGGAAAAAGCTTTTACTGCTTTACCTTTGTGTATGTTTTCAACTGAAGAGAAGACTATAATGAAATGTTTTTTTGTTATTGTTGTTGCAGATGCCTTATTCACTGTTGTTTTAATCTTCATCCTGTAAGTTTTGTTTTATTTGTAATGTGTATGTATTGTGCTAATGGGATTTTATATCAAAATAAGTAATATGTATGTAAAATAAACCTTACTTTTCAGGTTTTTAAGTTCCGATATCATCTGAGAAACAATTTACAACAACAACCTTTTCAAAACAATTTCGAATAGTTGCAACATTAATAAAAAAATAAACCCAATATTTGAAATACGAATCCCCAATTCTCTTTTTGAACAGATTCAAAAGCTCTGTATAGTCTGTGGGCGTTTCCAAATGCAAGGTTCTGATCAGAAACTCATAACGGACACGTCATGTCTTATCTATGGCGAAAAGTTGGGCCATAGAGTGCGCGGGAAAGCGCTTATGTGCCGTAGTTTTCCGTCACCCGCTTCCGAACGCGTTTTGGTAAAGGAAAGCTGTTGTGTCTGGTGTTCGTGTTATTTTTGTTAGTTACTAAACAAAGTTGTAAACCAATTCAGCGATTGTTAAAGACGAGAACAGCGTTAGGTTATTGTTTTTATTCTTCTGTCAACTAAGTAAACTTTTTATAAAATACATGATGTTTTCTAGATGTCTCGTATAAGAAGAAAAGATATCAAAACAGAGATTTAAAGGCAATATTATGTGATTTGTATCATGTTTCTATACTTTGATATTAATGATCAATTTGTTGTTCAATAGGTACCTACCGGCTCATCTTTGACAAGTGCGTTGTGCAAGTGTCAAATAATTTTGGCCAAGCCGATTGAGTGTTTCAGTGGCACTTTTCTATTATTAGCAGCGTTACAAACAATCATGGGCTTTGAATCTTTCGACGTATTTAGTTGTGTGTTTAGGCTCATTCAAAAGACGTCTATAAACTAGGCATTACGTCAGTATCGTGTTTATTGTAGAAGTTTCGGCATTTTTTGTTGGTTTTATTGAAACAAATAGCAATATTTTGAAAAACTTATAAGATTAGTTGATTGTATTATGAATATATTACATTAAGACCTACGAGAATTTTTGGATAAAAATTAATTCAACAGTTTTTAAGTATGTAAAAAGTGTTGAATTAATTTTTGGAAATTGGCTAGGAAATTACTGTAGCTTTCCGGATTTTTACTGAATCCAAGAAAATGGAAGATTTTTTTTACATACCTACTTAAGTTTTCCAAATCAATTAAAATTACATAAAACACTGTACACTCGCCTTTCAAGCAAACAGTTTATTTATTTTCTTCCAGTCTAATCGCTTATTTATTTATTGATATGGCACTTTAACGACTTTACTCACACAAACAACAATTACACACAGTTTTAGTTATCGTGAATTCGTCACTGACAGAAGTGCACAGCACTAGCAGAGAACTTAATGAATAACGACGTTTTAGATATCGACAGTTGAATCACTTATTGATAAATGATAAATGATTTTATTTCTGTAAGTAGGTTTGTACAAACACTTTTACACGTCAATCACATTTTTTAAACTAGATGAGGTCGGCGTTTCCTATCTGACTACTCTCAGAAGAAAGGCCGAAACAAACTCAGAGGTCACAGTCTCTTTTAAAGTCCAGACATAATCTTGGTCAGATTATGTGAAGACCATGTAGATTGGTGTCTGAAATGGTCTTTTGAGGAAAGAACCACACAGATTGAGTGGACCTGTCCAGTCAGTGCACGCATTTGTCAGTAATCGTGAAGCTCAACTCCGAATTTAAGGAGCTCAACGATTTGACGAACAATACCAAAGAAAGGACATTTGGTTAGGCCGCATAAATTACTCAAACTGCCAGACTATGATTAATTAAAATTAAGAAAAAATAAATAATAAAAAAGAAAAGAAAGATCCAAATCTTTTTTATTCAAAATCTTTGCCGCGATCTTAGTAGCCCATCAAGCTCGCCTCGAATTCGCGATGACTGCGCACTGATACGGCGTCGATAGCTTAAAACGTGGGTTTTCGATGCTCAAAACTGTACTGCTGATTAATGCTCGGTTTATCGGTTTCAACTGTTAATTATTGCTTTTTGAGGAACAGATATCGGTTGTTTACCTGTTAGATTTCTTGGAAACGGTTATGTACGGTTATGTGTGTTTAATGTGGGTAGTTACCTGTCTGTGTGATTTTAGGAAATGTCGATAAAAAAAACTATAGTGTCATTATAATCGACTATTTGTGTTGTAAAAACAAGGACGTAAAGTGTCTAATTGGATTGCAAATTCAAAGTTAGTTAGGCTGGATGTCTCTTATTTTATTTCGCTACATATCACAAACCAAATACCGTCACAAACTTTGACAGAATACCGAAAAAGCCTAAACTACCCATCACTAGACAAGCTTTTAAAACTATACAACCAAAAAGTATATACAGATCTGTCGGGACCGTCAGCAAAACGACCTAACATTATAACCGTGGCTGTAGTAACAAGTCAACAGTGATAGGTACAGTCAGCAACGAAAATTCGCTCCCTTCAAATATTCACAACTTTTTCCGAACGGGAACGGTACGGATGAAAAAACTGTCGGCCCTGTCCTGCTTGTCTACTAAGTAACTAATATGTGTGATAATATGATTATTTTTACCTCCAACATCATCAGCAGTGAGTAAAATTAGATATAGTACCTACGAACTACGATAAGAACAATCCATTATGAATATTTGTTGCAGAATATTTAACAAGTCTGTACCAAGGAACAAATTCAATTTTATGACACCCGACAAGTACGTGTCACATAAGTCTATGGCGGCAAGTGTCCAGGCACATATGCACGTCTGATTATTCGAAAATTCATGCCCTGTCCACCCCTGTCAGGCCGCAGACAAAATACGGGTATATGTACGAAATTCACCCGGTTTTATTCCGGCGTTCGGCCGCCGAAAACCGGTGCTAGCCAGTTCATACCGCCTAAAACTGCGTATGCACGTTACAAAGGAATTATAAAAGGCCGGTTAAGTCAGAATTGAAATTGGATTTTATTGTTCGACTGTACTTTATTTTCGTTCCGTGGTGTCTGAGGTAATTTGATTATTAGCATATTGACTTGTAGGAAATATTTTCAAAGCGTGAAATACGAAATTATTAATGGTGAAAATGGAAAAGATTATTTTGCATTTGGAAACTTGGAAGTCTGGTTGGAATTTTATTTCGGAAAGTTGCTAGTAATTAGACAGGTAAAATATTAGTGTCGCTTACTATTACAATTAACTTACCATTAATATGATTTTGAAATCTTATCAGCTGCGAAATAAGCCCGTAGCTTGCGGTTGATCTGCAAAGACAAGAAAAAATTGGTTAATCCTCAATTTCACGTATAGTCGTTAATCTAATGACCAGAACATCAGATAAGACTGGTCAGAAGTTCTGTCAAAAACAATTTTAACACATTTCTTTTTTCCATCCGTCTACCGAGAATCGATAAGAAGGTACAACACTACTTATCGATATCGATCAGATAGGGGTGGCCACGTGCGCGACCACCCGGCGTGAGCGCGTGCGCAGGGCTGTAGGAAATCTATGGGGTTTTTTGTTTCTTCCGATAAATGGCGATAAAGCCAATCTTTTTGTGAATTACCCCTATCACAACTTATAAAATCGTTTACTATCAATGTTTAAATATGTGACGATTCGGGCACAAATATTTATTGATTTTACACTTTTCACTAAAGTCAAAATAATAAAATTATGAGGATCAGAATTTTAGTCTACGTTCATCTTTGGCACTTTTGGTATCACGGCGCAAGGGTGACATAATCATTCTCGATTTTAAGTTTATTTATTCATAAAAACATTGCCAAAGTTCGGTATTATAATTATGTGCAATCAACATATTGTTAAGTTATATCCATTTATATTATATTCATTTTTAACTAGCTGCGCCCCGGGGTTTCACTTGCGCAAGTCTCGATCCTGTGGGAATATCGGCATAAAAAGTATCCTATAACCTATCCCAGGTCATGGTCTACCTATGTGCCAAATTTTATTCAAATCCGGTGTGCCGTTTTAGCGTGAAAGCGTAACAAACAAAGATAACTCACTTTCGCATTTATAATATTAAGTTAGGATGGGTACCGTTTGTTGTGTTTTCCCTTACAAAATAAAATAAAATAACAATCAAGGTGTCCAATATTGGGTGGAAAGAAAGAGTTAAAAGTTAACTCTGCACAATTGAGACGCACATATGGTAGAGTCGCGAATCAATCGAGACTCCATGTCTCGCATACTTACAATTTGACCGCCTACCCCCAGAGTGGGTTCACTTCTCAGTGGGGGAAAAAAAAACTGGTCGGTTTAGTTGGTGGAAGGGCTTGTTCTAAGTCCGCCTGGCTAGTTACCACCATCTTATCTAAGTCTGTCGCCATAACAACAATGTTAACAGCATTGTAGTGTTTCGGCAGTTAGAGGTAAGATAGCCAGTTCCTCTGTGGTTGAGGATTCCGGGTAAAGCTCGCTTCCACGTTCGACCTGATCATCACTTACCATTAGGTGGTATAAGCTTTGCCGTTGTGTTGATATAAGCTTTGCAATTTCTTCGTACACGCAGCTGATATCCTATTTTGCATTCTTTCTCAAACCAATATCTTAAAAATGGGTGTACCCCATTATAGCGAAGTAGCGATTGTAGCGAAGTTCGTTACAACGAAAGTACGTTATTGCGATGTACGTTACAGCGAAAGTTTTTTACTGCGAAAAATTTCTACAATATATCAAAACTCATTCTTAAAAGTACCGAAAGATGTTTCTTTATGTAAACCAGGTGCCATGGTGTGCTTCAATACTCCATTGATCGTTTTATGGTCTATTAGGGGCTCGGTACAGTTCAAGGACTTAATTGTCAGGTAAAGGAAGTCTGTAGTGCAGGAAGTCATTTGTAAAGTATGTATCAGTTTTAAGAGGTGTGGGTGATTTATCTGCTGCTGACTGTACCTACTTAAGATTTTGCGAATGTTTTAAAAGTTGTGTTGTTGTTATTGTTGGCTTGTTTTTGGTTTATTTTGTTAATTGTTTATTGTCTGAATGAATTGTTCTCTTTTGGGCAATCATTTTTTTTTCCAATCTTTTATTTCGACCAGTTCATGGTCTATCTTCATAAGACTTTTTTCCATCTATCTTTTATTTGTTAAGATAACTAAGTACTAACCTAACCCTTCTGGGAAAATGGGCGTGTTTATCAATTAAGTACTCAGCGGAAGTATTTTGTATTTTTTTTACTATTTTTGCTACTGTTAAGAAAAGGTTTATCGATTGACCTTTTCCAAATGTGCAAACCTCGGAACTATAAATCTTAAAAACAGCTGTTTCTATTAATCGTATCAACACCGCCTATCCGATTTACGACACTTGAATTCCACAAAGGTGGTATACGTGTCAAATTAGTTCTATAAAGGATCAATATTTTGCACAAATTGGGCAAAAACACGCAGATGGTTTTCGATGACTTCTGTTTTCTGAAAAGGCGCTTTTTGTATGAGATTCGATTTCTATAACACCTATTAGTGTGATTTGTTAACTTCGTCCGATTCTTCAATAGGTTGTATTTTTTGGTGCATTTTTTTTTACGTTATTATTCTTTTGTTTTTGGACTAAAATTGATAATCCAATCTAGGTTGAGTACCTAATACGAGAGTTTTTTTTCCTGATTAATATAACATAAACATAACATCACGCCTTGTTTCTCTGAAGGGGTGGGCAGAGTTGTACCTATAGTACACCCACATTCGCCAGTTATGTTTAAGTCCCATGTAATAGTGGGCGAGCCTATTGCCATCAACCGGGCACAGACTCTTGGCTGCTGCTGAGAAATTCCAGATGGAAACCATATAATACTTTACCCGACCCGGGAATCGAACCAGAACCTCACTAGACTAACGAGGTAGTCAAACATGATGTGAACATGATTAATAGAGAGGTTTGCGCAGATGAGGCATTTAGTTTCTGTTACTGTTTTAATAATGACCCTTATCAAAATTGAAACTACTACTTAACCGTCTCTCAATTGTGCTACTTCTAAAACGGTTGCCAACTATCCAATCAAGATTCAAAAAGAACTCAAACGTCCCACAAGGACAAGGACTTCACCATTAATATTTATTCGCGGGATGCGGGCGCACATTCAAGGAACCATTCTTGGCCCCTTCACACAATGGGCCAGGAATTGGCCTACTTGGCCCACATTCCCACAAAGCCAATATTGGTCTACTTACACCAAATTACCAGTATCGCCCCGCATCCTTAGACCCCTGCAGAGACAAATTAAATTTTAATGGTTTTTTGCAAGAGTTGACGCAGGAAGTCGTTTCATTATTGTACTGTACAAGGTTACAAATAACGCTTTTTTGGTCCAGCGATTGTACAAGGGATGTATCAAAAGAGTCGGTGATGATGCGGCAAATTGGCACAAGAATAAAATTGTAACGCGATACCCATTTGAGGCGGATTGTTAGGGTTGGTTTTTGATTGACTGTGAATTATCATGTAAAAAGATCGCAGTAATAAAAATGCCACCCGACCGGACGTGAAGTCAGTCGAATCAAACTACAATTAAACCAAGAAAGTCAAACCAAAATTACATGTTACATAACCTTAACCCTTCACTTATCTCGTCACCAGAATTGTCAAAACACATTCTGTGTTGGGGTGCGTTCACACGCCCATTTGTAAGACTTGTGACGTCAACGGATACGACGCGACGTAAGGATTCGTCGTCTTGAATGGGCACGCACACACGCACACCTGTGCACCGACGTCTTAGACGCGTGTGTGGGTGAATGAACGTACGTCGTGTTTACGCAGAGATTGTAGACAGCCCGACTATGGAGATTGACGGCCGACTAACGTGGACAAACATACTCGAACCGGCTAATTGAAACATGTCCGTTATCCCGGATTGGCAACAAACAGTTTCAAAAAAACTTTCTAATGAGCAAACATACCAGTTTTCCATCATAAATTCACACTTGAATTGCGACGATACGAGTCGAAAAACTGTTTCGTCATTTCCGAATTTTAATAGTGTATGTTACGATGAATGACGGGGGCATTGGACCTTGTGCCAAAACCATAATACACGGACAAAGTTGTCCGTGCTGTCAAATAAGTTAATTTAGACTTTATTACTATTCAGGTAGTGCGTTAAAATAAGAATGGGGTGTCAACAATTATAATTGTAGCTGCAGTATCGGTATGGAGCGTACGAGGGGTGAACTCGGGCGCTCAGGCAGGTGTGAGGCCAGATGTCTTGAACAAATTGCCGTGCCATAAGGTACGTGTGGACACACCCTTACTTCTGTGGGCTCGGCGTGTGCCAAGTTTTAATTTTATGCTTGATTAAGACTCCGATACTGGGAGCGACTAATTAATGGCCAGGAGATCGACTGTGCGGTTTTTCGAGTGCTTTGCCGCATTTGCTTTAGTTCTTAGGTTTTCGGCTGTTTCGAGTTAAAAGTCTGCGGCAGTTTACGTGAAAGGAAAAGTTTGGATATTAATTATAGGAAAATAGATTAAAGGAATATATAATATCAGAAAGATTAATTTCAAAAGATTACTTATTGTGTGGGATCGATTGTTATTAAGATTCATCTCGCGTTCAGAGCTTTATGGTTTTCAAAAGGTTCATTCTTAAAGTTAAATTAATATTCTGTTATTTTTTGAGAGGAAAGGTTGAAGCACAAAGTTCAGCTTTTCAAATCACAAAAAGAATGATTGAATGTCATCTTTTAATAATGTTTAAGCCTGCCAACAGCAAAGCTTTAAGCTTCTATAATTTTCTCCTCACACTCTGACTCATTACATATTTCACCGTACTACCTACCCGTATGTAAAAAGCCTGGACGTATCATCAAAGTAAAGCCACTTTTTACACCGTAAGCACATTTTTTAACACGACTCAATGGACAGTGTACCTTCAGCTAATGGGCGCAAAAAGAAAATTTTCAATGCACTGCAAAGAATACTATGAATATATAATGTGTGATGTAAATTACTTATATTTGTATCATTCTGACTCATGTAAAATCAATTTGGTGATTAAGAAACGAGTCGTAGAAACGGAGGAAAAACGGATCTTTCGTTTTTAATTTATTGGAAATAATAATGTTCATCTGAGTCAAAATACACATATTTTAATGTATAAGATAATTAAATCATAGAGAAGCATCGTGTGGAAACCGGCATGTCCTAGAACCAAAAATTCGAAGATATGTGACATCTACCAACCAACCCGCACTGGACCCGCGTGCCACCTTCCGTGTCCCAGCATTGGTTGTGTGTGTGAGCTGAAATAAAGCTAGATTATTCAGTCACTCTGAAGTAGGATTAGGCTGGACATTTCTGCCTCATGTCAGATGAGTTGTGGCCTAAAAGAACTACTGATTGGATCTCATTAAATGCTAGACGACGCGGCCGGCCGGCATACCAAGACGAGAATGGAGGGACGAAACTGACTCCTACCGAAAGGACTGGCCCGCAATGACAGTGTTCAGACATGTGTAAAAAAGGGAAAGGAAGGCTTTTGCCCACCAGTGGGACATAATGGGCTAAACAGATAGATGTATAGATTCATCTTAAAAAGAAAAAGCTTACACAAAATTCAAACAATAGAAAAATAACCAACATTATCGCGCCAACAAATTCACACGTCACATTGAAGGAAAATTCAAATGATTCCTAAAATGGCGTCGGTTAGATAACGGAAGTGACGATGACCGCTGCGTCCGTAATTATTCTATTTCACGGAAGTTATAGTCATTGACTCTCTGGTTCTGATATTATGGATATGTTTTATTGTTTCTTTCAATATTGGGAGTATACTAAGTGTAATGAAGTAAATGGTTTGTATGAGACTAATTGGTATCGCAGTAAAATTACGTCTGTTGGACGTAATATTCATTCCTGTTGAATTAACATGTTTAAGAAAATGTTGTTCATTTAATCAATACAAAAATCGTTAGTGAATTACAGTTACAGGAAATTGGCAGTGGATTTACAAAAAGCGATAATCAAGCTATCATGCAAGTTTCTTATAATATCATTAAAATAGGAGGCTTAGATTATCTATTACTCATTACTTTTAGAAGAAAGTTCAATTGACAACAAAAAAGTAAATATAAGAGAAATTAACGAACAACTTCTAACTTTCAAATAAGCCAACCCTAGCCTTCCAAACTTAAAATTGTAAAAGTTTACAGCCTCAAAGCTATGGATGCCGTCAATTGTTATAGTCGATCGATTGTTAAGACCCTCATACAGTTTCTAGGGTCGATTCATCGATTGTGACGTATAATAATAGAGGAAAGGAGAAAGGGGTCGCGTGCACCTTTAGCTATTCCGGTAGAAAATGTCGCGTGCCCGGTGCGTAGAAGCGTATGATACGAGTCATCCCACGGAACAAATGTGCATCTTTACACCTTGTGGCTTAACTGTATCAGACATGTATTTGCAATTTGTATAGGTAGCAAATTAGTCTATGGCTAAGTGACAGACAACGCGCCAACTAAACATTGGACGATATTATGGTCCTTAGAACTTCAAAGATGAAAAGTGGAGAGCTGTTGCAAGAAAGTCAAAGTTGCTGAGCCGCTAACGGGACATTTAAATGTCATTCGTAAAACGGAGAGCTCCTTATCAATGTCGAAGCAAAACTACTCGATTTTGTAATTTGGTAATCGATAATATCGGAGATTTCAATTTTGAAACAGATGTGGAATCGTTACAGAGAATTTGCATTATTGTGTTCGAGTATCTCTAATAGAGGGGCGTACCGTACCCACAATTTTGCAGGATTTCTTTATTTTATTGATATTGCGATGTAAACGGCACATGCGTCCGCGCATCTGTGGGGCGCGTGCGTTGCAAAAGATGTTTTGCGGATGATGGATGGATGTCTTCCCATTGTGTGAGCAAAACATATCGAGTTTCGGGATTCGATTGTTTTGGTAGCTAAATAATCGAATAGGTAATTAATGATCTTTTGATAAGATTGCAATGTGTTGATCGCGATCGATAGTCAGCAAAAAATCGAAGAGTTTATTTTCCTTTTTGTAAGTTTGATTGAAGGATGGTTTTGAAGGTTCTACCTACTCGCGATTTTAGGCTCATGTTAATTTACTTAAATTCTAATCTTTTATCTGTTTTTTTTTTTTAATACTGTGTTTATTCTTAAAAGAGCTTCTTATTATCACATTATTTCAAGACATTTCCCATAAGAAATAAAAAAACATTTTCAAATGCAACAAAATATTAAGGTAAAAACTAACTACCCGAGCTTAGATTCGCGCACGAAACTTTATCGATCGCGATGCGCTCCCCTCGCCGCCATCTTGGGCTCCCGGGCAGCTGCGCCGGCGCCGGGTCAAAGGTGCGAGGGGTAAGCAGCTATTGTAGTGTAGTGGGTGCTGAGTACGCTGTCTGTAGGATTACCGTCATATTGTATATCGACTTACGAATTGACGATTTAGCGGTTTAGAAATGCTCAGTTTTAGATAGGTCTATTTTATGTGAATTTTCAGCATTGTAGTTTTTTACTTAGTGGTAATTTTCATGAATGCATGTGACTGTTATAAAAAGAGCAAATATAATCTCAAAGATTTAGGAAGATATTGATCACTGTATAGATTTTTGCAAAAATCATCCAATCAGCGTCATGCAAGTGTCTATCAAGCATGCCTTAAACAGTAAAGTGATCTTCAACAATAATACCAAACTAAATCACTTTCTTCAAAACAAATAAGAAAATGACAACAGCCGGGAATGAACCCACACCTGGTCACTCAGATTCTTGTAAGCGCCACCGGTTGGTCGGTAACCATCAAGATATTTGATACGCCCACAAACCACATTAAGTGCCGGATCAAGCATGTGCATCGATGCTATCTTTTTAACACGTGCCTATTACAAAAGCCAAATCGAAACCAACCTTATTCACCCATCTGAAGGTTAAAATTCAATCGAAGAGATTCCTAAGGAGAAGACATGAATCACCTTACAAGGTTTTGCCCTTTTCAAGCAGTTTGAATCTTTATTTTCTGGAAGGCAAAGTTTGGAATAGATTGTAAAGCTTTTACTCCAAATATTTATCGTAAGGTGCGGGCGTAAAATCAGCTGGTCGGTCTTGTAAAGACGTTTTTTTCTTGAAAGGAGCTGCCAAACGTAATTCAACTTTACCTTTGAGACATAAAGTGATTTTTCCATTGATGACTGATTTGTCAATCCCAAGACCGACAAAAAGGTTTTGCTTTTAGATTCGTCAAGAACTTAATATTTTCAGCCTTATTATTTAAGAAATAAGGTTCCGATAAGAGCTTCAAAGCTATGTTTAAAATTATTTTTGCCGGAAGGTGGTCTACTTGTCAATACCGGATGACGCATCTTAGTTTTTTGCGCGTGCGCCCGATATGTATTCAATGGCTCTACAAGGTGCAGTTTAATCTTTATAATATCAATAATAGCAAAACATCTTTGCACTCTCGAATCGACCTTTACTTTAGGCCTATCTTTACCTTTCTTTTTCTTATTAAGTAAGTAGTTCCTTTGGAGGAAACGCATTTCTTTCTGACTGTATTGAACATTGAAGTTTTAATATCAATAACATAATAATAATACGAAACTTATCAACCACTAATGTATCCTTATAATCCTCGAACAATACTCAAACAAGTAAGAGCTTTACGCTTTACAGCAGGGGTCGATCGACATGTGCGCACACGACGCGTGGCTCGACAATCACAGTAATAATAACTAAAAAAATAATAATAAAATCGGGTGAAGAATAAAGAAAATCACCCCCTGCTCCCCTTGTGCTTTATCTTGTAGACTTGGAAATGTTTAAAGATAATAGGGGCGAGTCCCCTCGTTGCTGTGCGCGCGCGCACCTTTCGCGGGGGTTGTGACTGGGGCGTTGTGACGCGTGCGCCGCGGCGGCGGTTAAATTCAAATTTTTGACGCGTCTTCTGTAAGTACGCGTTGTACTTACCTATAATTACATGTGGAAGCGTGCTTATGATATTTGCGATTAATCGTGAATAACGAGGAACCATTTTGAAAATATTTGCAGTATAGCTGATAAGACATCCATTCACAAATAGCTTAGCCATCTTTAAAATAGGTTTTCGCACATTTATATAGTATGAGTATGTCTCGGACAATAAAGTCAAAGATAAATATAATGCGTATTTGAGGTACTGTCTCGTTTTATTCGTAAACAACATTTTATTTAATCAATTCTTAATTCATATTTCGGTTGTTCCAAATAACAAGACATCTCAGACACATCCCGAGATTACGGTGATTAGAAATCACATGATTTCGAATCACCATAATCTCGGGATTTGTTACTTACAGAGTAGTCGCCGCGTGGCGTCTGTTTCAAAAACAGAATTCGACTCTACCACAGACTACCGTATTCCTACCTCGTCTACGACTGGCTACGAGCCTACGAGCTGTAGCCATTTCCTACAAAACTAGCCCAGGAAATTAAAGCGCTACGCCATTTTTCTTTCTAACCAGACTAAGTGCATCTGACGTAGTGACCAACACTAGTTTTTGGCAGTTCCCTCATGATGTACCTACTGTTAGACAGGTAAAGACTCTATGCCTCGTAGTACTTATCTATGATTTAGGTGTACTGTTACACATACATAGTCACCATAGGAACCTTGGACATAACTGTGCTTAAATCTCTCCAGGATTCAAACATTTGAAATTATGGATTTTGATGACGCTATTTTAGAATAAATGTTAAACATATTATATCAATATTTTTTTTATTTTAAAAGTTCTGTATGTTCAAGTAAATACAGACCAAAAGTACCAGCAAAAAAGACAGTTTTTTTTTTAAACTACTTCAATATAAATCAAAAGCCAATTACGGAGATATGAATGAAACGAGAGGCCGACGAAGCAAAGGACGCTTTCAAAAAGCCAGAGGTAGGCTTTGTTGTCCACCTTTGATTACCTGTGGACGGCAGAACGCCGACCAAAGACAATATGTGGACGTGAATGGAAGGAGGAATTAGTTTTTGCGCAGTTTTTTTTTATTTCGCGATTCATTGTGAATTTTGTTAGTTTAATTGTTGTTGTTGGCTGGATTATTGTTGTTTGGGAATGTACGAATTTTATTTCGAAGCGGAGTTAACAAATTAGAGAAAAAAAAAACTGCTTTTAATTATTACTTACCGTAAAGCTAAAAAATCTGCGTAATTATTATTTACCGTAAAGCTTACTCATCGACGGCTAAGATACTATTTTTTATGGAAACGTGCGTCACTTTTGAATCAACTGAAACTGTTTATATGACAACTGATTATTGGAATGATTTAAATAATGAATGATAATAATAAATGCATGCATGATGTTTCTTATAATATTTAGTAATAAAAATTCAGACACGATGTAAATTGTTATTGA
Organism: Lithophane socia; assembly: GCA_947522985.1. Classification (NCBI taxonomy): domain Eukaryota; kingdom Metazoa; phylum Arthropoda; class Insecta; order Lepidoptera; family Noctuidae; genus Lithophane; species Lithophane socia. Next base: position 4,962,125 of record OX383270.1, on the reverse strand, counting down.
ATAAATGAATTGAAATTGAAATTGTTTCATATCTCCTAGACATTAGTTTCATCAAGCTAAACATTTCAAAATCTGCACTATTTATTACTAAAGTCTATTCCATTTCACTGCCCTAATTCTCATCAAAATTCGATCTTGGATTAAGCAAAAAATTTGACAAGACATGCGGGTTCGCCATATGCCAGCAAGGTGTTCTATCAAAGGGAACTCTTTCGGTAAAAGGTGCAAATTTTGAAGTAGGTCACCTTCGTATTAAAACCTTTTTGCATTTCTTCAAGCTTTACCTGATCGCACGTGTCTGGGTAAGAAATCGGCACATGCTCTGTAGAAAAAAAAAAACAAATTTTGAATCCTAATCTTAACTATCCTTACTAAATAGAGTATAAATGCAAAAGTTTTGTTTGTTACGCTTTCACGCTAAAACAGCTAAACCGATTTAGATGAAATTTGGCACATAGATAGACCATGACCTGGTTTGGGATATAGCATACTTTTTATACCGACATTCTCACGGGATCGAGAATAATGCTACTACAGTTGTGATGCATATATTTAGAATCAGCGAAAGTGAGTTTGTTTGTTTGTTACGCTTTCAAGCTGAAACGGGTGAACGGATTTGGATGAAATTTGGCACATGTGTAAACCATGACCTGCAATACGACCTAAGATACTTTTTATCCCGACATTCTCACGGGATCGAGAATAATGCGGGTGAAACCGCGGGGTGCAACTAGTTATTAGATAAGTACCTACCTAAAACTCTTTTGGTTTTTTTTCATTCACGGAAAAAAAATGCATTATTACTTCAATGTATTTATTTATGGTAGAAACCTATGTTTTGTGGTTACCTGTTATTTTAAATAACGTTAAAATATAGATTATGTTATCAGTAATGGTTTTTACATATTAACACCTTATTTCCAATTTGTTACATTCTCTTATATCATAAAGGCAGGATTTAAAAAATAGGAGAGCAGGATAAAAAAAAAAACAATTTGAAAATAAGAATTATACTGCAGTTAAGTATTTCACACTATCCGTAAATAATTACATTAACTTATTGAAAAAACTCAAAAACCATAGGCATTCAAATCAAAATTCATAAACAATTCAAATGATTTACTACACCAACAGAGGTCGCGGCAATTATCTGTGTTAGTGTGCCACAATCTCCTATAATCAATAGCGTTTAGCACACGCCACCCCATCGAAACACCATGAACCACCTCATGCAAAACCACACCTTACCTCTTTGCGAATATAATCCAATTTCCATTGTATTGAAAACTGGTATTTAATTGTTACCAATAATGATTGACCTCTCAAAAATATCATTCGACACGTGTTTTGTTGGTCGCAGGGATGGTGTTAAGGACCATGTTATGTTGGTATCATCCCCCGTCTAAGTTTATAGGACATCTGTTTATAAGTTCTTCAACGGGATAAGCGTGACATTTGGTTAAATGTTACTTGAAGGTTTTTTAATTCGAATACGGTTTTATTACTTCCACCGGTTGCTGTAGGGTTACAACCATACTATTAATTAATTAGTTACGGTAAATTAATAAACGAAAACCGTTTTTTTTGAATTTGCATTACTCATTGCTTTTGGTCTTGTCTTCCGGGAAAGAAAATATTTTGTATAAAGAGCGATTTTACAAGTATTTTGATTCCTGTTTCAAAGTGGTTTTTATCTCTCAAGGATTTAAAAATGCAAAACAGTACAAGAGTTTTATGCATAGCTTATAATTATCTAAACAGACATTCAAGTTAAAAAACTACGTCTACTTACGGAATTTATTCAAAACGCTAATGAAAGAAATTAGCGTATAAAAGTTATGGAAATGCGAAGTTAACATCAATAAAATTATTTAAATCACATCGCCCCTTTCAATTAAAGTGCATACATCCATTATAGCATGGCACACTTCATGAGCGGTGAGCGATTTGCTTTCATCTATTTAGCACACGACAAAAGTGAGATTGATGGAGTTTTATGGAGTATGTTTTCATTAGAATACGAATTTATTACTATTTTAATTATTTATAGATTTTACACTTCTCCATTTTATATAAAAAATTGATTTGGTACTTCTGCCGATCTATTCCGTACAAATCGCGCTGTGAAAACTTAGGTGAAGTAAGCTTAAAGTGAGATGTCAATAGTGTCATTCCCTAGCATCAGGTGGAATGACAGCAAAATATTTCTAGTAAAAGCTTCAGACTTGATGTAATTTGACCCAGAATTTCGCAACGTCATTGGGCCCTCGCGTGTACTATAGCTTATTTGAGTTGACGAAATGCTGAACATTTTCTGACACTTGACTGACATGACTACAAAAGTCAAAATAGTACCAACTATATAAATATAACAAAAACATAATATTAATATTTCAAATAAAAAGGGGTTTATAAGATTACGAAGTTCTCAATAAATTTAAAAAAATCTACCTCTCTTAACTTGTACCGTTGTTGACGCGACGCTCACACAAGACAGGAAACGTGGAGCACACACAGTCTCCACAAAAGAGAACATATAATTACGATATCGCATAACAGAACAGATAGCAAGAAAATGCCGGCAAGTGGCTCACTTGTCGCTTCCTTTGCCTGAATAGAGCACAGGTTTTAAAAATTATACGCTATCGTATGACGTCTATTCGTTTGGCGCGCTTTTTAATCTGTGGTTTGACGCTTTTCAAGTGATGACATTTGAATAGATAGGTGATTGACCTGTTTATTTATTTATTTCTTAAACTGTATTACTTTATGCAATTTAAAAGGGTACAAGGGCGGACTTAATGCCTTGGGCATCCTCTACCAGACCTGGGGGCTTACCACTTAGGCCCTTACCCTGTTTACTGGTTATGAGATGTCTTTGGCAAATTTGAGTTACTAGATTTTTAAACATGGGATTTTGTGAATTAAATTTATTCTGATTAAATATTTACTAATAGTGGCAGACATGTAATTTTGATCGGTCTATGATATTTCTTCTAGGTTGTGCAAAAATGTAGTAAAACGTAGTAGCTACTTGTTATTTGACAAAGTGGAAATGAGGGAAAGACTGTAGGTACCACACATTTTACCTTCCGGCGGAAGTTATAAAATTAGTGAGGGGGAAATGTATGAATAATTTTATACCCAACAAGTGATCCGAAGCGCATTATTATATAAGACTTTTATAAGTTCATTTCAATGGTTTTTTGGTGTCAATGTTAAGTTCAGTATCCCCAAGTAACCTAAGTGGTTACCACTTAGGTTACTGAAATCTAAGAAAAAATGTCTAAGCATTGTCATACAAATTGTTAGGGCTTTTCAAGGTGATTTTACTACAAGCTTTTGCATTTATTGCACTACTTTTGATTTACGTACAAACTTTTGGATTCCAATATTATAAAGAGGTAAAATTTGTGAAATTTGATCAGGTAATATTCGGGAAAATCTGTGGAACTACTACTGATCCGCGGGGTTAATTGCGTAACACATTTCCAGTTGCAATGGCTTTCATTTTGACAGTTCGACAAAATTCATTACGTTATTTACGTTTGTGAGTTGACAAATTTTTGTGAACATAATGAAGTAATGGATTACCAATCGATTCCCAGAATTCTTTCACTAATGGGAAGCTACATTATCTAACTAATATTATAAACGCGAAAGTTTGTAGGTAAGTAAGGATGGATGGATGGATGTTCGTCACTCTTTCACGTAAAAACTACTGAATGGATTTGGATGAAATTTGGCAAACAGATAGTTTATAACCTGGATTAACACATAGAATACTTTTTATCCCGATATTCCCGCGGGATCGAGACTTACGCTGATGAAACCGCGGGGCGCAGCTAGTAAGGATATATTATATGTTAAAACAAGTTATTTTACGCAGACAAAATCGAGGGCAGAAGTTAGTATATTATATGCCCTATACATTAAACTCTAAAAACGCAGGAAAGAAGGATACACACTAAACAATGGGTAATTGACATCCATATTGTTCTACACCAGCTGCATTCAATACATAATGTGAAAGAATTTTGTTGTAAAAGTAGTGTGTTAGTTCCGTACATTCCCACAGTCACTTCCCCTTTGTGATACTGTAATGTAATTATTACACCTGATTGTAGGGATAGAAAATACAGTGGATTGAAGTTTTTGTTAGGAGATTAAAGAAATAATTAAAAAAAATGTTTTTAAATTATTAACATAAAAAGATTAGTTCATTGGTTCAGGTTTTATAATCACAGTTTGACGTTTTTATAAAAAAAAATCGTAACTGTATGCGAAGTAAATAAACCACACTTAATTTTATTGAACCCTGAAAAGAAAATGCTTCTTTAATTTTCCAATGGTTAATTTTATTTGTACAAAATAAATTGATAAAAAATACAAAAAAAATATTTCCTCCTAGTTTTGTTTAGCGTAGGATTTTTTTTCTTTTTTGTTCCATTCAAAAACTACTATTTATAAAAATATCTTCAAAATAAAAGCAAACTTTCTCTTGGTCAGTACTCAGTACCAGCGGCCGTGCGTGACTCCGGCCGGAAGCGGGCGCCGCCATTGTGACGTAGCTTCCGTGCTCTATGGCTCGTATCCGCTCCCGCGCATCGCTTGCGCTATCGTGATCTTGTTAGTAAGATCTCGTCACCAAGTGGGTGATTAGATTTATTAGCTATTATTAACTATATGGTGTTGAAAAGAAATATGGGTGGTATTTATGAAACAATCTTCTCAGGCAGGTACTTGGATGTACTTAGGTCTTGAATTTATATTTTACTAGCTGCGCCCCGTGGTTTCACCCGCGTGAGTCTCGATCTCGTGGAAATATCGGGATAACAGGTATCCTATGTCCTATTCCAGGTCATGGTCTACCCGTGTGCCACATCTAAATCCGTGCAGCCGTTTAAGCGTGAAAGCGCAACAAACAAATAAACAAACAAACGAACAAACTCACTCTCGCATTTATGAAATTAAAAAAAATATTAAATATTAATTATATTGGGTCCCCACCTATGAAATTGGTGTTTTTTTCTTACAAATAGAGAACCTCGTCACTTCTTTGATTTAAAATATTCACCAATTGATTGGTATTATATCGAATAATGACCATCATAGACAACTACCCATAGTCACTACACAAAGTCTAGCTAGTGCAGATTGAATAACTACTAACATAGTCTAAGCCTTATTTATTAACACAAGTTTTGTTTATAGAATATGTATGTTTAAGTTAAGGTATTTATCTATGGGCCTGTGTCGCCTGCAATAAATGGTTTATTATTATTATTATTATTATAGTAAAAAAAACATCATTAATTATAGTTTTCTAAACACCTTAAATATGACTCCTCATTTTGTTAGCAGAAATGACCACTATTTTTTTTTAACTTAGCTATACCTTATTTTTGTCGCTTAATCTAAGTGGCATAGGTTATCTTAGTTTTTAAACATTAGTGCATAAAAGTTTTAAAACATTAGTGTTCATGGTTGTTACATAAATTAAGAAAATGTTAGTATGAAAAATGCAACTTCTTTAAAATTCCCCATACAAAACGCTGATTTTATAGGTAGGACCTAATATTATTATAATTAGGATGATGTGTTTAGTTACGGGATGTTTTTGGTTTTAGTGTGATTTTTTAAACAGGCTCGAATGGCCAATGAGTATCAAATAAGATATAAGACGATGTGTCTATTAAAAATAATCTTTCTTCTGCCATACATTTACTTTTAAGGAATATTTCGAGATTAGTGTACTTATAGTTTTTTTTTTACACTTAAAAAAGTAAATTTATATAGACAACTAAAACAAACTGACTTACCTACTAATCCTCAAAATTATTATAAAAGGATAAAACTGTCCATACTATACCAAAATACCTTCTTATTTAAGTTAATGCTACGCACAAAATTCAATCAACCAACTCGAATTCCGTGAAGACCTTTCATAACTTGTCCCGAGAACACAACATATCATAATATGATGCTTGTTATCTCCGAAGGGTTAGGCAGCAAAATCCGAAATTCCTGATATTAGGTAGGTTGTTACTACCTACTGTCCAAAATAATCTGAAAAGCCTATTCGACAATCAAATGTGTACCTTTACAAGGTACGAAGGTATTAAAGCCTCGACAATACCTCGCAAAATAATCGAAACAGACTAGGAAACATCAACAAAAGCTCTAAAAAGAACATAGTAAATAAACAAGCAGTTTTTATAACCAACCGCGTCGGAAAAACGATTCGAATGTCTCAATTTTGCTTTTTGCGGCTGCATCGAATTCTTCATTCATGATTCTTTTTCGGTAAATCCGATTCTTTTTCCAAAAAAATCAGCAGCCCTTTCTACGATCACCTAACGAGAATAATGGTTGCATGACCACTCAGACAGAACACTGCGACGACGATGTTCGATTGCTAAAAAAATCAGTCTATTGAACAAGAGGAATGGCAAAAAAAACGTACTTGCGTTTAAAAATCGTAGAATTTTAAAACAAAAGCGCATCAAGTGGAGCCGAGAGATGATTAGCTGTATGTATGGATTGTAGGATATTGTTATATTTTCGTGTTTTGTTTAAGAAAATGTTACGGATCCGTGGAGATCGAGATTAGGACGATTTTCGTTTTCGTTGTAGAGAAAGTCATTTTCAGCAAAAAAATATTAAAATGTGCAAGAAAATAAATTCCGTTTAAAACCGACTTACGACCCAACCGTTTCCCAGCCAACTGACATAAAAAATACAAAAAAAAAAACATAAAAAAGCACAATAATTGCAGCAAACATCTTTAATTAATTAAGTCTCTCATCGCGGTAAAAGCGTAATCTAAACCGAAATAGGTTAAACAAAGGCAGTGTAGTCGTGGCTCAAGCGAGCCGTGGGCCTGCGCTGGCTGGCTCTGCGCTGCCGGGCTCAAACGAGCCAACCGGCTAATCCCAGCGCATCTGCGCCGTAATGAGCTACTCAAGTACACCCTAACCTGTTTACATTGTATCTTTATTGTGTTTTTTGCTCGACTCTTTCTTTCCTATGTAACGAAATGATTTTTTTTCCTACCCACAGCCCGTAATAAAACGAAATCTGGCGTCGGTACTGCCTTTGTCTTTTAAGCGATTTATTTTTAATTACGGACGTACGTAGTTGTGTGGATTATGGGTAAGATGCACTGCTCCGGGGGCTTGCTTTCACGAATGTGATTTGGATTTGAAATGTTTCTTTCTGAATTATGTGGCGTTTGATTGTAGAAAAGGTTTTGGAAAAAATCGGGTTGCATGAAAAAGGTTTTCACGAATACCTACTTAGGTAAGCATCCCTAGTGCACCATGGCAGTAAGCCCAGCTATGATTTTGCTCACTGGCTAATATTTAGACTAATTATAAGATCAGCTTTTCTCAAATAGGCTTTCTCCTTCTTTTGTACTGACAAGAAAAATTAAGATATTATCCACACCACCACCACTTATTACCACAAAACCGTGTTTATCAGTTGTTTAACTTAAACCCCATTTAAACACGACATTTATGTATAGACATTGACAGAAAACTGACAGTAGACACGAGTTTAACCAGTGTCTAAGTTTTTGTGGTAACTTTTTGTCTAACTTTTTTATATTTTTTGGGGATTTGGTTTCAATGCTTTAGCCAGCTAGCCTGTTCACTCTGTGTCTACCAACGACTAAATAGTCAACTCCACCACAGCTTCTCTCAACACTTTACCACCACATAAAGGCAAAAATTACTCGAATAAAACGTGTGTGTACAACAAAAAAATATTACCAACGAACAGATAATCATAACGGCACGATTCTCGCCAAAGTTTTCACAAAAGTGGACGATACAAAGCAGCTAATCAGGCTGGTACATGCGTGGCCCCATTTCACACATTGTCTGTTCCCAGTTCCGTGATTAAGAGGATTGTCGCCACTTCCCAGGGATATTAAAAGCGCATCTTGTCTAGATGCGTGCTAGAAAGTTTAGCCGCGTTTTGTTTTAGCTTGCGCCGTTTTTGTTTTTTTGTTTGAGCTGCCGTTTTTTGTTTTAAATTCCGATTGTGTGTTTGTGCCTTTTTTGTGTAGGTGTTTTATTCATGTGATATTTTGTAGGTAGGTAGTGCGTTGGTTCGAGCTTAGGCGATGCTGATTATGAGAAAATGTTGAAAGCTTAGTTATATGTGTCGGATTTAATGGATTACAGTATTTTTTTACTTCGGCAATCATTACAAGCTAAACCATGGTTTACTACCAATTAACTTACTCCTTTTCAAAGTAGTTACATGATAAATTACACGATTAAAATCATCAAATTTTAATGATGATTCAGCACAGAGTTTAATATAAAGAGGGCTCTCAGAGGACTGAAGAGAAAGTTATATGGACTCACTAATTCCCTCCGATCGATAAGAACTTTCACCGGAAATGAATCCTATTTCTATTAAAATCTATTGATAACTCTCTTCCGTTGTATTTTAAGACAATTATATAAACTGTGGTGGCTTTAGTTTATTAGTTTACTTTCATTCTCAGAAATGGAAACTGAATCAGAAGGCAAATGGAAGGAATACAAATATAGTATAATTTTGTTAGGATTTAGTTTTAATTGCATATTAATGTAGTGGTTTAGATTTAGAATATGTGTTTTGAATTAACCGTTTAGATGAGCAATATGTTTTAAGCAGCAACGAAATGTGAAATTCTTGCAAGCGCTGCAAAGCTACCATAAAATAATAATATCATCTGCCTAGCCTTTTCCCAACTATGTTGGGGTCGGCTTCCAGTCTAACCGGATGCAGCTGAATGCCTGTATTTTACATGGAGCGACTGCCTATCTGACCTCCACAACCCAGTTATTGGGTAACACGATATCCCTTGGTAAGACTGGTTGTCAGACTTTCGGGCTTCTGACGACCTGTAACAACTGTCAAAGATCTACAAATGACGGCCGGGACCAACGGCTTAACGTGCTTTCCGAGGCACGGAGGGGTCTTGGTACGTAAAGATGGTCACCCATCCACGGACCAACCGCGGCAAGCGTAGCTTAACCTGATTGATCGACCCGTGCGGCTGTTATTTCTTAGCCACAAGCCCCCTAAGCCACCTGCCATAAAATAATCATAATAATATCATCAGGCCCTTATAAAACTACCTTAACCTAGACTATTGACTATTTTTATGATCAAAAACTTGGCCTAAGACTATGTTAGTAGCACCTAGCTTTGCGCTAGCTAGACTTTGTTTGTTTTTAAAATGTTTCTCACAAAAACTTGACTAAGTAGATTATGCTTTTATATGAGACCATGAATTAATTGTAATTCGGAGATTTAAATTAATCTTTGTGTCTGATTGGCCTCAACATGTTAATAAAAATCGAAACTCATTTATTGAAACTAGGCTAAGAATCAACACTTTTCGAACATCAAAACTACATGACAGTCCCCCATAACGCCCGCCCTTCACCGCTTCCTAGTGCTTTAGCTGGGAAGAAGAAGTGGCCCAAAAAAACTCCTTAACAGTAAAAAACTAAACTAATATTACTAATGGACAAATCGTCATTAAAGCTAAACCCTAAACCCAACCACAGCCTAACAACAGCTTACCTTTAAACGCCACAGCCTAACAAAAACAGTAGCACAACTCACAAATGTTTATTAAAAGTAAAAAACGTAGAGTTCATCGGCCTGATGTGAAGCACCGGGTCCTGTTTGTCATGTCAACAGATACCTATTACTTTCCAACGGCCACTGTCAGACTTTTACGTTTATTGTATACTTTTGTCCTTTTGGTAGCATTCGGTGTTTATGTTATTTGGCTGGGCTGTGTATCTGACGTTATAGGGATGTGATTTGTTTGCTAGTCTGTGATAGGATTTTGTTGCATATTTCAATTGAGTTAGTGTCGAGTTTTCGGGAAAATTCATTTCAGTTTTTTTTTAGTTTTACTGATACTCATCATCTGCCTAGCCTTTTCCCAATTATGTTGGGGTCGGTTTCCAGTCTAACCGGATGCAGCTGAATACCAGTATTTTACATGGAGCGACTGACTATCTGACCTCCACAACCCAGTAACTGGGTAATACGATTCCGATTCCCCTTGGTAAGACTGGTTGTCAGACTTTCGAGCTTCTGACGACCCGTAACGACTGTCAAAGATCCACAAATGACAGCCGGGACCAACGGCTTAACATGCTTTCCGAGGAACGGAGGACTCTCAGTATGTAAAGATGGTCACCCATCCACGGACCAACCCCGGCAAGCGTAGCTTAACCTGATGGATCGACCCGTGCGGCTGTTATTACTTAGCCACGAGCGCCTCTCCTCTCCCTTTTACTGATACTGCACTATGCAGTCATAACAAAGACGAGATTATTGACGACTATATCTTAGACTACCGTAGTTTCTGATGAATTGTTTAATTCAAAATATCAATAGGTATTTGGTAGAGGTTTCCGAATCCTACATATCTTACTCGTCAGGCCATAGTTTTAAATTGAGAAAACATCCCTTGATAGACCCTAAAATATTTTACAATTACAAAGAAACATCTTTCTGTATCACTAACATATGCTTAAAATTACAAAAAAAGCAATCTGTAACAGTCAGACATTACAAAGAAATTTACAGCCAATATATCGCCACAAATGTCGGCAAAGGTGTTCAATTTTATGCGCACGCGCGGAACATATGTTTGCGTCGCGTGGCCAATGTTAAACCAAACATTTGCACAAAAAATTGATGAGCCTACTCAAGGTGTGGTCTGAGTTATCTAAACAGATTGTGTTGTGACTGTTTTTTTTCGTTTTTTGTTTACTTTTTGGTAGTTGGCTAAATGTTTTTTTTTAATAACCCTTTAACTTCCGATTGGGTGTGCTAATATTTAGATTTTTTGTTGTTCCTGTTATAAAAACGATGCAATCTTAAAAACAAATCAGAAATTTACCCTGGAACTTAACAAAAATAATCGCGTTTATGTATTTAACATGCCTGAATATAGAGATGTAGTAAAGAAGATAATTTTAACTAAGAACAATTTTTTTTTTGCTTAAAGTTACTTTAGTGCAATAATCTACAGTAACTAAATAAGCTAAAACTGCGTGCAATTAACCTAATCATCAACACCCTGTCAACATAATAATAAGTAACAATAAACAACACGCATTTCATAAACAAGTGATAAAAATAAACGGTGGTAATTCACAAATCAGATACAACACCGTAGTTAACCCTCCCACGGCGATCGCCTTAAGTATAAGGAGCATACGTCGCGCTCCCCCAAGCATAAAACACCCATTTAAGTGTTAAGGACAGGTGCCAGTGTTAGCGGGTTAAAAGAAACGAAACGTCTTAGAATATTTTCTTTAGTTTTCAAATAAAAAGGTAAAAACCTTTTGATTGTAATGAAACAGTGTTATTATGTAAAATATGAACTAAAGTGTGGAAGAAACAAAACTTAATGGTTACGAAAAATATAAATCAAACTGATAAATTAAAAAGTATAAAAACAGTCGCAATGTGATATATTCCTGGAAACCCGAATACATGCAACAAATAAGATTCCTTCGCTCCATGAGTAACGGTAAATATTATTTTAAAAATGAAATTTACAGCACCCCACGCAAATAATACGGTGAAAATGTAAATATTTTAAAAAGTCCTCACACGTTTTTATACAACTCTTTTAAATACTTTACGCGTTATTAAAATAACGTCCACAATAATTGGGTGGCATCATTTTTCATCATTCATTTTTCTTTTTAATCGAATTCTGTTAATATCAGTTATCGGTGGCGGTTGATTTAATATTAAGCGTTTTTATTATCCGCATTTATTGGCTACATGGATCAAGGTCCTGATGTCAATTTAAACGTTATTTTTACACTGTCATTTCTCATGACAAACATTTTTAAGAAATCGCTCTTTTACCATCGGAGTATAGCGTTTTTAGATTGTTACTCGCTCCGCTTATAGTAGCACCGCGGCTTAGTATGTTTAACTAAACTGTGTTTACATCGTCTTGAGACGGAGGGTTAAGAAACAGCTAGGGGTGTCGCGTAACAACATCGTAAATGTTAGAAACACGCAATGTAAACGTAGGGGTTTCTTCCATTACCTGTTAATTTGAGGTATTTGTGTCGTTTACGGTTTATTGCTTATGTCATTAGTGCTTAGGGTTGAGGAATGAGCGTGTTTTCTTGTTCTTGGAACTTATTTGAGCAATGGGGAATTCTACTATGAAGAAATTTGTTGGTAGGTAGGTATTCTACGATACACAACTATGTAGTGACTAGAAGCTTTTCAACCGCCTTCAAAAAGGAGGAGGTTCTCAATTCGATTTGTGTGTTTGTTACGCGGCTTCAAAAAGGAGGAGGTTCTCAATTCGATTTGTGTGTTTGTTACGCGATTACTCCGCCAATTAAGAATTGATTTTGATGATTCGTTTTTTTTTGTATTTAATAACCATTGGTACTATTAGAGTTTTTTTTCTATTAGGGCTATGTGTAACATTGTTTATTCAGTCAGACTTTAAAACCTTCTTCAGGATTTTGAACGTTTTTAAATTCAGTAATCGACCTTCTAAATTTCTTAAAATCAATTTGTGACAATTTATTTCGAGTTTCTTTCGTGTCAGCCCTAAGACAGGCCACACAATCTCACGGCTTTATCGAGGGCACTCCGGAGTCCCTCTGAGGAGCCCCGATGTTCACACTCGTGTTTTATTGCTCTTTTATAGATGTGAACTTTGTAAGTAATGTCTTCTCTTTGAGATAAAGATTTTGATAAATGTTTTTATTATTTTTTCAGACGTTTCTGTGGCACTTCTTTGGGACAAGTTTTATTGCCTGATTATCTTGTAACCAGATGTAAATCAACTTGTACCAGTGATTCTGACTTGTTGATATTGATGTTTTTTTTGCCGGTCGATATCCGATCGATTGCAATTAAATTCTGATTTCCTCTTCATGCATGTAATAAGTTGACGCAAAATTGAAAGTGGCACCATCTAAACATGTAAGTATTTTTGTTGGTTAATTTTTTTTATGCCACAAGCAAGTAACTTGGGTCGTGCAAATATGGCTGAAAGACAAGCAAATCATCATCTGCCGAGCCTTTTCCCAGCTATGTTGGGGTCGACTTCCAGTCTAACCGGATGCAGCTGAATACCAGTATTTTACATGGAGCGACTGCCTATCTGACCTCCACAACCCAGTAACTGGGTAATACGATACCCCTTGGTAAGACTGGTTGTCAGACTTTCGAGCTTCTGACGACCCGTAACGACTGTCAAAGATCCACAAATGACAGCCGGGACCAACGGCTTAACGTGCTTACCGAGGCACGGAGGAGTCTCAATATGTAAAGATGGTCACCCATCCACGCACCAACCGCGGCAAGCGTAGCTTAACCTGATGGATCGACCGGTGCGGCTGTTCTTACTTAGCCACGAGCACCTCTAGAAAGACAAGCAAATAAGTTAAAACAATTTCAAACTCCTCATATCAAACCTTCTCATATCATTCAACTCCTCATATCATTTCTTTTGATTAAATTAAAAAATATGCTTTTTTGATTTAATCAAAAGAAACGTAAACTGCTGTTTCCAAATCAAATAAAAGCCAACTGTCCCAGCTGCTTCTATTAGTAATTAGATCCGAATGAGGAGAAGATACCCCTAACCATCTGTCGGTAAACTACTGAGACAACTCAAACATTTGTAAGTACATAACGTACTCTGCCCTCACTATGTTAAGTACGTCCATATAATATCCCTCGGGTGGGATCCGTCCTCGCTACGTCCACTCTTGTAGAGATAACCTGGAAATTCAGGAATAGGACGCTTTAGGTACGTTACTTAGCTAGCGCATCAAGGGTGGTGGTCAGACCTTTTTGTTCTAACATCGCCAGTTCAGTTTATTTGATTATTACCCATTAGGTTAGGTTAGGATCTTACATCAGACGTTAAAACACTAAAGTTTTGGATTTTTTGTGACATGTTACAGGCGGTTCAGTTTTTTTTTTCGTTTATTTATTTTGTTTCTTATATATTTATATTTTAAAATATTTTTATAAAAACCTAAAAGAAACATTAAAAAAAAAAAATAGAAGTCCGCCGGTGTCGGGAGCAGGGTCCAAGCTACCGGTGGTTAGGGCTGCAGAGACAGGAACCTCCTCACAATGCGAGCCGTATCAAGGAGTACTGCCTTCTGAATCAGGCCCTTGATCCAACCGCCTAACGAGAGCCTCGAAAGATGTTGGTCGAGACTTTCGGCCATCAGGCCATTGGCCGTTACAACAATCGGCACAATGATAGCCGAGCTCAAATCCCACATGACGACAACCTCGTGTGTTAAGTCGAGATATTTTAGTACCAGGTTATTTTATAATTTGCACATAGTATTCTGAAGGTGCATATTTTTTTCGTTGTTTCGTCGAAAATGGTTTCTGGGTTGCAGTTTCGATTCTCTCGCGAAACATAAATTTTTGTAATGACTGACAATACACTTTTACGATTTTGGATCTTTGTGCATGCGAGATTTCTGACCGTAAGCGATTCCTCTGGAGAAAAAATAAGCAAGTAATACCATCAGCGTTTCATTTTTAAGCAGCATAACATAATCTGCCTGTATTGTCTCCTCTCTGTGAGAGGGAGTGGGCCGTAATCAATGACTATACAGCCTGCAATCCACTACGCGGGCCGAGTGCGGGTTGGTAGATGTCACAATATGTCTTCGAATTTTTGGTTTTTAAGTTGAAGCAGCATATAACCGATAAAACAATACAATAGCTTTTCAATTTAAAACGACTCCTTATTTATTTATTATATAATTGTTGTATACCAAATATTGTAAAACTTTTTTTTTTTTAAAGAGTAACGTTGGAGTTTCTTGCCCATTCTTCCTCCATACGAAAACTACCTTTTGGAAGGGGCAACTAGAATCAGTTCTATTTCTATGTATTTGACGTTCAAAAGTGCCTTTAATGTGCCTACTTGAAATAAATTATTTGACTTTTGACTTTTATTTAATACTTTAAGCACACAAATGTACAGAGGCGGACTTAATGCCATAGGCAATTTCTACCAGTCAACCTTATGTCTAAATTGTCCTTATGTGTATTGTCCTTATGGACCATATAATAATCAGTATCTATTCTTACTTAATCCGATCGATCATAATTTAATAAAACGCGTGTAAAAGGTGTTTATAATGCAATGGAGGCTGAATGGGGGCTTTGCAATAGTTTAATTGTGACGTGGGGGATGCATCACGCGACTTTTGAATAAACGGTGTATGCGGGAAGTTTTTTCTAAGGACGAAAATGTGCTTTAGGTCAAAACGTTAAAAGAGATAAGTAAATGAATGAATTTGGGCTTATAAACCCAGATTTAAATTAAAAAAATGTGATAGTCTTAAAAACGCTAGTGAGAATCTTAGAAAAAATAATTATGAATTTATAACAGTTGATGAAGTCATGTTTTAAGCAACCAAAAATCAGATGTGTTACGACCTAATAGGGTTTAAATTATAAACCTTTATTTTACTTCTTTACTATCCCGTATCAAGTACTAAAAACTTCAACCCACTAACAACTTAAGAACACTAATCGAAATAAAAGTTTTCCTCAAAATCAATTACAAGTTGCCCCCAAATATGTGATGGTGGACCCCAATCTTGTGTGATCGGCGGTGAGCCTGGCATCCTTTCAATTTAACTTGGAAGATCTTGGAACTTGAACCATGTGTGTTGTAATTAATTGCGGGTTAGATTAGGAGTCTCTTTCTACACAAAAGTGGAAGACATATCTACACGCCAAAGGAATTAGACTATAATCTAACAAAGATCAAATGTCTTTGTAAAATAAACTTGAAACCAAATTACAATTAGCATAGGTCTTAAAACATAATAAAGCAGTTTCAATAAGTATTTAGCACAGCAAAATATTTTATACTCTAGATTACTTTATTCTACTCTAGATTCAAATTCATCTGCCCAGCCTTTTCCCAACTATGTTGGGATCGGCTTCCAGTATAACCGCATACAGCTGAATACCAATATTTTACATGGAGCGACTACCTATCTTACCTCCACAACCCAGTAACTGGGTAACACGATACCCTTTGGCAAGACACTTTCGGGCTTCTGACGACGACTGTCAAAGATTTACAAATGACAGCCGGAACCAACGTGCTTTCCGAGACACGGAGGAGTCTCGGTATGTAAAGATGGTCACCAATCCACGAACCAACCCCGGCAAGGGTAGCTTAACCTGATGGATTGACCCATGCGGTTGGTATTACTTAGCCACGAGCTCCTCCTTAGCCACGAGCTCTAGATTCAAATTCAATTCCAAAATATTAAATTCAATATAGAAAAAAAACCAGCAGAAAACAAAACAACCAATGAGACGTAATCTTACGGCACGCGCACGCGTTTAAAAAAGAGCCAACAAACAATACGCCATTAAACGTGAACAAAAGGAGCAAAAGCCAAGTCGGGGACAATTAAAACAAGAAATAATAAGGAGTTGTGATAATAAGTATTATTATATCGCGGGGCAGAGGGCCCTGTACACCTGGCACGCGATTCCCCTCGAAATAATAAAATGTTGAATTTTTTTGCCCCTTTTAAAAGATGTGTTTGGCTCCCAATTGGATGTTTGAGGCAGAGAGAATGAGATAATTTCTTTCATTTAGAAAATAAGATAATGAATGAGATTTTGTTTTTGTCTCTTTTCTTTTAGGCGTCTTTGAATGGATTAACTTGAGGTAGCAATAATTTACTAATGCGGATTGGGAAAATAGAAAATACTTTTTTAATACGTTGCTCATTAGTTCTAATAAATGCTATTAATATACTGAAGAACTTATGTAGAATAGATTCCTAACATAATATTACAAATGTGAAAGTGAGTTTGTTTGTTTGTTACGCTTTCACGCTAAAACGGCTGAACGGATTTGGATGAAATTTGGCACATGGGTAGACTATGACCCGGAGAAGGCCATAGGCTACTTTTCATATCGCAGACGAAGTGGCGGGCAACAGCTAGTCCTTTAATAATAGATGAAAAAAAAACAAGAATAGGAATAAAAGTATTTTTTTTCTTATTTTAAAGAATGGCGAATTTGAAAAATAATGTTCCTTAAATAATGTTTTCAAAAACTACTTTTTAATAACCCACTTGCTGTATAAAATCATCATAAAATATTCAAGTGATGCATCCTTATTTGCATGCTCAATGCTCAAGCTATGCCTCACCGTGCGCGTGCGCTGCTTCGTCACATCTGTCAGTACCACCTGGTCAACTTGGTGCATTTCTGAGCCCCATTGTCCAAGTACTTGGGGGAAATAGTATTTAGTAAAGAAATAGTAGGTAATGTAAATGGATACGCTAGGTACGTCAGAGTGTTGGTAAATATTACTGTTAGTTTATTAGTGTTTTTTGATATTTTTTGTGGATGTATTAAGATGAGGTTGGAGTTTAAAAAAATAAAAGTAATCCTTTATCTAGAAAGGTAATCGTATTGTAAGCTATAGATAAGATTTAACTCGTGTAGCCAACACTAGATTACTATACCATTTTACCGTTTATAAGTAAACTAAACTAAGCTTATTGATCGTGTACGAGTAATATTAATAGAAAAATTCTACATAGAAAATAATTGCTATTCATTCGGTGTAGAATTCCCAAAGTTAAGTGGTACTGGGTAGTGCATATTGCTCGCAGAACAGATGGCCGATGGGGCCGAAAGGTTCTGCGTTGGAAGGCCCCCAACAAGGTGGACCAATAACCTGGTGAAGACCACAGGAATCCGGTGAAAGAAGCACAGAAACGGTCGAAGTGGCGGTGCTTGGGGGAGATCTATGTCCACCAGTCAACGTCTTGTCACTGAAATGATGATGGATGCTGATGATTCAGTGAAAGCTTTCTTTATGTAAACACATAACGCCAGAAGTAGTTGTTAGGTAACTATCTCATGTTTCTGCCTAAAACGTGTTCCTACATATAGGAACAATACTCATCTACATAACATATTCATTAATACCTGTTCATTCCCACAGCAACACGTAATTACAGTCAATTATGTTAATTCAATTCATACATCCTTATGTACAGGTGTACCAACCTTTCAAGAGTAATTGGCGTGACTTCAGGAAACGGAAGTGCGTTTAGCCAATGGCGGGCCGTCACGGAATGCGCCCGCGCCAATGGAACGGGGACTGGAATAAGTACTTCGGTTTTATTGAAGATGTAGATCAGGATAACTGATTATTGTCAGATATTATAGTATTGGTTATTGTTTGGTTATGGTATTCAAAGAATAGGGCAGTTCCTACCTACATGTTATTTTATTTAAAAACTCTTAAACGATTTTCCGGATACACCTTTCAGGAGGTGGCGTGTTTACACTATAACGCGCATTTTTCGGATATTTTCTTTTTGTTTTACTCTGTTCCATAGTCAAGGCTATTTTTTGCATTTTTATAATGTTTTTCCTGATCGTCGATTCCCAATTTTTCCTGAATAGGCCCGATAGTATTTAGGTGGTGCCTACTCACTAACGCTTAGATAGGCTTGTATGCATAACTGTTTTCTTTTTGCGTTCGTATTCCTCCCACTCATATTTCAATACTTAAGGACCTGTTAAGCTACAAAAATTACTTTAATAAATGCCTGTAATCCCTGAAGAGTTAGGCAGAAGTTTACCTTTAATACACCTAGATTTCGCCGGTATTTAAGTCCCATGTAGAGAGCGATTTACTGTAGGTAATATTTCTTCAAAATCATCTCCTCCACATTAGTTAACACACAATTGTGTAACCTTCCAACTTCTAACTATCAAACAGCTATTCATCAGAGTTCCAAAGATGCTTTAATTACTTTTTCTCCTGGTGTGGCTTAATGCGAAAACTTTAAAATTCTTGAGCGTGCCCGCCACCATACGCGGGTGTTAAAGCGTGACTCGTTGGTACCCAAGTTGCCGTGTAAATGTGTGCTTATACTTGAGGGATACATACGGGGCTAAAGTTGAGACGGGCCCATAAAACGCGCAGGAAAAATGGGACACGTTTGATTTGGAAGACATGTTTTTCTTGGTAAAATGCTTGCTGCCGTTTCAATTTGGTGTAATTAATTAACAATGTGGGTCAAGCACGCTAAGTTGTTGGCCCCGGCTGTCATTTGTGGATCTTTGACAGTTGTTACGGGTCGTTAGAAGCCCGAAAGTCTGACAACCAGTCTTACCAAGGGGTATTGTATTATCCAGTTACTGGGTTGTGGAGGTCAGATAAGCAGTCGCTCCAAGTAAAATACTGGTATTCAGCTGTATTCAGTTAGACTGGAAACCGACCCTAACTTGGTTGGGAAAAGGCTAGGCAGATGATGAATTAACGCTGTGGGTCAAAAGAATACGCCAAATCGCTTCGCATAAAGGTGCCTAACTGCCTCATTTGTTTGCCTCGACACGGTCTGTTTAGTTACTTTCACATGATGAATTTGTTGTTTTGTGATTCAAAGTGAGTCAGTCAAAAGTTTATCCGTCATTTTATTGGAAGTAACTCATCATCATCTGCCTAGCTATTCCCAACTAAGTTGGGGTCGGCTTGCAGTCTAACCGGATGCAGCGACTGCCTATAGTAAGACTGACTGTTTGTCAGACTTTCGGACTTCTGGCGACCCGTAACAACTGTCAAAGATCTACAAATGAAAGCCGGGACCAACGGCTTTACGTGCTTTCCGAGGCACGGAAGGGTCTTGATATGTTAAGATGGTCACCCGTCCACAAACCAGCCGCGGCAAGCGTAACTTAACCTGATCGATTGACTAGTGCGGCTGTTATTACTTAGCTTTACTTAGCACAAAACACTGTTATGTTTTATGAACAATTTTAAACGCGCGTTTTCGCTTCTTTCCTCACCCGCGTATGTTTCCCTCATCACACCTCGACATTCAATTTGCGACGCGTCTCGCGAGCAATTTGCGACTTGCGGCAACTTACCTCATTGTGGTGTCGCGGCGTCTTTTGTCGCAGAAACGCAACCTCACGTGTGAACCCTTACATGAATATCTTGAATAGTTTTTTATAATTTTCTGTTTGTTTTGTTTCGTTGGGTTAACATAATAGAGGTTTTTAATTTATGTAATTTTCATGTTCAGTATAATTGGACTGATTATGAATATTTTTTTCGAAAGTAAGGTGCGTTATTTCGGATAAACTACCAAACCAATTTTAACGTTAAAAAAGCAACTAGAACTTGCAACTAAAGTAAAAACATTAAAAAACGACCAGACAGACAAGTGTCGGCCAAGTTTCCCACCGTCCTCTTAGCACTACTATTTCTCCGTCGCAACAAACCTTAATGAAGAATCCTCAACTACATAATACCTCTTTTACCGACTGCGGCAGCACCATAACACTTCAGTCCTATCTTGAGTACGGTTTTTCTCTCCAGTCTTAATGGAGAAGCTCTTTCGTACGGTATTTGAACGTTTGCGGCTGACTTTGTCTTTTTGCTCACGTAATAGTATTGTAATTGAGAACTGATGACGATCTTTTTTAGTTCTTTTTCTTTTAGTTTTGTAATATGGATACCGGATTGATTATTTCGGACTAGTAGGTACTCGGGAAAGGTATTAAGCCTAAGGATTTCTTTAATATGTACCTATACTACATTTGAAATAAGATTAGACATTTAAATAAACTCTTTTTACAGTCCGTTCAACCGATTTTGACTTCTATACCGTAGGCATTAGGATGGCATTAAAAGCAAAAAAGTGGTTACAATACCAACTGTTTACTGCAGCTGCCATTCTTCATGCTACCAACGCAATAGATGTCAAAATCGTTTGAACGGACTGTATAAAAGGTTTATTAAAATGCCTAATCTTATTTCAAATTGAGTATAGGTACCTATAGTTAGGCTTAATTGTTTGGGGATGATCGAAGAAACATAAGGAGCGGATTATAAATGATCCTTTGCATGAATTATACATGATGCACTAATATGTAGATACCTATATCTTTCTCTTAGCCATAAAACTTGTTACTCGTAGTTTTGAACATAGATGTATTATTTTTATTGAAAACTAGCGTTCTATGGTTGTGAAAGTAACTAAACGGGGTACACTTTCTTTGTGCCAACAAAATGACTTTCCTTACAACCTACACACATGACCCACATTACAATAAAAAAGAAAAAATAAAAAGAAAAATGCGCGCAAAAATATTTATATTATAAAAAAAACATGTCCGTCGTATCGCTCCGTTTCACGTAATGATTCCAAGATTCGCGCCATCAGATCGGGAATGTTTCTCTAATGAGATCCCACCTTCGTGTCTACGTACAATGGAACGCGATGCGTGAGTTTTCTTTTTTTTTAAGCGTCAAGGGTCGCGCCCATTCATCCTTTCTGGATGATGTTTAAAAAGATGGCGTTCTAAGTAATGATTCTACATGTGACGTTTTAATTTTGTTAGTGGAGGTATTTGTTGGATGGAGAATTACTTTAGTGTAGTTTTACGGGCTTACCTGTACGTCGATTCTGTAAAAATTCAAACAACAACTCGCATCTCACATCGCTATTCACTCTCACTTCGAATTTTGAATCGGGTTCGAGTGCAAAGTGAGCGTCGAAGTGACGGGGGAATAACCTTACTGAATGCCACTTCTTATGTCATCTCTTATTTTATCTGTCAAAATCTCACGGTCAATTTAGTTCAACTCGCTGATACGCTCGCAAGGGTAGCGCTAGTGTATCAACCGAGTTTTAAGAAGGCCAATCAAGAAACTCACAGCGGATTCAAATTCGAAGTTAGAATGAGGTCTTACAGAATCACACCCCTGAGCGAGGTTGTTCACCCGATTTGTTAGGCTTTAATTATTTTCTTAAAACAGTTTTTTTCCAAAAAATCTTACATGCACTACTCAGGCACAGAATGATTGTACAAATACCTCGAAAATGACAATAACTATGAAAATGTATTTGTATGAAACGGCAGAATAGGTATTATGAACTATAAAAACTATGATGACATCTCTGTCTTATTATAATATTCTCACAAATAAATGGACTATAAATACATTTTCCTTTTCACCAAATCCATTGGGCATACACAAATGATAATCGCTTTCAAAGCGTTTCGTATTTCTACAACGACTTTCAACAAGATTGATATAAGCTTTTCGGTAGCTTATCAATCTTATACGTTTTTGACTTTTCCGTCATCGTTATCACTGATAAAGAGTCACTTTGTCTGTAGGTCTTCAAGGCCTATTTTGCTCAGCTACTAGTCTGTGCAGAATATATACAAGTTAGCACTTTATTTACATAAACATCTAAACCTTTTCTTTCGTTCTTTTGTCGTCAACTACGAATCAATCTGCCTAGCCTTTTCCCAACTATATTGGGGTCGGCTTCCAGTCTAACCGGATGCAGCCGGATACCAGTATTTTACATGGAGCGACTGCCTATCTGACCTTCACAACCCAGTAACTGGGTAATACGATACCCCTTGGTAAGACTGGTTGTCAGACTTTCGGGCTTCTGACGACCCGTAATGACTGTCAAAGATCAACGAATGACAGCCGGGACCAACGGCTCATCAACTACGAGTATGTATTCATTTTATTATCACTAAGTTAATGATTCAGGCGTGACTTTGCGGAAATTCATTATAAAATACAATAGACTTAGATATATTTAGTAACCTATTCCGCTTGACTATTCTTCAAGAGTCATAAAAACCCTGTAAGAAATCGACATGTGTTTCATTTCTCAACGAGGCATCCTCAGGATGACGATTGACTAATTGCAAACCAGAACACGACGTGTTACCACACCGAGGGCTGGACGCAGAGCCTTTGCGTCGTTACTAAATATATCTACGTCTATTGTCAAAGTCAAAGTCAAAGTCAAATAATTTATTTCAAGTAGGCACATTAAAGGCACTTTTGAACGTCAAATATTATATTGTATTTTATTATCACTTACCTAAAATATGCCTATTTAAGATGTCACCCAAGGGTATCAGTTGTTTTGATTAGAGGTGGTGGAGAAGTCTGAAAAAAAAGGAAAACATCATTTACTTTCATTGACAACTTATGGGTTTGATTCGGTGAATATTCATGGGTAAACATAAAACAGCTATTAATAAAACTTATAGGTGATTAATATAGGTAATATGTAAAAAAGCCGGCCAAGTGCGAGTCTGACTCGCGCACGAAAGGTTCCGTACCATTATCTATAAAACCGGCAAAAAAATCACGTTTCTTGTATGGGAGCCCCCTTAAATATTTATTTTATTCTGGTTTTTAGTATTTGTTGTTATAGCGGCAACAGAAGTACATCATCTGTGAAAATTTCAATTGTCTAATTATCACGGTTCATCAAATACAGCATGGTGACAGACGGACAGACAGACATACAGCGGAGTCTTAGTAATAGGGTCCCGTTTTACCCTTTGGGTACGGAACCCTAAAAACAAATTGTTGCATGTACCAATCGTAGTGTACTGTTAGTGATCGACTAAATGTAACCAACGCATCTAATTGTACAATAGTTTTTTAAATATATAAATATTGTTTCTTTATTGCATAATTTAATCTAAGCTGTAAATACTTTATTTATTTACATTTAAAAACTAACAAAGACTTATAATATCAAAGAATCAGCATTGCCATACAACGTGGCAATGCTGCCAGCCTTTTGGGCACTTTTCCTGTTGACAGCGATGCGGACGAATTTTTAGATGCCCTTTAATAATTTTCCCTTGTACATAATTATTATTATAGATATTATAAGTCTTTGTTAGTTTTTAAATGTAAATAAATAAAGTATTTACAGCTTAGATTAAATTATGCAATAAAGAAACAATAGTTTAATTATTACGAACTAGCTCCCGCCAGCGGCTTCGCCCGCGTGTAATCTTCATAAATTATAGCCTATGTTACTCAGGGTTAATGTAGCTTTCTAATGGTGAAAGAATTTGATGGATTTGGTGAATGAAATCGGCGCAGTAGTTTTTGAGTTTATTCATTACAAACATACACATAACATTACATAACATAACATAACATAATCAGCCTATAATGTTCCCACTGCTGGGACACAGGCCTCCCTCTGTGAGAGGGAGTGGGCCGTAATCCACCACGCGGGCCCAGTGCGGGTTGGTAGATGTCACATGTCTTCGAATTTATGGTTCTAAGACATGCCGGTTTCCTCACGATGTTTTCCTTCACCGTTTTGAGAGCAGTGGCGATGAAATAATTTACACAAAGTAAAGCGCCTCTCAGGGTTCGAACCTACGACCTACAACTCGTAAGTCGTGGCCGTTACCATTGGGCCACCACTGCTCTCAAAACATACACACACACAAAAATACAAATCTTTCCTCTTTATAATATTAGTGTAGATAACGGTTAGTGACTCAATATAAGCTCATTAGTTGATTACTCATACGCAGCGAATTCATAGATAAAATTTAACTTGCTACGAAAACAGAATCTACGTAGGCCCTTCGTAGAGCTAGCTACGAAAATTGTCTACGACGTAGCGCACTCGTAGCTACTTTAGCCTCATTCGCCAGAATTCCTAAGATTAGTTAAAGTAAGTGTAAACTTAAGTGCCGCCCCCAAACGTCTTACGCACGCCTCTTGCCCCGCGCCGCACCCCCGCGCGGCTCCTCGCGCACCCACGCCTCGTTTCTTATGCCGCCTTGGTACTTATACGCCCTGAAGAGGTGGGGTAATGCGTCTTGGAATTGGGGTATCGGCAGAGATGTAGGATGTATGATTGTAAACTTCTTTGAATCTCGAATGAAATTGGTAGAAGCTGTACTACTACACACAGTGTTTACACCAATTGTTAGGTCTCATGTGATAGGGTTACCATCTGACAGGCATTTACTGCATTTGACAGGTATTTTACGGTTAAGATCGGGGCTATGCTGAGACTCTCAGGTAAGCTGAGCTCAGCTCATAGCCGAGTCTCAACTAAGCGCCGGCCGCACGTCTGTCTTACCTTACCGTAAAATGCCTGTCAAATGCGGCAAATGCCTGTCAGATGGTTTTCAAATTCAAATTCTTTATTGCGGTAACTCTACATATGATAGAGCTGCAGATCTTTTTACATCAGACTACAGTTTTCCTACCTCGAACACTTGGAAAAAGAAAAAGGAAGATTTAAATATCCGCAATTAATCTAATTGATAGACAAACAGACTTTGTATGCTTACGTTTTGCTAAAGAATCCTAACTTATTTTTTTGTTTGTAATCCTTTTTTTTTTTGTTTGCAGGAGCTCGTGGCTAAGTAATAACAGCCGCACGGATCGATTCGTCAGGTTAAGCTACGCTTGCCGGGGTTGGTCCATGGATGGGTGACCATCTTTACATATCGAGACTCCTCCGTGCTTCGGACAGCACGTTAAGCCTTTGGTCCTAGCTGTCATTTGTGGATCTTTGGCAGTCGTTACGGGTCGTCAGAAGCCCGAAAGTCTGACAACCAGTCTTACCAAGGGGTATATTGTATTATCCAGTTACTGGGTTGTGAAGGTCCGATAGGCAGTAAAATACTGGTATTCAGCTGCATCAAGTTAGACTGGAAGCCGACCCCAACATAGTTGGGAAAAGGCTAGGCAGATGATGTTTGTTACGCTTTCACGCTATAACGGCTGAACGGATTTGGATGAAATTTGGCACATGGGTAGACCGTGATCTGGACTATACATGGGATACTTTTCATCTTGATTGTACCCTGTGGGATAATTTCCAACCTACACGCGGACGAAGCGTAAAAGCGTTGCGTGAAAGCGTAACAAACAAACAAACTTTTGCATTTATAATATTTGTTAGGATACATATAGTATAGATAACCTAATTTTGCCTGTTCCCGATTTCATTTATCGTGATAGAAAATCCTTAATTAGGTACCTATCGAGTTACATCTTTGCAAAGTTACATAAAAGCCATTAAAACAAAATCTATTTGATAATAGTGTGAATGCCTAAATTGAATATTTTCAATGCAAAAGACAGAACTGTTTCCAATCTTAATACTGTTGTCAATACTAAACTAAAAGAGATACCTATTAATACCGCCCCAATTTCTAGACTGCTCAAATATTTATAGCTACAAGAGTGGTCAAGGGACAAGATCCACATTTCAATAGGTATTTGAACATATTTCTCAGCCAATAGCGAGTTAGCACCGCCTACGTCTTGCCTCGCCCACTTTCTTAGAAGTTGGATAACCACACCTATCCCACACGCCTACCCAATAACAAGTTTCGTATGAGGAAATATATTTCAAAATATATTTACAGTCGGGCTATGAGTAACATGATGTGGTGTCTCTGGGTGTTTTTGTATTTACACGCTAAAATTTTGATTGTTGATGTTGGGGCCAGAATACATCCTTATCATATTAAAGAATCAATATACACTTTTCTGTAGTGTTACTTTATAGAAATTGAGTAGTACTTCAAAAGGAATATAGTAAACAATCGTTCGTTGTAATGACTATATTTTATGAGCTCATTCATTCTTTGTAGTTTGTATTAAAGAATGCATCTTTTCTCACCCATGGAAAATGTAAAATCCGTCTGTTATGTAGAACGAACCTATTGATCAAACACGATAATCTCCTTGGGTAATCGGAACTACAGTGTACACTACAAACTAACGCTCCTAGTGCCATCTTTTACTCAAGATGAGAACTTACATTATTGCTGCGTAAGAAACCGAATCATAGATGGCGTTGCGTTAGTTTTAGAACTGAAATGAGCTGCCCTCTATTGAGGAAAAAATAGAAAGTTATTGACATAATGATTTGGAGCTGGACTCATAGATGGCGCGTTACTAATAAAATTATTTGAAAATGTCAAATAGAAAACAAACAATGTGCCTGTGAAGAAGGATTAGGCAAAGGTGTACCTGCACCCACATTTCACCATTTATGTTATCACATGTTATTGGGTGCGACCCTATTGCCAGCAGCCGGGCACAAAGCCAAACTTCGGGCTGCTACTGAGAATCTCCAAATGGAAAAACCCTATGCTTAATACTTACTAGAAAAAATATGTTTATTTGAAATGAAGTGCTATTTTACATAGGTAGTGAACAAGAAATTGCGACTCATTACTACTAGCGTCATCTGCAAAATGCGTATAGTTTTACTTTAGCGTTTATGAGGGTCATAGTTGGATGCGCCCGCGACGGTGCTTACACCGCCATCTATGTTATTGTGTCGGAACTTTGCGAAGCGCACCCTACGTCCATTTTAAAGTACCTTTAAATTTTGATGTTAGGTTAGTGACCGTCATTTTTGGTAGATGACGCTTTTGTTGAATTTCAATACTTTTGGTCATTCGTAACAAACATGTTTCAGGCAATTGATAAAAATGTGTAATATCTTGTAGGACTGCGTCTGAAGAACTATGAATTATTATTATCCTTTTTCCATTAAATAGGTACTTAGGTAGTTTCAGTGGATAATTCTAGAAAATATGGCGGAGGAAGGACGGGTGGCCTGAAAATCGCCAACCTGACTGAGTCAAGTATTTCGCATTTCTATAAATGGATTGTATAGTTAATTGAAAAGGTCATATCCACCTTTAGCATCTTGATAAAATATGTTTTAATTTAGTTTTTACGTTATCATTATACAGGTCATTTGATAATATTCCATGAATGTTTTCTAACAGAAATGAATTCACGATAGTAGTGTTGGGTTATCTCGGTAACACAAAAACAGACAGACTTTGAAAGCGAAGTATCAGGCGATTTTGATATATTCTAACGCCTCTATTTTTCTCAAAAACTACGCCCTGTATCTTTTTTGACAGAGTTAACCTGCAAAGTGCCATTCCTTTAGTTTTTACCAACTTCCAAAAAGTAGGAGGTTCTTTAGTCGTATGTTTAGTTTTATATATTGTTCATTATATTATAGAACCTTTAGGTTGGTAGAGGTACTAAGACAGTCATGTTTTAATAGTTGTAGAATGACATAAACACCCCAGTTTACAAGATCAATGTGATCTTTGTGAAACAGAAACCGGATGAAGAAGCTAGGCGTGGGTGTGCGTCCGGTTCTAAAGTCGATCGAGTAAACTACAAAAACGCTATGGAGCCAAAACCTTATTCCACATTTCTATATATCAACAAAATAAAGTCCCTTGTGAAGATAGCAATATGATAATTTATTGTAAATCAAACGTATCAGTAGTTGCAAACTTCATCAAAAATTTCATCGTGAAACTAATTCATAATCACTAAAAATTCCCCATTACCTATTTCACTTGTAATAAAATTATTTAAATGTTTTATTCCCCTTGGTCTGAAACATCCTACCATTCATTGCTAACGTATGGGATAGGATGGGACTTATAAAAATATCGTATAACCAGACTATCCTTTAGAATGTCATAATTAAGTACCCATAGAAACAATCACCATTTTTTCTCTCGTGGAGCTGCGTTCTTTATTCCATTTGAATCAAACAGAGGCCCTAGACAAAGTGACATTCTATCAGCGATAACGATGATGGAAAAGGCAAAAATGTATAGGTCTGACATAAGCTATCAATCTGCCTAGCCTTTTCCCAACTATGTTGGGGTCGGCTTCCAGTCTAACCGGATGCAGCTGAATACCAGCATTTTACATGGAGTGACTGCCTATCTGACCTCCATAACCCAGTAACTGGGTAATACGATACCCCTTGGTAAGACTGGTAGTAGACTTTCGGGCTTCTGACGACCCGTAACGACTGTCTAAGATCCACGAATGACAGCCGGGACTAACGGCTTAACGTGCTTTCCGTGGCACGGAGGAGTCTAGGTATGTAAAGATGGTGACCCATCCACAGACCAACCCCGGCAAGCGTAGCTTTACCTGATAGATTGACCCATGCGGCATTACTAACCCACGAGCTCCTCCGACTGACATAAGCTATCGAAAACCTTATGTCAATCCTGTTGAAAGTCGTTGTAGAAATACGAAACGCTTTAGAAGCGATTGTCACTTGTCTAGGCCCTCAGGACCGAAAGACGTTATAGTAAGGGCTATAGTGAGACATAACATGCAGGTTATATCAATATGGTGTTAGGCACAATTCATAACCAGATATAGACCATTTCATAAACGAGTTCCGTTCTGTATTGCGATTGTCTCCCCTAAGTATTTGTTTGTAGAGGTTACTTGCCTCTTACGAAAGATATTTGTGTGGCTTTTAGAAATATCGTTTCCCTATTAATTCGTAGGAGTTCGGAATCATGTATGTATTTATCCGCGAATCCCGAAGCCGGCACTCTGCCTTGAAACTACAGCACAGCATAAAAATGCTCAAGGAAATGTTTTATAAAATGTGTTGTAATGATGTCAAAAACAGTAGAGGTTTTCAAACAACGCTATTTTACTGCCGGAATAATTACATATGAAATTGAATTTAAAAAAATGTGGAGAACCAAAGAGGGAGGATGGAGAAAAACTTAATGTTTTCGTCAGAAATAATAACATTTCTACACTTGGAATAACACTACTGAAACTACGAATGTATTAAAAGTCCAAATACAATAATAAAATATCTAATAAAAAGTAACCTTCATTCATGGATAAAAACTAAAAACGGAGATACAATTTCAACGGAAAGTGTATACTTACCTACCTTTAGGCATAAACAGACAAAATAAAAAAATAAACAAGCAAAAATAAAAAAAGTTTATTGTAAGTAAACAAAATCATAAAAATAACAAAATAAAAACTTGTAGGTACCAAATACTATGAAATAATGCAAAAACTCTTAATCTATAACAAAAAAAAAACGGTAAAAACATGACAAACTCAAAAAAAAGCTCTCAAAAAAGTGGAATAAGCCGTTGATTTTCAAAGAGAATTGTTTGTTATAAAAAAAAGAATAAAAGAGAGTCTTTTCTTTGAGTCAGCCGCAGAAAAATACAAAAAATAAGTAGCTCTACAAGTAACATCTAATTCTAGTATATTATGATTTAACGGTTGCTAGATTCGTGAAATCTGTAAAGGAGATGGCCCGTCCCGTCGGACGACGCCAAGAAATAAAGAGCGCTTAGACAACGCAAAAAAAATATACGAAAATAATAAGTGTGATTTTAACAGTAGGTTTTTGTGAAATAGGTACTGTTTTGACACTGCCGAGCAAATCGTTTTTTTTTTTACAAAAAAAAAAAAAATCAAACGAAAAAAGCTTAACACACAAAAAATATAAAGAATGTCACTAGGTCTACAGTAAAACATTATTATTTGTATCACCACCTTGGTCCAGGAGAAGAATTCTTCAGATCGAATCACAAAAAGTTTGTACGTCCGAGTAAACCACAAGTATAGTCCAAATATTACGGCAGACAATATTTGTCGCAGTCAAATAGTTTAGTTCAATTACTATCAATTACTTAATATTAATATAACGCTTAACATTAATTATTATTTACTCATCAATCGCTCACTCAAGATCGCTCGTTAGTTAAGAAAAATAAATTTTAAATAAAAATATTCTCATCAACGGCCAAAAGTTTAATCTCTTTACAAATGTAACCGACGTAAATATTAAAAATTTCGCAAAAAACTTTTTTCCACTGCCAACAGTTTAGGTCAAAAAAGTGAGGGTCGAGGGGATTTTAGCCTAAAAATATTTTCGATTAGACGCGGTTAATTTTTTTAAATTTACTTTTTGGAATTTTGTATTTATTAAAATTTATAATCACAAGAGCACGAGGAACGTGTATTACGCCGCGCGGCCCGGCCGGCCGGCGCGACTCCAGACGGACGACTGAGACGGTCCCGCGGCTGGCCGCGCCGCCACCCCCAACCCGCGCCCCCCCAACCCCAGCCCGCGCGCGCCCCCGCCTCCGCCCCGGGCCCGACTTCGTTACGAGCCACTTGTAATCGCCGCGCGATTTTTCCGCCTAAGACAAATTAGGCGGGCCGCCCGCCCGCGCGCCCCCAGCGACTTACGTTTGGGCGGTTTCTTACGGCTAAGACGTTTCGTCTACGCCTTGTATGTTTTTGTGCGTATCACTAGAGTTTGTTTTCTATGTTGTCACATTACATGCTCAGTTTCTCGACTACACAGTATGCACAAA
Organism: Lithophane socia; assembly: GCA_947522985.1. NCBI lineage: Eukaryota > Metazoa > Arthropoda > Insecta > Lepidoptera > Noctuidae > Lithophane > Lithophane socia. Next base: position 4,931,032 of record OX383270.1, on the reverse strand, counting down.
CAAGTTAGAAACGCGTTAGGGTAGAAGTGACCATCTACAGACAGTCGCTTATTTATAGATGATATGAATGATCGGTATCCCAATATTATGGCGGCGAGTTGTTTTATTTTTAAATGGCATTTAATCGTCACTCTCGCTTTCGCCGATGCCGAGGCCGGGTTAATTGTAAATAAAATTCAATCATTCGCAAAAAATCCTCCGGTAATCGGCACCCGACAATATCAATGAGAGATACGTATTCAGCGATTGTACTTTTTAATGCATTATGGTGGCGTGAGTGGCGTGACGTCATCGCCGCACTTTTTTTGTTCGACACTTGTATGAGTAGGATACAGTCGGGTAGTTGATCGATTTTAAGACAATGAATGTGGGTTTCGATTAACTGTTGATTAGAACGAATCTAGTTTATCAGAGTTCAAAATATGATAAGGGTACGTCAAATTGAACGGTTTCTTTATACGAGTGGGTTAGAATATTGTGAAGATAAACTGGTTTTGTGAATAGTCTCATCCCTTGCCCATGAATTGGTTCTACAAATGGAGAACCAGTATCACAAAGCTAACGGACAACAAAAAAAACGAGTTATGAAAATTCTAAAATCTGTGAATTTTACCTTCCCAAAATATTGGTTTCAATCGGAAACACAATTTCAATGTACAACCAATTCTAATGTAAGTTGTTAAGTGGCATTATAAAAAAATAAAATAACAAAAAACATGGATTTATTTTTTCACGAGTCGATAAGAGAATTTTAGAATTTAAAAGTTCAGCTCAGAAATGATCTTTCTGATGATGTTATTATCTTTAAAAAACTTGAGAAAAAGCTCAGCGAACAAAAAAAAACAGGAACTAAAACGTTCAATTATTCGGAAATCCATAAAAACCATAAGCTACTTGTCAGAAATTAAAAAAAATATTAAAGCTTTGTGACACAAAAAAAAACAAAAGACCGAATTACTCACGGGACGAAAAAAAAACCCAACGTACATTTTAACTCCCAATAATGTCGAACTCATTGACGGGAAATTTAAAAAAGGAAACCAATAATTTACCTCGATTTCGTTGTATAAAAAAAAAACATCAACAACGTCACGTCCGGAGCGTATTTTTTTAATTTCCAACGCAAGTGAATGTTCACGTTGTAAACGTAAACAGCTGAATGAGTATGAATTAATATGATTCTTTTATCAGAGACCGGTTCGAGTGAGGTCGACGAACCTGACGCGGTTTCACGAGATTTTTCCTCGATAAATTACGATTTTTATTGCTGTTCGGGAATATTTTTATATTTTCTACGTTACAAGGGGCTAATGGCTAGAAACAAAACGAAGGAAGAAAACAATCTAAGACTAAAATTGGATTTTTAATTTTAATAAACATTTTTTTAAATATTATGTTTTTGAACTGCAATAGGGTATTACAAAATAGTTGTATGTATCATGAAAAAATATCGGCTAGACTAATTTTTGCCATTGGAAGAACTCTCTGATTCAATAAAGAAATGCGTTTACGCGGTAAAGTGCTTTCATTGAATCGAATTTTAATTTAATTGGCAGGGACATACAATTTTGTTTACTCATAATATTTTGACCTCAACTATTTGGCCTTGTCATTTACCTATTTGAAATAATACAGTTTTTCTTTAAATAAATGTTATGCCGTTGTTGAGAATGTAACTTTTACAAAATGAGCGATCTATGCAAAATAAAAACAATTTAGCAAAAAAAAAAACTAAAACAATAAACTGAGAATATTACCAAAATACATTTTCATTCACAATTTACCTGATGTGCTGACTTAGAACAGTTTTTCCTTATTTTGAAAGGAACCACGTATCTTGATAAATTAACTTATGTATATCTAATTTTTCAAAAACACCACAGCAAATACCTTATAATTATTAACCAGTTCGAAACGTCCGGGGAACTAACAATAATTTTATACAATATTTATTTAATTTATAAATTAATCCAGTCCAAAAAACCAAGTCGTTACACTAGAAAAAAATTACACTAATTAAAAGTCCTCAACACGGCTAAAGTCAATTTGGAGCGTCCACTAATTAACTGGTAAATAAAAATAAAAAATCGAACGCGGCGAAGGAACTTAATACCACTTATAGACTATGCGGCAAAACGAGCCGAATATTTACATTGGAGAAAAAAAAATGAGGTCATTCGGAGGTTACGGGCAACGCAGCCGGTCGGCGTGGGCCGCGACGGGATGTGGGCCTCGCGCGCGGCTCACCCGCGCCCTCTCCCACACCCGAACCGAGACTACCGAAAACCACGTGTGCGCCACTCACGACAGAGACGCACATATAGCAAACACACGCGCTAGACCGTAACAACACTATTCTTTTTTCAATTTACTATATTTGCTGATTTTTATTATTTTTTCACATTTCGATATTTTATTTTTTAGTTGATGCGCTCCGCAACTCACCTGTTGTGCTTGACCCGGTTCGATCTGCGACCGATCATGTGATCGACGCTTTTCAATACTTTAGTGGCGCGTACGATTATTTTTTTGTTTAGTCAATTGTGTCAATAACACAAAAAAAGTAAAAAAAAACCTAATTATAAACTTTTTTTATTTTTGAAAACAACTTATAACGGTTTTACGTGAAATAGTGGACAGCTCTACAAAGCTCTACGCACAACCAAAGAGTAGTTGTTTACAAACTTTGAAGGAAAAAAAAAGAAATCATACAAAAAAATTGTCATTCATTATTTTTAAAAGGCCTTACCCTCATTTCAATATCTCGTTTTATTAATGAAAACCAAAATACTAGTTACTACAACATTATTCTAATAAGATATCGCTAGTGCTGCTATAATAAAGCAGCGTCGGATAGCAGAACTAAAGCTTAAAGCAATGAGCTCGGACACAGCGCCACCCCGGCGTCAATAAGAACTATTAGCCGATGGTTCATTTCTAACGCGTCGTTTATTTTTCAATTTTATTTTTTAATCGTGAAAGTGCAACGTTCACTTCGCCGGGCATTCAACGGCCATTTTCGTTTGCAGTTTCTTTTTCGTTTTCATTGGTTTTTTACAGACGTTTTGATCATGTCGCCGGATCTCTGTCGTTTTGAACACAGTACCTTTGCATTTGACACGTTCAATACAGTTACTGTTATTACGACAACCTGTAGTATTTTTTTAACTAAAGCTATTTGTCAAAAGTATTTTTTATCTAAGTTCTAATCTGAATGTTTGAAATGAAAGCTCATTATGCTGTGTTACTATACTAATTACAATAGATGGCGCTACTAGTCTCGAAATGAGATTATTAGAAACAAAAAGTAATGATTGTACGGTTAATTAATTGTATAATCTTACTTTATATTATATTTTGATTTTTTAAATAGCGTATTAGGTAGTGTATTTCGATAAAATGTTCATTTACTGTTCAGTCTGGAACATTTGTTCAGAAACCAGATTGCAATGTAGAGTCACACTAGCTGCGCCCCGCGGTTTCACCCGTGTAAGTCTCGATCCCGTGGGAATATCGGGATGAAAAGTATCCTATGTGTTAATCCAGGTTATAAACTATCTGTTAGCCAAATTTCATCCAAATCCATTCAGTAGTTTTTACGTGAAAGAGTAACAAACATCCATCCATCCATCCATCCATCCATTCATACTTACAAACTTTCGTGTTCATAATATTAGTTAGATTTTTTTCACTTTTTTTATAAAATCTAGATTAAAACCGAGTCTTGTTTAGCAGTACAGTTAAGTTATTCTCACAAGTTAGGCTAGACGAAGGCTTAGGTATCGTTTATAGGAATTAGACTAAGGCCCGCTTCGCGCTTGCTTGGTTTGAAAAACAAGTGCCAGATGTTTTTCAGTGGAACCAGATTTTTTCGGCAAGTAACCTTTCAGCTCTGATTTTTCAGACAGTAGTTTATGGGCAAGGCTCTGCTTTATAAGGCTAAGCGTCGGAAATAATAGTAATATCACAAATTTCATAATTTCAACTTCCAAAAATAACAATCCAAACCGTGTAGGTGTATAGGTACAAAAATCCTAATCCTAACTAATATTATAAATGCGAAAGTGAGTTTGTTTGTTTGTTACGCTTTCACGATAAAACGGCTGACCGGATTTCAATGGAATTTGGCACATGGGTAGACCATGACCTGGAATAGGACATAGGATACTTTAAATCCCGATATTCCTACGGGATCGAGACTTACGCGGGAGAAACCGCGGGGCACAGCTACACTCGCGACAATCGAGAATCTGTAATAAGAAACTATTTTTTTTTTCCATCGCTACACAAAGGATTTTTATAGCTGTCAAAACGGGCTTTTTACGAGTAGAATGTCGCGAGTCTAGTGTAAAATAAAAATCTTTTCTACAAAGTGCAAATTAACTTTAGTTTCGGAAGTTAGTGAGTTAGATTGTTTTGTCCGACTCCGGAAAAGATATGAAAGACATAAAAATAAAGATTCCGAGGAATAGAGTTTTTTTTTTTTTTGAAATCTGTTAAAATAGAAATCAGCGAGAGATAATCGTACAAGTAGCAAACATCAACCCCATTTATGTTTATCTACGCGTAAACCGAATCTTTAACAACATCGTCCCTTTAAAAAGCATATCTTGTCACAACGAGGTACTAAAGTACCAAGTAGTACCAAATGTCGTAAACATGTCTCAATTACTTATTCTAAATAAATTACTTTTACACGCGAATTTTCTCAGAACATCTACGGATTAGTTGCGTTAAGGACAATAGATTAGCTCCTATGAACGTTTTTCGTAGGGAAACTATCATAATCGAAAATAATACTAATAAGTCATAAATAATGTTGTTTTATATATGTATAAACATGTTATAATGTTGACGAGCCTAATAAATACATAGTAGTTACATTTATGTAAGACGTAATAAATTAACAATCATCCCAAAACTCCATAAACTACGCCGCACTACGCCGCGCTACGCTGCGTAGCGTGGCGTAGAGCGTCGTAGCATGTGCAAACGTTCAACTTAGCACAGGGGACCACCACCGCTTACAACAGTAGTATTTAATTCTTACTTCAGTGGGAGAAAGAAATGGAGCTATACGTCCTATATGACCTTCATCTCTTTCCTACACTACAAGTAATATTGAAATAATACTGCTGTAAGCGGTGGTGGTAGGCCCACAGATCTGTGATTCCCAAAAATTAATTAAAATTAAATAATTTATAAGTAGCCTTTTTCACTCGTTTTTATTTGTCTTGTAAGTCGTATAAAGTAAAATAACGGTCACGGAAGTTGATGTTCAAGCGGAAAAGTAAGCAAGTCTATGAGCAATTAGTACCTACTGTTGATTGAGCTTCTTCTTATAACTTATACTTCTTCGTATAACTAATTAAGATATTTTAATTCTTATAACAAACCATTCTTTGTCATAAAAAAACAGAATTACTAGAGTAGCTCCACAGTCGTTACCGCGAGTGTCCCCCTCGCCGGATCATAAAAGGTTACCTCAGTAACGTTACTGTCAAGAGGGTCATAAAAGTGTCGTCTATTCGTTCCTTAACTAGCGTGAGATTGACTTGCCGACACTTCACGACAGTTGGCAACAGTTGACGACAGTTACCGACGCGGGAATAGACCATCAACTTTATTCGTTTGCTATATCTGCCGACTATAGTTCAATACGATATCCAAGAGCTAGATCGAGAAATCAGAGGGCCTAGACAAGTGACAATCGCTTTCAAAGCGTTTCGTATTTCTACAACGACTTTCAACATGATTGACATAAGCTTTTCGATAGCTTACGTCAGTCCTATACATTTTTGCCTTTTCCATCATCGTTATCGCTGATAGAATGTCACTTTGTCTAGGGCCTCAGATCGTTATAGAAAACGATGCGATCGAACGAGAAGAGATCGACAGAGAAAACAGATCTTCGTTAGGTGCTATTTTGGGCCAAGCTGGGGAGATGCACCCCAAATCGGCCACTTACAAACCCTTATAACTTCTGAACCAGAAATTCTGATTTTTGACGACAAATGTCGACCAATTAGCGACTATTTTTATGTGTTATCAAAATTAAAATCCCTGATGGTGGTCATGCCAGTGTCTTTCACACTAAATCTTTAGATGATTTTTCGATCAAATCAAGTACCTAATCATATTATGTGCATCCAAACCTCAACCACACAATTTTTTCTTACTTTCTTCAGCTTAGTGGTATGTTAAGAAAAATAACATGATGGATGTTCAGGGGGGTCATTATGTCCTGCCAGTGTTGCGGGAAAGTCCGAAAGGGATACCGGGACCTTGGCAACAGGCAACTGAAGGAACATGGGTGGGTTTTAGTCAGTAAAAGTCTGACACGCCCTTCCGCCGAGAGCGGAGAAGTCATTGGAAGATTTCCCAAAATCAAAAAAAAAAAGAGAGTCATTATGACCCACATGCCAACTGTATCCGCCACTCAAATTGCTGTGTGTGTCTCTCTGTTAATACATTTTGTATCAAAACTACTGAACCAATAATCATGTTTTTGCAGGGTAGTTTTGTACTACCATAATTTTATTGTAGATTTATTTTATGACATCATTTTGATTTTAGAATGGAAAGAATACTCTTCTCAATGAAATAAAGTAATTTTATGAAAGGTAAAAAGTGATGAACAAGACAAAACGTTCTTTTATCAGGGTTCGTTTATGATCCGATATAAATTTGTGCAACAAAATAAGAATAAAATGCTTTCAAAATGGCGGCCACGGGGCCCATATCCCACACCTTGTTAACGTAAGAAGCTAACTTCTTTTTTATTGGCAACACCTTTAACGTTTTAGCATTACGAATAACTTTGAATTTGGAACGTTTTTATTGCTGCTTGTTTTTTCTTGTTATGCTAAAAACGACTTTTATGTTAGAAGTTAGAGTTGATTTTAGATTGGAGAGGCTAAGCATGAAGTGTTGAGGCGATAAATAAAAACTTTTTCATTTGTTTTGCTATACGTCATACGTGCGAATGTGTTTTAGCGACATTAGACTCTATTTAGACAGTACAAGGTTGGTTTTGAGTTCGATTTTCGTTTATCTTTGCGATAATGTCCTTCTGAACCAATATTGAAGTCTAACAATTTACAGATATATTTCATCCGTTTTGATGTGACGGGTTACGGAACATTGTACTCTTATAATGTCCGGGATGAACCTAAAGTCCGTTTACGAGTGTCTACGAGAGATGCTTCAATTCAAACGAATCCAAGTTTTTATTTCTTGTTTTATTTAAACACCTGGGAATAAAAGGGTGGGTGTAACAAGATGATGTTAATGTTATCACAAAACAAAGTAGGTTTTATTGTTATGAGCGTTTTATTTCAGTACTAGGCTGTATGCGACCGAAAACTCTAGCTCTCTCTTATGAGTGGCTAAGAATCGATGTAAAAAGAATATTGATAAATATATAATAAGTAATTATTAATAATTAGAAGCGAGGAGCTCGTGGCTAAGTAATAACAGCCGCACGGGTCGATCCATCAGCTAAAGCTACGCTTGCCGGGGTTGGTTAGTGGATGGGTGACCATCTTTACATACCGAGACTCCTCCGTGCTTCGGAAAGCGCGTTAAGCCGTTGGTCCCGGCTGTCATTAGGCAGTCGCTCCATGTAAAATACTGGTATTCAGCTGCATCCGGTTAGACTGCAAGCCGACCCCAACTTAGTTGGGAAAAGGCTAGGCAGATGATGATGAATAATAATTATAAAATAACATAATAATAGGTAATCCTTACATTGAGATTGCAAACAAAAAAAAAATGTACGTTGCCGTGAATCTATTTCATTATCCACTGCCAGCCAGCCTATTCCAATGATATCGTAGGAATGATGCGAGGTCAGATAGGCAGTCGCTCCATGTAAAATACTGTAATTATTTCAAGTTCACTGCTGACACATAATACTGATACTTTATTATACTGTGCTTATGATTGTTAAGATTTTTATTCAGAACGGCAAAGGGCAGCACAATAGAAGAAAAGGGGTAGTAATCCTTTATAAGCATAAGTCTATGGTCATACAGCGAGTGACACGAAACTATAGGCTTATGAAGCAAAATAAAAACTGTTGTGTTACATTTCGAAAGGATTATAAATAACTAACTATGCCCCGCGGTTTTACCAACGTAAGTTTCGATCCCGTGGGAATATCGGGATAAAAGTATCCTATGTCCCATTCTAGGTCATGGTCTACCCATGTGCCAAATTTAATCTAAATCCGTTCAGCCGTTTTAGCTTGACAGCGTAACAAACTCACTGTCGCATTTATAATATTAGTTAGGATTATGTATTGAAGTCTTCCGATTCAAAAAATATGCATCATAACAGTGGTAGTTTCGGTTTAGTCGATACTTTTAATTAATGTGTTCCATACTAAATAACGAACGAGCTTTTAAATTGCATTTGTCATTTATGCACTTCGTAAATGACTTTACTAACCAAATTAATGTGATGAGACTTTACATGCTATGAAACACGTGTCTTTGTCTTCGGCAGTTGTTCTTATATACAAAATTCATACATATAGCCAGGTTTTTTTAAACACCTTCTAGTCCACGCGAGAAGTGCTAGTAAAGTACAAATAAAAAATATTTTTAAATCGCTTTAAGCACCTCTCCCCGCTACCAAAGAGACCTCACCCTTACAATTAACACACTTTATAACGAAATAAGTTTTATAAAAGAACTTTGTGAAGGATTGTGGTTCTTTGAGTTTCAACTCCTTCCTATTGATGAAATGTAAAATACTTGTTTAATGCAGTTTTAACGAAGGACTTAGGGGAAGGATTTTTCAGTTGAAGTTAGTAAAAGTATTAAAATAAACATCTTTTGTAGTAGGCACAGTTAGTCGAAGATTTAAAACTGATTGTAATATAGAATATTTGTGCTACTTGTAGGCAAAGTTCATAAGGACAATTTAATGGCCTACCCAACCTCAAATTTTATCTCGCTCGCATTACACTATTCGCGGCCTGAGTGAGAGCGAGATGGAGTGGGGTGCTGGTGGCTCCAAGACTCGAATAGTTTAGGTAATTGCTTTTTACTGCTGTTGAAATCAGTGCTTAGAGTGGAATAACTCGTGCCTAATAATAAAGCAGAACTCGTATGTTTTTTTTTAAATAAAATTATCCTTTTTAGGGTTCCGTACCCAAAGGGTAAAATGGGACCCTATTACTAAAGCTCCGCTGTCTGTCTGTCTGTCTGTCTGTCCGTCTGTCACCAGGCTGTATCTCATGAACCGTGACAGCTAGACAGTTGAAATTTTCACAGATGATGTATATCTGTTGCCGCTATAACAACAAATAAGTACTAAAAACCAGAATAAAATAAATATTCAAGGGGGCTCCCATACAACAAACGTGATTTTTTTGCTCGTTTTTGCTAGATATTGAAAACGACAACAGGTATCCGCTTGAAATATTCACAGAATATTTAGTTACATATTCACATTAAAAATAAATAATTAAATTACAATAAAATAAATATTTATTATTTATACCCATACAACCAACGTGATGTTTTTGCCGTTTTTATAGATAATGGTACGGAACCCTTCGTGCGCGAGTCTGACTCGCACTTGGCCGGTTTTTGGATTGTCGTCATGATAATTATATTTTCTCATGGGTTTTACGCAATACGCTTAGCAGCACCTTTACACAAAAAAAACCTAATTAAACTCCTATGATTTTCATATACATTGTGCCCCATCGGTATCCGGATAGCATAATCAGCCTGTAATGTTCCCATATATAAATAAGTGCTCCCACTGCTGGGACAGAGGCCTCTTCTCTGTGAGAGGGTGTGGGCCGTAATCCACCACGCTGGCCCAGTGCGGGTTGGTAGATGTCAAATGTCTTCGAATTTTTGGTTCTAAGACATGCCGGTGTCCTCACGAATGTTTTCCTTCACCGTTTTGAGAGCAGTGGCGATGAAATAATTTACACAAAGTAAAGCGCCTGTCAGGGTTCGAACCTACGACCTACAACTCGTAAATCATGACCGTTACCACTGGGCCACCACTGCTATCAGGATCATTGCTGACAAAATATCATTATTTCCGATGAACGTAAAAATAATAGAAAAAGAAAATTTTGCTATTCGCACACCGAGCCTATGACGTCAAAAGAATTAGCCAACTACAGAACAGCACAACACACTCCTAACCCGTTTAGATATTTTGTATTCTATCTTTCACGTAATACAGCTCATTTTAGCATGTCCCATGCGTGTGTGGATAGAATAGACAAACGATTTCATGTGCTGCTATAAAACTGTAATAGTAATTTGAACTATATGTCGCTAGCTTTACAGGATATTATTGCTTGTATGGCCTGAAGATTACAATTTTGAAGTCTATTTTCCGATATATGATTTTAGTTACGAATTTACGCTGAACAAATATGGAGTCGTGTGTCATTTAGTCATAATTATAATTATGATCTTTCATCATCATCATCATCAAAGGCCGAAAGAAGTTCACTGCTGGACATAGGCCTCCCCGTAGATCGTCACATGGATCTATTCTGTACTTCAATAGAAGAAAAAGAAAATTAAATAGGTACACATCAATCAATCTGCCTAGACTTTTCCCAACTACGCTGAGGTCGGCTTCCAGTCTAACCGGATGCAGCTGAATACCACTAATTTTACATGAAGCGACTGCCTATCTGACCTCCACAAGCCAGTTACTGGGTAATACTAATATTGCACACATATAATTCTACATATTTACATAATAAAAATCTTAAATTCACTGACAGACAACGTACTTTCTAAACCGCTGGATCTAGAAACACGAAATTTGACCTTAAGAGTTCCTTTTAAATCGAAGGTGCGGAAAGATTTTTTTTTAAATTCAATACCTTATATAGGTAGGGGATGAAAGTATGTGTGGAAGTTCGTCATTTTTGCTGATGGGAAATCCCGTCTTAATGCACACGGTACATAAAAATCACACTGTCCCAGGTCGTCAGGCTACCAGTTTATCAAAAGTTACAAGTCTACAGCTACACCTTCTTCTTAAATTTATAGCTCATCTCCGTATTCATAATCAGCCATAATGTTCCCACTGCTGGGACACGGGCATCAGGTCATCTCTCGCATTTGACCACATTTTAACAAAAGAAATCGAATTTACACATTTATTGCGGTACTAAGCACGACACTTGTAAACTTGTAAGACGGAATAGATAGTCGCCGGACACTCTCAGGATTTGTTATAACTTCTACAAGTTGTAACTTACAAATAATTTATTTACACAAAATCACGAATAAAAGTGTCAAAATCTTATTTGTGAAATAAATAATGACATTTGGTAATACAAGGCTTGTAAGTTTTGATAAACAGGGCACTGGTCTCAAACCACAGTAGACCAAACTGTGCCCACAAATAAACCGTCAAATCATTAATTTTACCAAATAAATTATAGATAATAAAATAAACTATCCCTCACCCAGCTTCTCGATGTAAATCTCAAGCTACATTACCGTTGTCTGGCGAGCCACCCCTGCTAATTTATAGTCAACTTTCAATTTAGCTAACACGTCTGTGTCTCTGTTTCCAGTAAATCTGGACACCCATTAAACTGTTCCTTGTGGTCCCTTCGGTAACCGGACACTTGGCCACTGTTAATACGATTCTTTGATTAAAATTTTGAATGTAAATGGCGATAGCTTCCTTCCAATTATTGTCTCAATGTCACTTTGTGGGTACTGTGATGGTTGTCCGCAAAGGGTTAAATTATGCAGGCTGGCAGAAAAATAATTTTGGTTGCATTCGATCACTCGATTGAATTTAGAATCAGTTTCAAAATAGATAGTTTTGGTTTTTTGTTCAATTGTTAGATTTAATTGTTTTGGTCGCGGGAAAGTGAAAACGTTTTCTTGAAATTAATACTAATATTATAAATTCGAAAGTAACTCTGTCTATCTGGCTGTATGTTACCTTTTCACGCCTAAGCCACTGAACGGATTTCGATACAATTTGGCAAGGAGATAGATAGCTTCCCGGGGAAGGACATAGGCTACTTTTTATCGATAGGTACTAAACGGGCGAAGCCGCGGGCGGAAGCTAGTTACCTAGTTACCTAGTTACTTAAAATTCAGCATAGCTTATAAAATATTCTCATTTGGCAGCATCGCAGCACGTCCATGTGAACTTCAAAAAGCCCTATAGCAATGACACGTTTATCTGCATGAGTATACGTTAGTTCAGTCACATTAATCTTGCAGGCATTCGTCCTCCAGTCTTGGTTATCCTTCTTAGCGTAGATGAAAAAAATGTCCACCCAAAATTCGGTACAGGTACGCGAACTGCCTTTCCTACCTAACATAGTCCTTAGATCCTCACAAAAAAAAGTCACTGTCCAACATCCCTCGTAAAAAAAATTAAAGTACCAACCTACAAAAAAGTGTGCCATACTTAAAAAAGTAAAAAGCTCAATGAGTGCATAAATAAATTCAGCCTTGACACAGCTACTGTAATACAGTGTTCCCGAATGCCAAGGTCAGTCAATGACCTCGACCGAATCAATAACTCATTACTTTTTTATTTCGTTTAACGTTTAAAAATAACGTGTTTTTTCGCGTTTCGCGCGCCCTCATCGCACCGATTACGTATCGTTGGTGGTGTGTCGATGGCAATTGTGACGTCATGTTCCGAACTCGTGACGTATTGCAGAGTTCATTATTGTTGTGTTGGTTGCCTGTCGATCTATCTACCTTGAAAACTTTCCTCCTTAGTAATAAACGTTAAATAGCGTCTGAAAAAAAGAAGAAGACAAAGTATTGTGTAACTATACGTTACACAATACTTTGTCTTCTTCTTTCGAAAGTAAAATTACTAATGACTAAAATAGAAATAGGTGTGTAACTAGTCACCTGATATAATAAGTTTATTAGTAAGGAAGTTAGGGTAAAGTGAACTGTCAATAGTGTCAATCCCCAGCATTAGGTGGAATGACAGCTCATTTCAAGCTCACTTCACCTAAGTTTTCACGGTGAGATTTTTTTTGTATAGATCGACTGCTTTGAAGTTCACCATTGCACAGATATTATAATACTACGTAACATTCGAGACCTTTTGGTTAAGGAAAGTCGTTTAAAAGAAATCCTCAGCAGTTCATGAAGGGTTAAATGACAATAAATTATTACGCATGCCTTTTTTCAAGCAATAAGTAAGCCATGTTTCATAATAATGTTTTACAGCATATGGTCTTGCGTAACACACTTTCAATCACAATCAGAATGATTTGTAAGGATATTATAAAGATATATTAAGGTATGTTAGACAAAATCGTCTGCGCAATGAATGTAGTTGAACTGTCAACATGAAAGCCATTGCAGTGTGCAATGGCTTTCATGGCTTTCAACTTGCAGGAATCTACAAGGCACTTAATAAGCGCAGAGTACGTTCTATATGTAGGTAATCTTGTTAATAAACATCTACCTTATTACCACAAAACCGTGTTTATAAGTTGTTTAGCATAAACACCTTTTAAAGACGACATTTCTGTATCGAGTTTGACATAAAACTGACAGTAGACACGCGTTTATCAAGTGTCTAAGTTTTTGACTAATTTTACAGGTGCGAATGTCAAATTCCAAATTGAAAAAACAAACAACAATCACTTGAAATGTCAAATTAGTCTTCGAGATTAAAAAATAAACTTTAGATAGATAGATAAATACTTACTCTTTAATATGTACACCATAAAAAATATAAAATAATTATCTTTAATTGATATTCATTAGTACTTTCATTTATTTTCTATCATTATGTAGGTATGTTAGTTTTAGATAGATAGGTAGGTAAAGGCATAAGGGCTAGGTCCTCTTTTCTCTCTTCATTGTAAATCCTTTTGGCTAATAAAAATAAGTTATTTAAAAAAAGTACGCCGTTACGTAATTAGTCAATGAATATATTTTAATCGGCGTATTATTTTTATCTGATCTGGGAAAAAATGAATGAAAGAATGAACTGTTTATTTCACACGCGAATTTTAACCAGATAATTTGGGTAAATATTTTTTAATGGACCAGATTTCTGGTCAATATTTATTTTAACTTTAAAATGTTTCGTTTTTTAACTGATATTGTAAAAAGCAATCCGATTTTGCTGCCTTTTTTAAATCTGTTAAAAATGCTTGTCAAGTTCAGTTCAGTATACCCAAAACGAGGTTCCGTATGTTGGATGTATGAAGCAAATAAACAAAATTTCGGACAGGCAGACAGAAATTACTAAAATAAAGGTCATCTATCTATCATCATATTACGGAACCCCATAGAAACATAACAAACAACCGTGGATGTCCAAAATGCTATCCTATTTTGAACTTTACAGTGGATGTTATAAGAACCATATGTAATGTTTGGAGTCAGTTTCTTTGAAGTTGACACTGGTACCATAACATCATAATAATAATTATTAAAATGGCAGAGGAGAGTAGTTTTTTTAGGCAAAAAAATCAGGTGAATTATGTTTTAGCAATCTGCCTAGCCTTTTCCCAACTATGTTGGGGTCGGCTTCCAGTCTAACCAGATGCAGCTGAATACCAGTATTTTACATGGAACGACTGCCTATCTGACCTCCAAAACCCAGTAACTGGGCAATACCCCTTGGTAAGACTGGCTCCCAGACTTTCGGGGTTCTGACGACCCGTAACGACTGTCAAAGATCCACGAATGACAGCCGGGACCAACGGCTTAACGTGCTTTCCGAGGCATGGTGGTGGAGTCTCGTTATTTAAAGATGGTCACCCATCCACGGACCAACCCCGGCAAGCGTAGCTCAACCTGATGGATCGACCCGATCGGCTGTTATATCTTTTAGCCTGCACCCTAATTGCTTAAAACCCTTTGAATTACAATTCAAGAGTTTTGAAGGATATTATTCCTAAACCATTGCTTCATACGTTTGAAAAATTCGTCTGCTCAACAACGTAAACGCAATGGACATGGATGAACTGTCAAAATGAAACCCATTGGGATCAATTGTCATTTTATGTGACACTAGCTGATGCCCGCAGCTTCGCCTGTGTGGATGGCGGTTATTATGTACTAAAACCTTCCTCGAGAACCACTATCCATTGGTGAAAACGGCATGAAAATCGGTGCAGTAGTTTTTGAGTTTATCGCGAACAGGACGACAGACAGACGCGGCAGAGGACTTTGTTTTATAATATGTAGGTATAGGTAAGGATAAGGATACGGAATTAAAATTACTGAAATGATGAAATTCAGTAGAAATGGATGATATTGACTTGCTATTTTTTTCATAACTTCGTTACTGATCCCACTTGAGTATTTCGTAATCATCGTAAACCTAAATTTACTTTTTGTTGTTCTTCACCAATCACTGTTTGTACAATCACAAAACCTTACGTCAGAATTGCCAGCAGAGCTACAGTTTGATAGCAATCACGTTTTCAGAAACCGAGATTTAATAAATTAGTTCAAAAGAAATGAAGGAGCCCAGTACCATATATGAAAAAAATCAAATTGGAACTACTTACCAAAATATTTGCAATCCCCAATTGCGTATGTAAACAATTAACTAAATGAATAAGGCACTGTTATCAGACTATTGATTTCCTTACACACGATATATTGCACAAATAAAAAAAATATTAAAAAAATAATAAAAACTTGAGCACCATCTTAACCTTATTTTTAAAAACAATCGATTCTTATTTTGTGTGGGAACTTATCACACTTCTTTTTCTTAATTTGAATAAAGAACTATCACACCAAGGCACTTATTTCGAACAATTTTGAATTTAAATTTTGAATGTGTCAGTTTGAATTTTGGCGGGAGAGCAGGGGTGGCGTGCGCCCGGCCCGCTTTGTGTGACGGTCTACAAGGAACTCGTCTTGGGCTCAAAAGACGTTACGTCGGTATCGGACCCTACGAACTCCCCTTATTTGATCTTGATAAGTATGTGTGCTTTTTAGTGGCCCTTCGTGTTCATTTCTTTTATTTGAAATGGCGAACGTTAAAAATATTGTAGTAAGATTTTAACTATAAAGTTAATTGATTTTGCAAAGAAAGACAACTTTTTACAAAAAAAAAATAGATATTACGTATTTCGTAATTTTAGACCATCAATAATAGCAGCTAGTTTCAATAACACAAGATTTATCTCGATTTTAAATTCAAGTACCTACATTTTAATCTCGGTTTCATACAAAATCTATTTCCATTATTTTTTAATAAAAAGAGGCGACGGTCACTATTTCAACACATCACAATATTAAAAGCGACCAGTTAAAGTATGAAGGCTCATACTGCACATTTGCTAATGTAAAATAGCATCTATAAATAAGTCTATAAAGTCCAAACGTCATTATGGCCAGCTGCTCGCATAAAAAAGGTTTATTTTGTTAGGGTGAGCTTTCTTCGCGATTACTACTGTTGTACGTACACACATAAAAGACGACAATAGTTCAGAGATGAACTAGGTAGGTAAAATAATTTCGTAGTAAAGTTTGATTTCTTATACTTAGTAATAAATTCCCGGTTTTATTGAAACACTGAGAAAGAAAATTAAAAAGAAAGGACATAAGCTGGATCAATTTATTCATTCATTAGGAATGAGTTTGAGACCTGTTTTAGGTAAGATTTTACTTATTTCGACACTATTAGTATCGAACTATATCGATATAGATCTATGTAAACGGGCTGGCGACGCTGCTTGTAAAGGAAAGATGTCAAAACCCATTAAATCCAGTCTTTATATTTAACCTCGTTTATTCAGATAAATGGCACAGTATATTATTTATGGTCTTCCACACACAGGGATACAACAGGGAAAAAATCCAAGTTCGTCCCTGTGTTAGGAAGTATTGCACGGTGACTTATTTTTAACGGTCGTACGTGGCGTGCGCCCTTGTAGCGGGCTAGCAAACCACGGCCCGCTTCCAATATAGGTATTTTATAGGTTTTTAGATGCATTTTGTGAATCATGCATACCTATCTATAAAAATGCATCATTTTCATGAAGTTCACGGGAGGGTTGATGTATTGTGGTGCAACTTGAGTGAATTCGCAAAAGTTACACTATATGTAGTAAGTTATTTAAATTAAGATATTTTTTAACTAGGTATAAGGTGTAGATTTAGGATTTAGTTATTAAGGCCAGTCTGTCGCATTGGATCATAGATCTGTAATGATAGTGTAGGTAAGATTGTTATAAATAAATAAATAAATTTTATTACTGAAGTAAAAAAGATGCTCGCATTACTTTCATAAAATTAAAATGAGCAGAGCGTAAGATTTCAATGAACTGTGTAGCAAAGAATCACCTCATTTCTATACAATTTGTGTGAAAAAATGATTTATTTATCTGAAGCATATTTAATAAATGCTTAGATACCTACACTTCTGAAAAAAATGCAATGTCACTGTTTCCGTTATAGGTATTATTTCAAAATGAAAACAACAGATTTTTTTTTATTAATTTGAAACATGTTGAATATTTTATCTTATAACAACCATTTCAATCCTACGGAACTCAACCGAGGGGTCACTACGTACTAGTACTAGGATTGGTGAAGGATCAGTTCACCAGTCCTAGTACCAGTACGTAGCGACCCCTCGGTTGACTTCACCTGCCCTTCGTACGTTATGGTCGAACGTTATGCTCCTTCGAAATTCAAAAACAAGCGCTCGAGTGAGACGGGGCCGGGGCTAACGTATTCTTGCATTTTGTATTGAGATAATAATAAGTAATAAATGGAATAAGGAATAAGGAGAAAATTTGTGGTAAATTGTCCTATTGACTATTTTTAGAACGTTTCCTTCTAATATTACCTCTACTCTTCATAGACATACCAAGACACGTCAATATAGAACGATATAGATTCCCTCCCTATTTCAATCAAAGACTAACCAAACGAGTGGCCTCATGGCATAACTGCAACACCAGCTATCATCTATAAAAAAACATAAAACAATATTTTTTTTAGTCTTTACTTTTAACTTTAGTTTAAAAAAATACGCAGGTAACGTTAAAAACGAATAAATTCAAACACAACTACCAGCTGGTCAAACTAAAGCATATCGCGCGTCATAAAACACAAGACTCGTGCCTGCCACACGAACGGATGTCTCCAATTTCCATAAATGTGCCAGTAGTCCACAATTATTACAATCCCAACCATATCTACCAACCTTAATACTATAACTTTAAGGGTGAATTTTGTTTGGCAGTACAGGCACGCGCCGTGTTCATAATGTTCAAGAAAGGAACAGGATGTGTCAAAGGAAGGGTGATTCTAAGACGTTGGAGTAATAATATATAAAGTAAGCAAGCGTTACATTACGACAGATGGTAGTTTCTTTGGTCTAGTGATTAGGCGTTAGAGTTTTAATCTATGGAACTGGCCAGTGACCATAAGGTCGGACCGTTCGATACAATCTTTATTGGTATTTTGTTTTACTTTCTTCGAATCTCGCTTCATCATCATCATCCACCATAGACTACTGCTTCTTGAAATGATTTCTGCGAATAAACGCTTTTTTTTTTCTCTCTTTTCGTCACAATTTATGACATTATTAGCTCATAAGCCGTATTGTACCTACACACGGCTACATAATCAAGCTATACATTTCTAAAATAAGCTGACCTCGCAATGTACGGAAATCCTATACAATGCCAGATCAGCATAAACTGGAAATGTATAGCTTTATGTGTAGCCGTGTGTAGCCCTTGGCTTTTGCTATCGGCAACTTCTCAAGAACCTTAGGGAATAAATTCCAGAAAACAGATAGAAATAATGTTGATACAATTATCTTTTACTAGCTGCGCCCCGCGGTTTCACTCCCATAAGTCTCAATCCCGTGGGAATATCGGTATCCTATGTCCTTCTCCAGTTCATGGTCTACCTATGTGCCAAATTTCATCCAAATCCGTTCTGCCGTTCACGCGTGATGGCGTGACCAAGGGATATAGGGATTCATTTTTATAAATATACTAGCTGCGCCCCGCGGTTTCACCCGCGTAAGTCTCGATCCCGTGGGAATATCGGGATAAAAAGTATCCTATGTGTTAATCCAGGTTATAAGCTATCTGTTTGCCAAATTTCATCCAAATCCATTCAGCCGTTTTTGCCTGATTGAGTAACAAACATCCAAACACACAAACACACAAACTTTCACATTTATAATATTAGTAGGAAGTAGGATAGATTTAACAGAAGTCCACCGACTTCAAAGTTTCTTTCTTCCATAAAAACTTTCATCCCCTATTTTAACCCCTTCGGAGGATCGATTTAAAAAGATCTTCTCTAATGCTCACCTTTGTCATAAAGAACTCTTGCGCAAAATTTTATGCTTCTAGACATAAAGTCGAAATAATAATTACTGGCGTAAAATGACAGGTGCTATCTGTCAACTAATAAAACAATAAGGTCCTATTGTTTCTATTACCTATATTAAGTATAATCACTAACGATGAATTAACTAACGAGTTAGTTTAATCTAAGTAAGTTAAGATTTATATACATAAATTAAGTGTCAAATCTAGAACACAATACTTAGGTATTTCCTTTATAAAGTGATAGCTAACACCTGTCATTTTACTCCAGCGAATTATTAATTCGACTTCAGGTTGGCAGAATAGTCGACATCGGCTATGTAAGTTGCGAAAAGAAAAAAAAAACGACTTTAGTGGTTTATGCTTGCATAAGCGGCGACTTCAAAATATCACGTCCACACACAGATTTTGACAGCCGATATATCACTAGAGATGACATAATGGTGTAGTGGAATTTTGAACAGCTCGTCATAGAAGCATTAATTTAATACGTTAACGACATTTTCAAGTAGTTATTTAACAAGGCAGTGACCACTGACAGTAACTACTCACCAATTTGTCAAACACTATCTTGTTGGAGACATACTAAGTTAGTTAAGGCTTAGTTCCGAAGTGCTGGTCAGACACAGTTCCTAGATTTGCCACTTAAGTGATTTGTCCCGATGCCCAACTTGCAAAATCAAGCAATTTGTCTCTAGTCGAGTTTGTCCTGTTAAGTTTCTGCTAGATTAGAATATGGTAAAGTCAGAGAAATTAATTGTTAAGCAACTGTCATTCTTTGACATTTGTATGAAATGGCTTTAGCACGGCAATTTGACGTAGAGTGTCAAATTAAACAATTCTTTGTCCCTGCATTAAATACGATGATAGGCACTATTTAATTTTACAATTGCTTTTTTTTTCTTAATTAAATTATTATTAGTTACAACAATATCTGAGTAAAACTACCATTTTAAAGTTGTCCCGCTCCAATAGGCAGCACGCGCATGTGCCTGAAGGAGTCTAAAATACAATCCTCATGTTCACACTCACAGACCAAATAAAAAATCAAGACAGAGCGCTGCGTACAATACAGTGAAGCATGCCAAAATACACCTCCGCTCTGTGCACGCTCACCCGCACGCATTTACGACCATTTACAATCAAACTACACCTCACTAAGTGCACACATGTTTACGAAACCGGCGTCACGTCACTGTTGACAGCGCTCTGTCTTGGTTTTTATTTGGTCTGAGTTCACACCACGAGCTATTTAATCGGATCAAACATGCCAAAGGTCCAGAAAGATCCAGTGTCAGTGTTACGGTATAGCTTCTAACTTCCTTATAAATTACTATAACTAAAGGTGGCTGTCAAATGCATCAGTCATTGGTCAACCTTAGAAACTAAACATTTGTAAGGACATTAGAATACAACACTGAACGCTCAAAACATCTGAATTCGGACAAATATTAATGAAACCCACTTTTTTAGCTCGTGAATGCTCGTGATAAATACTGCCAGTTATTTTATGACGAATATAGGTAAACTCGTCTAACATAATCAATGCCAACAGTGTTATTGCGTAACATACTTAGAGAAAGGAGGAGGTACTCAATTCTTTTTATTTTTTTGTGTTTTTGTTACTCCGTCAAATAAGAATCGATTTTGATGATTCTTTTTTTGTTTGGTAGGTTCCTCTGAAGCATGTTCATAGGTGGTCCCATGTAAATTTTATTTACTTGCGTTACTTACTGCGTAGTTTTTGAGTTAGCTTCAATATTACGTATTTTTCACACTTTTACGATGTTTTAAGTTACTCCGTCATTGTTATTTACATAGCAGGTAAGTACTGGCATTCGAATTTGTGTGGGGTAGGTACCACAACTAAAAAGTGGAAAATAAAATATTTTTACAAAAAAAAAACAACCGACTTCCAAAAAAAACACTAGAAAGTTAAAAATAACTTTAGTTTCGGAAGTCTGTGTCTTTGCTTTTCAATTTTCGTTTTTTGCCACCGACTTCTGAAATTAAAGTTATTTTTGACATTTTTTTTGTGTTTTTTTCGGAGGCCGGTTTTTTTTTTTATACTTTTGGCCGTTCCACATCATTCATTGCGTTTCCAATTGAATTTATGTTGTAGAGCAGACGAATTTTTCCAACATTTGGAGCAATGAATTAACAATTTTCTTCAAAATCCTTCGGATTGTGATTGAAAGTGTGTTACACAATTTGGGTGCTGGTTTAGTTTACTTATAACAAAAGAAAAAAACACCTATTTCCATTCTAATAGACTCATAATTCGGGGCCTTTTTACAAACAAACAAAAAATCACAAAAAACAGAAGGATTATTAGTAATCTGTCTTCGAATGTTACAGTATAATTGAAAATTAAGAAAAAAACAACCGTTTTTTGTTTTCCGTAACGGTCTGCGTTACCAAATAAAAACTGGACTTGGTTTTTTCTTATTTTGTGAAGAATAAGGTTTAGAATTGCCTACCACGGTTCTTATCCAGATTAATTTTGGGTACAGGTTGATGAATAGTTTATGACAGTGATGGTTAATCGATTCTGACGATTTAGTTGTCGAAAACCCTTCAAGCCCTTCATTATGTTATAAGAACTTCTTTTGAAATCATTGTTTGTTTATTTCTTCTCTTAGTCTAGGTAACAACTTTAAAAAAATCAAAGCAAATGTATATTTACTTAGGATTTATGTCGACACCCTCACAGCAGCCCATCTTCCTAGCACAGTGGGCTGTGCTGGGGCGGCTGCTGCATCATCACTACATAGTATAAAACAAAGTCGCTTTCTCTGTCCCTATATCCCTATGTAAGCTTAAATCTTTAAAACTACGCAACGGATTTTGATGCGGTTTTCACTAATGGATAGAGTGGTCCTCGAGGAAGGTTTTAGTATATAATAACCGACATCCACGCGGGCAAAGCCGCGGGCATCAGCTAGTAAATGATAAATGATTTATTTCTGAAAGTAGGTTTGTACAAACACTTCTACACGTCAATCACATTTTTAAAACTAGATGAGGTGCAGGCTGAAAACCTCAAACGGCGTAAATAACAACCTTATTGGTAGCTATTTTTGAGTCGTTTGGGGTTGGGCCGTGGGGTCCGAATGCTCATCGAATATTTCGGAACATCGCCAAGCGGTTGGTCGACTCTTCACGTGACCAGTACTGGCCAATTTTTTGGTCAAAGTTTCAGTATTGCCATCCAACGTGGCAACGCTGCCAGCCTTTTGGGCAATTTTCCAAATGACAGCGATGACGACGAAAATTTTCTGATGACCAATGAGCTCTTCCTTTATTTTTTCCCTTTGTATACTTTTACATAATGTTAGCTATAGGAAACGGAATTGTATGTAATTAAAAGTGTCTTTGGATAAATTAATATCTACTTCGTCTTCTTGTAATTACAGAAGGTCAGTTTTCTGAACTTTCCCCTTATCTTCTACTGAAAAGTTCCGAGAACGGCTCCATAAAGGCTCTTACATACTGGGGCGACGCCGCCGCCGCATTGTTCGCCGTGAAGTTTTCTCAGAAATTGTTTTGTTAAAATTCGCGTCGCGCGGCGAATCGCGACAGTATGTAAGAGCCTTAATGTTACGAGGCCAAGACATTCCTTTTCTGCAAACCATTATTTCTCTTTGCATCAATTTAGAGACTTTAATCTGTCGCATAACTTATCCACAAGCCATTCGTGAGGAAAATAAAGTTAAGTAATCATCATCTGCCAAGCCTTTTCCCAACTATGTTGGGGTCGGCTTCCAGTCTAACTGGATGCAGCTGAATACCAGTATTTTACATGAAGCGACTGCTTATCTGACCTCCACAACCCAGTTACTGGGTAACACGATACCCCATGGTAAGACTGGTTGTCAGACTTTCCGGTTTCTGACGACCCGTAACAATTGTCAAAGATCTACAAATGACAGCGGGACCAACGGCTTTACGTGCTTTCCAAGGCACGGAGGGGTTTTGGTCTGTATAGATGGTCACCCATCCACGGACCAACCGCGGAAAGCGTAGCTTAACCTGATTGATCGACCCGTGCGGCTGATATGACTTAGCCACAAGCCCCTCGTGCCTTCTCTGTATGAGAAGAGGCCTTTGTCCTGCAATGGGACAATAATAGGCTGGTATTATTATTATTGTTGGTCACGGAAGGCGAGGCGACATCTTGAAGTTGTCAGGCGAGCAGCTGTCAACCGATGGAAGGTTATAAAAGGAGCTACGCGGTGCGGCCTTTTTTGCTTGGACGGCGATCGGAACGGACGTGCTACCTGACCATTATCGTGTGCTCGGTTATTTTTGGGTTATGTTTAAATTCATGTACTGATTATTCTTTTGGGCTTGTGTGATTTTTATTTGATTAATATTTACAGTGCTTCTTTTTATATTTCTATAATTTTTGTAAATTGTAATTTAAATGGATTAAAGACTGTTTATTTTTATTTTTTTAACTTATTTCACTTCTGATTCCTAACATCAGAAGTGGGATAAAGATTCATTTGCGCCCACAAGTTAAAACTAGTTTTCAGGCTTTCAATTTTAGATTAAAGCGGGTAATAGCAATGGATAGATCGAGTCGTTCATGTTCAAATAGTGATTCGCGTTCTAAACGGTCTCGCAACCGCCATAAGCGGAACAGAAGGTCACGCAGCAAGTCTCGAGATTGCGATCGCCGTTCCAGGCGCGACCGAGATCGTCGTGGGAGCCGCATGGGGTTGCGAAGCCCTACGTCACCGCTTTGCCGACGATCGCTTGAGACGATTGTCTCGCGGTTGAAGGCTTTAGAAGATCGTTCACGGGTGATAGTTACGCCGGAAACAACAGGTACTGCTACTGATATTTCGACTGCAACCACGGAGAAAATAGTGGAGGCAATACAGTCGTTAAAGTCAGTAAGCACCCATCATTTTTACATTTCTAATTTTGACCCAAATGTGCATGACGTTGATCAGTGGTTTGACGAGGTTGATAGGGCTCAGATTTTGAACAAGTGGTCAGAAAATGAGTGCCTTTCCCGCGTTGGGAGCTGTCTGAAGGGAGATGCTAAGACTTGGCTTAGTGAATGGGTTACAAGTGACCGTTCATGGAGCAATTTCAAAAAAGATTTTAAATCACTTTGTGTCAAGAAAGTTGATGTGGCAGGTATTTTGTACGAAGTAATGAGCTCTGATTCAGACCGTTACCCAACCTACGCTGAATATGCACGTAGATGTTTATTACGTCTACGGATTGTAAAAGGCCTATCAGACGAGTTGATAGCGGCGATTGTTATTAGGGGGATTAAAGACCCTCAAATCAAAGCAACTGCTACTAATGCAAATCTGACGCCTGACAACCTCGTTGGTTACCTATCTACCTTTGTAAAGCCCGTTTCTAAGCAGAATAATGACAGTTTGCGTTCTAAAGATAACAAGAGTCCACATAAGAACAACTCTAAGCGCTCATTTAAGGGTCAAGGTCCCAAATGTTTCACTTGTGGTCAGATAGGGCATAAACAAGCGGGTTGTTCAAAAAAGTCGAAATCAAACGATGCGACTGAACCAAATAAATCTGAATCGAATTCCACCTTAAATAAGGCAGTATGTGCGTACTGCAAGAAGACGGGTCACGATATAAGTGTTTGTTTTGCTAAGCAGCGTGCAGATATTAAGCCCAATAAAAGTAATGTCAATTTCTGTTCTGCCCCTGTTAAAAATAAGTCCAGTGACATTGTAGTTGGAATGGTTCAGGGTATACCTGTAGATATTCTGATTGATAGTGGGGCGTTAGAAGTCTCTTTGATTTCGTCATCAGTGGTCAATCATTTTTCTTGTTCGAGGAAACCAATTAATAAACAATTGAAAGGAATAAGTGATTCCATTATTTGTGTCAATTCTTATGTCACACTTGTAATAGAGCTTGAGGAAATAACTCTCGAAGTAGATTTGCTTGTTGTGCCTGGTGAATGTATGAATGCACCAATTATTATTGGTACTGATGTATTGAATAGGGAAGGGGTAACCTACACAAGGACCAGAGAATCTCAACGTTTAACTCATGATAAAGCGATAACGGGAGTATCCTCGGTTAAATCTGACGTGCATCCCGATGGTTTTAAAACTGCATTAACTGGAGAAGATTTTGAAAAACTTAAAAGAATACTCGATAAATATTTGGCATTTATGATTTCTGGTACGGCTACGTCTACAGTTACCACAGGTTGTATGCACATCAAATTGAACAGTGAGGTACCTATTTATTATCGTCCTTACAAAATGTCTTACAATGAAAAGCTTAAAGTTAGAGAGATTATTCAGGATCTTCTTAGTAAAGACATAATACGTGATTCGGAGTCCCCATATTTGAGCCCGATTCTTCTAGTAAAAAAGAAGGACGGATCGGATCGTATGTGTGTGGACTTCCGGGCACTTAATAAAATCACTGTTAAGGATAGATATCCTTTACCTTTAATTGATGATCACATTGATCGACTAGGGAAGTCAAAATTCTTCACGGTTCTTGATATGGCTACTGGATTTTTACAAATTAAATTAGATGAGCAATCAATACCCTTAACTGGTTTCGTGACGCCCGAAGGGCATTTTGAATATATGAAGATGCCATATGGTTTAGCCAACGCACCCATAGTATATCAACGTATTATTGCAAATACATTGCGCGAATTCATTGAGGCAGGCAAAGTACTAGTATACGTCGACGACTGTATGTTATTGTCCCGTTCAATTGATCAGGGTTTACAGATATTAGATGAAGTTCTAGCTGTTTTGACGACGGCCGGTTTCTCAGTAAATTTGCGCAAGTGTTCGTTTCTATGTCAAGAAATTGAGTATTTAGGTAGAATTATATCAGATGGTGGAGTGCGGCCGTCAACAAATAAGGTCCAGGCGCTCGTGAATGCACCCGTTCCCCAGAACGTTAGACAAGCAAGACAATTTTTAGGCCTTGCTGGGTACTTCAGGAAGTACATAGCTAATTACTCGATAAAGACGGCTTGTATTGCTCGTTTGACGCGTAAGGGTGTTGATTTTGTCTGGGGACCACAGCAGGAAAGCGTTCGCCAAGAGCTTATTAAGTGTCTTACGAGTGAGCCAATATTAGCCATTTTTGACCCAAAGCTTCCTGCTGAGGTTCACACTGATGCAAGTAGTGCAGGTTATGGTGCAGTTTTTCTACAGGTTCATAAAGATGGTAATAAGCGTGTGGTTGCTTACTATAGCCAGGTTACGAAAGGTAGTGAACAACGTTACCATTCTTATGAACTGGAAACACTCGCTGTAGTAAAAGCTCTTAAGCATTTTAGGCATTACCTAATAGGAATGCCATTTACTGTAGTGACGGACTGCAATGCCTTAAAAGCCACCCAAAATAAGAAAGATCTACTCCCGAGGGTAGCGAGGTGGTGGATTTACCTACAGGACTTTAATTTTATCATTCAATACAGGAAAGGGGTAATGATACCTCACGCAGACTATCTTAGTCGTAACCCCGTACCTACGGTAAATAACATTGAGAAACCGCGTAATTGGGCTCAAATCGCACAAACAGGAGACGAGGAGACACAAGCTTTGATCAGGTCTTTAGATGAAGGAAACTTGGACACTTCACGCTATGTTAAACGCAATAATCTTTTGTACTATCGCTTCACACCTGTGGGTGAAGAGTCGAAGTTACTTTGTTACATACCAAAAGGACATCGTTTGAGTCTCCTCCGAATATTCCATGATGAACATAGCCATATTAACGCTGATAAAACTGCCGATCTTATCTTGAAACACTTTTGGTTTCCTGGTCTCAGAGCTTTTATTTCTAAGTATATATCTCACTGCCTCATATGTATAGCTCACAAGAGAGTTCCACGAGCTCCACTACAGCCAATTAACTCTTGGACAAAACCAAATGTTCCTTTTGACACCTTACATGTAGATGCCCTAGGTCCATTGGTAGTATCTAACGGTAATAAACACGTTTTAGTTGTCGTAGATTCTTTTACGAAATATTGTTTATTACACCCTATTTGTACTCAGGACTTAAATGAGTTAAAACGTGTTATGCAAAATGTTGTGTCTCTGTTTGGAACACCTAAGACAGTTGTATGTGATAGAGGTAGGATGTTTCAATCATCTGGTTTTGTGTCGCTAATGAATGATTTAAGTTGTCAGATTCATTATATTACGCCCGAGATGCACCACGCTAATGGTCAGGTGGAGCGTTACGTTCGCACCGTCCTTAACATGTTGAGGATCGAGGTGAACCATCGGAAAGGGGAATGGTCTGAACAGTTGTGGAAGCTACAGCTGATACTCAACATGACGAAGCAAAAGACCACCCAGCAGTCCCCGCTCAACCTGCTTATCGGTGCCGAAGGAGCAACCCCAGTCATTCGCACGCTAATCCGAGATGTTGCCATCGAATCGTCTGGTGAAAACCGTGAGTCGCTACGGGAGATCAAGAGACAAAGGACGGCCGAACGATTGTGCAAAAATCAAGCCGATCAAGATAAGCGTGTTAATGAAGACCGACAACCTCCACGTGCCTACAGCAAAGACGACCTAGTCTTCGTTATCAAATATTCCTAGTCCACGGGGAAACTTGATCCTGGTATGCGCGGGCCTTACCGCGTAGTTGGAGTTCTGGACCATGGCCGCTATGAGCTGCAACTTCTGGCCGGTGCCTATGGAAAAACCACATATGCTGCTGCACAGTTCATGGTACCCTGGAGGGGTGAGTGGACTCCTGAAACGTGTGCTGCATTCTTTGAAGGCAAGTATTGTTTTGAAGTCTGGGTGATATGCTAACAACGTGCCTATGTCAACAGCCACCGGGAGGTATGCAAACTGAGAGCCTATGCCTACAGTGTTTGTAGAAGTCTGGGCGGTATGCTAACTAGGTGCCTATGCCGACAGCCACTGTGAGACACGCTAACTAGGTGCCTCTGTTTGCAGTGTGAAGAAGGTTAAATGGTTTGATAATCTTCTCTAAGATTTTGATATGTGATGATATCGTGTAATGCGCATTACCCTTTATGTATCCGAGATGTTTTCGCTTCTACATCTATTTTTGTCTTTTATGTAATGCGACTGTCTAATTACAGGAGACAACGAAGATTCGAGCGTCTTATTGGGAGGCACTGCTACGGATCAGGCGGGACCATCTTCTGGACCTGACGAGGTCGTCAGAGCATCAGGAGAGGCCGTGTTGGTCACGGAAGGCGAGGCGACATCTTGAAGTTGTCAGGCGAGCAGCTGTCAACCGATGGAAGGTTATAAAAGGAGCTACGCGGTGCGGCAACGGTCCTTTTTTGCTTGGACGGCGATCGGAACGGACGTGCTACCTGACCATTATCGTGTGCTCGGTTATTTTTGGGTTATGTTTAAATTCATGTACTGATTATTCTTTTGGGCTTGTGTGA
This sequence comes from Lithophane socia, assembly GCA_947522985.1. Classification (NCBI taxonomy): domain Eukaryota; kingdom Metazoa; phylum Arthropoda; class Insecta; order Lepidoptera; family Noctuidae; genus Lithophane; species Lithophane socia. The sequence goes on along the minus strand of OX383270.1, from coordinate 4,902,290 downwards.
TTTTTATTTGATTAATATTTACAGTGCTTCTTTTTATATTTCTATAATTTTTGTAAATTGTAATTTAAATGGATTAAAGACTGTTTATTTTTATTTTTTTAACTTATTTCACTTCTGATTCCTAACATTATAATATTATTTGTAGAACCTCTATCGCTAACGCCAGTCGCTTGGCTACCGTGGTACAGGGTCGCGACGTTCCACAACATGTGTTGGATAGAGACGTCTTCATTAACGGCTAAACTAAGTGGGATCAGGTGGTGCGCCATTAGCTACAGCATTCTACTTCATACCTGCTGACGTAGGGAAACATTATTATTCTATCGTTTCGATATTTGTAGTCGGCTTCAATTTGATTCTGACGTAATACACATTCTAACACCCGTTTACAATGGAGCATTTAACATACACACATCACACTTTATAAAAAAGTGTTTTGGGTCGAAGAAATAGTTTCGTTGCGGAGCTTAGTTGACGGACGTCAGACCAATAATCCGTCAAAACAAGGTGCGTGTTGTCTATTTTTAGGAAGCTTCTAGAATATTCTAGAAGTTTCGCCGTTATTGGCCGAACGGATTATGGCGGTAGCGGTTCGTAAAGGCCGAGTCACACCACAATGGCAGCAGCCAGCAGCGATGCGCCGAGCACTTTCAGTGTCTTTATCTACATACTTAAAAGACCAGTATCGCTTGTCGGTGGTTCTGCCCGCGGCTGCCAGCGGCGACGCGGGGCCGCTCGCAGCACCGCGGGCGGCCTCGCGACCTTCCAAGCTTTTCAAGCGATACTGGTCTTTTAAGTATGTAGATAAAGTTTAAAATTATTTCACTCTGCAAGTGCTCGCCGCGTCGCTGCCATTCCGGTGTGACTCGGCCCTAATACTACGTTCCTGTTACAAGCATTTAAAAATCCTTCTTTTCTTTTGGAAAATAATAGTTTTTTTTATTATTTTTTAACCACAACAGGGAAGCTCTCCGCCTTCATATCACCTAATAGTAAGTGATGATCACGCTGAAGGTGGAAGCGAGCTTCATCCGGAATCCTCAACCACAGAGGAACTGGATATCTTACCTCTAACTGCCGAAACACTACAATGCTGTCAACATTGTTGTTCTGGTTATGGCGACAGATTTAGAAAAGATGATGGTAACTAGCCAAGTGAACTTAGAACAAGCCCTACCGAACCGAGCAGAATATTTTGCCCCCGCTGAGAATCGAACTCGGAGAGGAGCTCGTGGCTAAGTAATAACAGCCGCACGGGTCAGTCCGTCAGGTTAAACTACGCTTGCCGGGGTTGGTCCGTGGTTGAGATCCTTACATATCGAGACTCCTCCGTGCCTCGGAAAGTACGTTAAGCCGTTGGTCCCGGCTGTCATTCGTAGATCTTTGACAGTCGTTACGGGTCGTCAGAAGCCCGGCAGTCTGACAACCAGTCTTACCAAGGGGTATCGTGTTACCCAGTAACTGGGTTGTGGAGGTCAGACAAGCAGTCGCTCCATGTAAAATTACCAGTATTTTACATGGAGCGACTGCCTATCTGACCGCCTTCAGCTGCATCCGGTTAGACTGGAAGCCGACCCCAACATAGTTGGGAAAAAGCTAGGCAGATTGATTGACTTTACTAACAAAAATGTTCATCAGATTCTACAAATTAGTAACCTATATCAAATATTGTACTTGATCCACACGTTGCTTACTCAAGTCTCTAATAAATCTCACTGGCCCTTAATTACGGCGATGTGTTGAGACAGACAGACCAACAGAGGGTTGTTTTACGAGCGAAGAACTCTGTTACGATGTTTGGATACCTTTTCAAACAATAGGCTAAGTTTTACCTGCGATCAGGGAAATATTTACTAACAATCACTCTATTTTTGTGTATTATTCGTCGGAAAAAGTCTTGAGCTTAAGTTTTCTTTTCTTTATGATATTACTTCCATGAAAGGGGTTGAAAAAAAAAGTTGTTTTTATTTTATTTAAATACAATGAAAGGAAAACATATTTCTTTTATTGTTAGGGTTCCGTACCCAAAGGGTAAAACGGGACTGAGACTCCGCTGTCTGTCTGTCTGTCCGTCCGTCACCAGGGTGTATCTCATGAACCGTGATAGTTAGACACTTGAAATTTTCATAGATGATGTATTTCTGTTGCCGCTATAACAACAAAAATACTAAAAAACCGAATAAAATAAATATTTAAAGGGGCTTCCATACACCAGAAATGATTTTTTTGCGTTTACGTTTTTATAGATAATGGTACGGAACCCTTCATGCGCGAGCCCGACTCGCACTTGGCCGGTATTTTTAAATCACTTGCCAAAATGGCGTCGCAGGAACTACTCTTGTAACGCTTAGCCTCCAAAACACAGAATGTGTATTACAAAAATGACGGTAGTTCAATGTTCTGATAATACATAGTTTAAGTATACTGTGGCGTACATTGGCTTATGTTGGCCCAACGTGTATTGGAGGCTTTATATAATAAATTCGTGCTGACACCGAAGAACACTGCTACAATACATATTACTATTGTTTCTATAAAGAAAGCTACCAAAAAAAATTTAACCCTTCCTCGTCATTTTTTTATTAAATAAAAAAAAAAATACTGTAGTAATGATGTCTCCCACGGAGACAGCGGTAAAACTGACAGAATATCGATTGATATATGTAACAGATGGCGATTCAGTTCTAAGCAAATTGGAGCGAAAACCAGCAAAAAATTCAAAAATCAAACGTTTTTGAAACGAACATACGACAGTCCTATATCATCATATTGTTGTCATAATAATATACTCAAACTCAAACTCAAAGCATTTATTTCAATTAAACCCTTTACAGGCACTTTTGAATTGTCAAAGAGTCGGTTAAAAGCAACTAGCTCAATAGTATCACCATAATAAAGTTTTAAAACTAAATAAATACATACTCGTAATATTATGTGCGAAATAGCAGTGGTGGCTCGGGGTGATAACGCCCGCGTGTTACAAGTTGTAGGCGCTTTACTTTGTGTAAATTATTTCATTACCACTGCTCTCAAAACGGTGAAGGGAAACATCGTAAGGAAACCGGCATGTCCTAGAGCCAAAAATTCGAAGACATGTGACATCTACCACCCCGCACTGGGCCCGCGTGGTGGATTACGGCCTATTTCCTGTCACAGAAAGCGAGGCCTGTGTCCCCGCAGTGCAGTGGGAACATTATAGGCTGAGTTTGCATCGTTTATCTTTACGTTACGTTTACTTCGCGTGATCGTGCTGGGGCCCATTGATCTCTCCCTCAAAATATCAAATTCCCCTTTATTTATTTATTTTATTTTTTCCCGTCTGTTTTTTTTTTTGAAAACAAAAAAACTAATTATTTTACAATAAAATATGATAGGTATGACGTTGTTACTGAAATAATAGTTACACATAGTTACTATATCTGCAGGCGTAGCATAAGCACCGTTTTGTCGACGGAAGAGTAGACAACAATGACGTTTCGTGTAGACAGTACGACGGCAGCAAAGTAGAAAGAGTCAACTGCACTTTTTACGAAATTCACTCCTTTACATAATTGACCCAGAATTCTTGGTTTTGTTATAGGATTTTTTTTCCAAAATCAAATTGTCTTCACTACCTTAGACAAATGTCGGTTGTCAGTGTGATTTTGACAGTAAGATAGAGATAGAAAACTTTCTTCCGAAATACCTACAAAAAGACCTAGACAAAGATCGTTAGAAATGAAAGACAAAATGACAGATTGTAGAAGGATTTCTACGGTGCGATGTCAAAAATGAAAAAACGAACTGTCACTTTGTATAGAAAAAGCTATGTCTATTCTTCGTAGAGATAGAAAGCGCCATGCTACGCCTGCTGCCTAGCCTTTTCCTAACTATGTTTGTATTGGGTTCCAGTCTAAGCACATGCAGCTGAATATCAGTATTTTACATGGAGCAACTGCCTATCTGACCTCCACAACCCAGTTACTGGCCAACACGATACCCCTTGGTAAGACTGGTTGTCAGACTTTTGGGCTTCTGACTAACTAATTTTTGAATTATTGGTAACTAGCTTCTGCCCACGGCTTCGCCCGCGTAGTATGTCGAGAAAATGTAGCCTATGTCCTTCCCCGCGATGCCTTCTATCCCCTTGCCAAATTTTATCGAAATCCTTTCAGTGGTTTAGGCGTGAAAAGGTTCATATTCATATTCATTTCATATTCATATTCATATTCATTTATTTGCGTTCCACAAGGTAAAACAAGATGTTAACTTAGAGCTAGGAGCCGTTGTAGACCCTGTCAGGGCACATCAAAATTTATTGTTACATTCATACTATTACTTAAAAAAAATCAAGTAATAAAAACTAAAACCCAACTACGACATAAAAGGTATAAACAAGACACCACAGACAGACAAATTAAAAATCCGGAGTCACACGTGTTAGGGCATAAATCGAACAGATTACGTGTGACTCCGGCTTTTTAATTTGTCTGTCTGTGGTGTCTTGTTTATACCTTTAAAGTCGTAGTTGGGTTTTAGTTTTTATTACTTGATTTTTTTTTAAATTCTTTTGGGGTTATAATATATATATTTTTGAAATGTGCTCATTAAGTCCTTTCATTTGATACCCAACATGGTACGATTAAACCATTTTTTTTTTTAAGTTCCTCACTTTATGTCCTCTAGAGGGCGCCAATTTTAATTTAATGTGACTTCACATAGCCTATAACCAGCGGACAATCACGACGCTTCTAACGATACCTCGTTTGTCAAATTGTGATAAGTGGTTTGGAAGATAGGAGGGAACAGATGAACATACATACATACATACATACATACATACATACATACATACATACATACATACATACATACATACATACATACATACATACATACATACATACATACATACCGGTCAAAATCATAAACCTCCTTTTTTCTTCGCCGTAGTCGGGTAAAAATTAAAAATCAATTAAAATTAAATTAGATTATACATTGTTAACTAGAATTACATTACAATATAAAAGATAATATAAAAGTTATTAATTATAGTTATAGGTTTTCATGCAAGTATTCGTTCACATTATAATAGCTTTTGTGTATTAGAAATAATTTTAATTTATTAATAAAGGTGGTGTATTTATTTATATTTCTTATTTCTTCCGGTAATTTCTTCCGGTAACTTATTATATTTATATTTTTATCGACATGACATAAGTACTAGTGGAGTGCATTTTTAATCGGGATGTAGGTATGTTGAGTCTATTTTTATGTCTTAAAGTAATTTTTGCTTGTATGTCTTCTCTTTTTGTGTAGAATTTCGGGTTAGTACGTACAAATTTACAGATTTCAAAGATGTAGAGGCACGGTAGTGTTAAAAATTTTTGTTCCTGGAAGTGAGGCTTACAGCTATCCGTTGGTTCAATATTGACTAGAATCCTAATAAGTTTTTTTTTGTAGGGTGAATAGTGTGGGTGAGTCTGTACTATTACCCCATAAAATGACACCGTATTTAAGCCATGCATACGCGTATGCATAATATTATGTTGCCAAGGCAGTGTTTAGGTCAGTAGTTTTTTTGATTTCCCGAAGGGCGTATGAAAATTTTGATAATTTTGCTTTTAATTTTTGGATATGCAACTTCCAATTTATGTGTGTGTTTATGTCTAGGCCTAATAGGGTGAATTTATTTACTATTTGTAACTTGTGATTTTTAAAACTGAAGTTTATGTCTATAGGTTTTTTTTGTCGTGGGTAAAATGTCATTATTTTCGTTTTATTAAAGTTAATTTCTAGGTTATTTTCCGTCATCCAATGAGTTATAGCGTCAAATATTGAATTCAATTTATCATTAAGGTTGAGATTAGTTCCGCATGAGGCAAGAATGGGTACATCATCCGCAAACAAAACACAAGGTTCACTGATATGCTTCGGGAGGTCGTTAATGTAAACTAAGAATAAGAAGCAGCCTATTACACTACCCTGTGGGATTGAAGCGTTTATTGGTATGTTTTCGGATCGGAACAATTCTATTTCGTTAGTGTTTTTGTTATAATATTCTAATTCCACTAATTGCTCTCTATTTTGTAAATACGATGAGAACCATTCATGACATTTACCACGGATCCCTATGGCATATAGTTTGTTTAATAAGATGTTGAATTGTACTTTATCGTAAGCTTTCGTCATATCCAGCAGTAATCCTATTGCATATTTTCTGGAGTTAATGATATCGAGGGCTTCTTGTATGTATTTATAGATGGCAAGAGTTGTTGATCGGTTTTTTCTAAAGCCATTTTGACAGTCATTAAATAAATTGTACTTTTCACAATAAGCATAGACACGGTTGCACATGGCTTTTTCAAATATTTTTGATGCAGTTGATAGGAGAGCGATTGGGCGGTAGTTATTTGGGTCGGTTTTTGAATTTTTCTTATGTATTGGCTTTACAAGGGCCTTTTTTAAGAGGTTTGGAAAAGTACCTTCCTCGAAAGATTGATTCACCAGTTTATAGAATGGAAGAGTTAAGTCATCTGCACATTGTCTTAGTAGTATAGGTGGAAGTTCATCAACGCCATAGCTCGACTTATTTTTTAAGTTTCTAATTAATGCATTCACCTCATAAGGATCTGCTGGACTCAGAAAGATCGAATTCTCTGTTGTGGACATTATAGGTGTTTCTTTTGGTTTACTGCCAGATGGGTACGTACTAGTTTTCCCAATAGAAGCAAAAAAATTATTAAAAATGTTTGCTACCTCTTTGGGCTCTGAAGTCATATTATTATTGTTTGTTAGTATAGTTATATTCTGTTTTTCGCGTTTCATGTTTTTGTTTGTCCGTTCATTTATTATACTCGATTGCTCGATTTTATCATTTTATGTTTAAAGTGTTGTTTTTTTGCTGTCACTACAGTTTTCTTTAATATTTTTTCATACTTCTTGTAATATTTTGTTAATATAGGTTTTTTTGTTTTGGTAACTAGTATCTTCAATAGTCTTTTATTTTTGCAACAGTTTTTTATGCCTTTTGAGAGCCTGAAGGTAACATACAGACAGACAGACAGACATACAGTCAGAGTTACTTTCGAATTTATAATATTAGTAAGGATAGTTAGTTACTGATGAACAATTTAAGTTAATGTTCCTCTTTCATCACCATAATCTTAATGAGATACGATAAAGTTAAGCAGATTCAATGACGTCACTACATAATCCCGTTCCAAGATATTATTTTAACCCTTTCGCTGTCTTGATGGCTGATCGGCTTTTAGATAAGTTTGTCTTCATCTTAACCCTTCTTAAACTTGTGCCTGAGCATTGAGAGGGTTATTGGGCACGCAAATTAAATTTGCATGAGAATTCTCCTAAATTGAAGTGGTCATGTGAAGTTATGTCCATAGGAACGATTATTTTGGATTACCTATTTTAAAATAGATTTAGGTCCACTTGGACCACAAATCATTAAGAATATTTAGCGCTAAACGAATGTAAAACATCATTATATTTCTGTCAATTGTTTGAAGAACACGTAGCGCGCGCGGTGCGAGAGTTGGCCGTCAGATGGTACCAACCCATTTTCCGAGAGGTTGTAAACAGGATGATGATGATTATGACGATGACGATGGATATTGTTTATCCTAACTAATATTAGGTCCCCACCTATGAAATCAGCGTTTTGTATTGGGAATTTTAAAGAAGTTGCATTTTCATACTAACATTTTCTTAATTTATATAACAACCATGAACATGTTTTAAAACTTTTATGCACTGATGTTTAAAAACTAAGATAACGTATGAAAGTTAGATTAAGCGAAAAAAAAGAATTGGCTAAGTTAAAAAAAAAAATAGTGGTCAATTCTGCTAAGAGAATGAGGAGTAATAGGGAATATGCATGTGATTCAAATATGGGTCAAATATTTTTTTCTATAAACTATGTTACTTCAGAATTATGCCTCCATCAATATTTTTGAATAAAATTTCTTTTTGAGCGAGAAATTATTTTTTTTAAAGTCCCAAAAAACTGTGGGTAATTCAAATACTTGAAAAGGCTAAGAGCGGATGTGACGTAACAATCCGGGATAACAATCAAAATGTCAATGTCAAGTCAATGTCAAACGCTCATAGAAAGAGGAGTGTTTGACGTTGACTTGACAGTTGCTTGTCTGTTTTACGGTCTGTGACGTCACCACACCAAGCGCGCCAAATGGAGGGCGTTTAAATAGCCCGGATCGGTTGGATATTTTTAAACATTTTTTTAACAACAGACTTTAAATTGCTTTTTTGCCGTCGAATTTTTTTAACTATTATTTGACGATGTAAACTATCGAATAAAAATATTAAAAAAATACACGCATATTCCCTATTTTTAAAGTATTTTTTATGTTGAGAAAACTATAAGTAATAAGGTTTTTTTTACTATTAGTAGCTGTCTCTGATGGTCATTATTCGATATAATACCAATCAATTCATGAATATTTTAAATCATAAAAGTGACGAGGTTCTCTATTTGTGAGAAAAAAACGCCAATTTCATAGGTAATGACCCAATATTATAAATGCGAAAGTGAGTTTTGTTTGTTTGTAACGCTTTCACGCTAAAACGGCTGAACGGATTTGGATGAAATTTGGCACAGGGATAGACCTTGACCTGGATAGGACATAGGATTTTTATCCCGATATTCCCACGGAATCGAGACTTACGCGGGTGAAACCGCGGGGTGCAGCTAGTATCATATAAGTACGTCAGCCAAGATGTCATCATGAGCGATCACTAGTTTTTTTTTTCATAGTTTTCTTCAAAACAACTTTGATATTATATACTATATACACAATTGTGTATACTTTATACACAATTGATACAATTCAATTCATGACATCATTAAAACATTAAAATAAAATAAGTACTTACATTACAATTCATATACATTTTGTGATGTTATGTATTTAGAACTCTATACGGGGTGTTAGGGTATACACCGTTATCCTTGCAACCAGTGGTTTGGTTTCATTTATAGAACGTAAACTCAATGGAAAATTACAAATTTTTCTTCATTTTTTTTAAACTACATTTTTCCACAAAAGACGCAAGTTCGTTGCCCTATGTGCTAGGGCAACGAACTTGCGTCTCAACACGGGCGGGGGGTGCGGGACGCGACCTGACCGGCCGCGAGCGCGACCCCTCCGTCAGTTAGTCAGCTGTTTCGCTAGCGAGCACGGTGTCGGATAGAAACTTTTTAAAATCTTTTAATGAAAATAAGGTTTTTTTTTGTTCTTTTCGGTCATTTATTTTAATATTTAAGTCAACTACCCATGGTTTGAATGACAAGACTGTTTACCCTTACAGCCTGTATATGTCGGAATAAAGTTCAAAATTCAATAACTGGCTCGGAGGTTTTGTAATATGACGGTTTAAGCCCCGTCGCGTTGGCTCCTAAGAGAGTCACGAATCAAGCTTCTATTTTTGTCTCAACTAGTTTTCAGAAAAAAGGCGTCTTACGAACCAATAGCACTAGAATTGTCTTATGAAGAAATTCGCTTAACTTTGTCGAAACAATACCGTTATTCTCCCACTGAAGGACAAAGGCCAAAGGCTTATACAGAGAATGCACGAGCACTGACTGTCCACTCTCGGTCAAGACGGGTTGGCGATTACAAAATTACATCCTATCAAACTCAAAGCATACCCGTGCGCATTAACATGGCACCTGGCTCAATGACGTTTGGAGCTTCCCTCGCTATCCCGCACGGCGACGACGGGGGGCGGCGCGGGTAGCGGGAGGAGTATTGAGTTCCGAGCCAGATGCCTTGTTAATGCGCACGGGTTTGTACAGGCACTTTTGAACTGTCAAAGAATCGGTCAGTTAGTCAGAAAGTTGAAGCTAGTTGGCCATTCTAAATCGTATATCTCTATGGAGAAGAGCGAGCAAAAAACTCCAAGGACACTCTTTTAAATATGTATATAGATATTACAAAATCGTGAGTACAGTATTCTTGTTGCTTCTATGGGTGAGAACAATGTAAATAAAAAAAAAAAAAAAAAGCAATTCAAAATATAAGATTAAAAATAAGCCCTGACAGATAACAGATTACCAGTCTCAACTGACGGCGCCCGTTCACGAACGGGATCAGCACCATCCAGCTCAACTATTTTTTAGGGAACCGAATGATCCAACACACGCGCTACCATCAGCGAGACATTTATGTGAGCATGACATTCTCTCATCTGCCATGCTCTTTCTAGTCAACATACATCAATCAATCTAAATCAATCTACATGCCGAACCCAACATAGTTGGGAAAAGGCTTCCAGCCTAACCGGATACAGCTGAATACCAGTATTTTACATGGAGCGACTCCCTATCTGACCTCCACAATCCAGTAATTGGGTAACACGATATCCCTTGGAAAGACTGGTTGTCAGACTTTCGGGCTTCTGACGACCCGTAACAACTGTCAAAGATCTACCTACAAATGACGGCCGGGACCAACGTCTTAACGTGCTTTCCAAAGCACGTAGGAGTCTCGGTATGTAAAGATGGTCACCCATCCACGGACCAACCCCGGCAAGCGTAGCTTAACCTGATGGATCGACCCGCGCGGCTATTATAGTGATATTTAGCTGCATCCGGTTAGACTGGAAGCTGAGCCCAACACAGTTGGGAAAAGGCTGGGCATATTAAATTAATTCATATATTACACAATGTAACAATTAATTGGTTTTACTTGTCATTAAAAACCAAATATCGAAAATAGATAAAGTCTTCATTATCATGGTTGATAATAGCAGTACGCAAAAACAGATTTTGGTGTGTTTACACAACCGTTACAACACACCAGTTACAATGTCTCAATCAGACTTTAATTTAACTTATTGTTATAAATCGCGGTTTAACTATAACATTGTTCTAATTGGACAGGTGTTGTGTGTCATCAAATATTTATTTAAATACTTTTGTTTTGGATAATCTTTACGTCAATGCTAGGCTAGATTTTCGGTATAAAAAGGTCAGAAAATGTTGTATCGACATCAGTCCGGTTCCAACTCTCAATCAACATGGGAGGACCAACCTTCGTGATCCTTTGCTGCGCTTTGCAGGTAAGCACACTATCATTTATTAGTATCATCAATCTAAGTTTGTCTTTCTTATAACTTTAAATATTGCACTTCCAGTGGCACAATAGCGCCATCCAAACCGACAACCGTCTTCTAATATTGAATTTTAATGTGTAAATAATTATGCTACTGTAAAAATACAAAAAGTAAAAAAGTAGGTCATTAGTAGATCAAAAAAGTTGGTCATATCTAAGAATTGAAACAAACTGATGGTTTTTGAAATCAAGATTTGTAAAAAAAATATTTTAAGATTGCGAGCTATAAACAAATAAAAATATTTGAGTTAAAATAAAAAGTAGGTTCTTAACTGAAAATACTTGGTAATTTATGTCGTTAGGGTGTTAAATAAAACTACTGATTTGTTTGTTTTAACGGGTAACACTGATATTATGAAATAGACGCTTCACAAATGACGTCACTACATAATCCCGTTCCAAGATATTATTTTAACCCTTTCGCTCTCTTGATGGCTGACGCTTCACGAATAAGTAAGTGTTTTCAGTACAAGCATAGAATAAAACAGCTCTGTGAGTGAATGTCTATTTGACTGACTACCATACACCCTACCCAAAACTTACAGAGTATTATGTTTCTATCGTCAAACGAAGACTATATTATGTTCCAAGACTACTAAGAGAAAATCTAAGAATGTCTTTTTAGTTTACTAAAGATATTTTTTAATCACCCACCTTACCCAACTCTGATTTAGTCAAACAGGCATAAATAAGTTTATGTCAAGATGACACAAAGAGTTTCTGGTGCAATCGTCGGAAGGTCTCATCCTAGAGTAGTTGAATCATACTTTGTTGAGGGTTGGAAAAGTATTAGCATTTTTTTCCCCTTCTGACATATCGATATACCCACGTAATTCTTTAGTTGTTTCGTATAACCAAATATTTACATTTAATTCACAGTATGCTACCGCCAGCTTCGCTACCGCCAGCGCCGGAAATGGGATTGACTTTACTCACCCAGATACGATTACCGGTGCTCATACAACAGTCTTAAACGAAACTGACCAAATAGTAAAGATTGGGGACGAATACGAGGAACACAGAAAAAAAGTAACGAAAATTGAGTTAGACGCCCTACCACCGGGTCTGCGACATCATGACGGCCTTAAACATCATGAAAAGAAGAGGATGACATTTTACATCGATATTGATGAAGAAGGTCACGAAACCATTTATGAGGAAGAAGAAACAATTACAAAGTTATCCGATGCCGATGCAAATGGTTCATCAGGATCCTCTGCCAGCTCCTCATCATCTTCCCGTGCCGCATCTGGTGCATCATCTGCAGTAGCCACAGCACAAGGTTCAGGCGGCAGAGGCCCGTACCAACCCAACGGCCCTGGAAGACCAGCAAGCCAACAAAGATCAAAGCGACCTGAGGAAATAGTTATAATAACTGAAGGCAGTTCTGGCACATCTAGCTCAACGGCAACCTCTACATCTACATCTGAATCAGATTCACAAGGAGCCGGCTATGGACAAGGAGCAGGATATGGACAAGGAGCAGGATATGGACAAGGAGCTGGGTATGGACGGGGCCGATCAGGACTACAAGCAGGTTCAGTAGCAGCAGCAGCAGCTGCAGCTTCGACAGGTGGAAGCCCTGGAAGAGGATCAAATGGCGTTAACGGAAACCAGGGTGGATATAACTCAGAATACGGATCAGCAGGTTCAGCAGCAGCAGCAGCTGGACGGTCAGGAGCAGGACCAGGTGGTCTTTACGGATCTGACAGTTCTTCTTCGTCAAGCTCTTATTCATCAAGCGTTTCCACATCTGGCCCGAACAGAGGTCCAAGTGTCATTATAATCGAAGGAAACGGAAATGAGTCTGGCAGTTCAGCTTCAGCTTCAGCAGCAGCAGCAGCAGCTGGAGGATCAGCAGCTGGAAGATCTGAAAGAGGATCAAATGGAATTTACGGAAACGAAGGTGGATATGACTCAGGATCGGGAGCAGCAAGTTCAACAGCAGCAGCAGCAGCTGGGGTATCAGCAGCTGGAAGATCTGGAAGAGGATCAAATGGAATTTACGGAAACGAGGGTGGATATAGCTCAGGATCGGGATCAGCAGGTTCAACAGCAGCAGCAGCTCGACCGTCAGGTTCAGGACTAGGTGGCCTTTACGGATCTGAGGAACGATATGGTTTTGGTCCTTCAAGATTAGGACCGTATGGTAATGACAATTCTGATGTTGGATATGGCTCAGGATCGGGATCAGCAAGTTCAGCAGCATCAGCAGCAGCAGCAGCTGCAGCTTCGGCAGGTGGAAGCCCTGGAAGAGGATCAAATGGCGTTAACGGAAACCAGGGTGGATATAACTCAGAATACGGATCAGCAGGTTCAGCAGCAGCAGCAGGTGGACGGTCAGGAGCAGGACCAGGTGGTCTTTACGGATCTGACAGTTCTTCTTCGTCAAGCTCTTATTCATCAAGCGTTTCCACATCTGGCCCGAACAGAGGTCCAAGTGTCATTATAATCGAAGGAAACGGAAATGAGTCTGGCAGTTCAGCTTCAGCTTCAGCAGCAGCAGCAGCAGCTGGAGGATCAGCAGCTGGAAGATCTGAAAGAGGATCAAATGGAATTTACGGAAACGAAGGTGGATATGACTCAGGATCGGGGGCAGCAAGTTCAACAGCAGCAGCAGCAGCTGGGGTATCAGCAGCTGGAAGATCTGGAAGAGGATCAAATGGAATTTACGGAAACGAGGGTGGATATAGCTCAGGATCGGGATCAGCAGGTTCAACAGCAGCAGCAGCTCGACCGTCAGGTTCAGGACTAGGTGGCCTTTACGGATCTGAGGAACGATATGGTTTTGGTCCTTCAAGATTAGGACCGTATGGTAATGACAATTCTGATGTTGGATATGGCTCAGGATCGGGATCAGCAAGTTCAGCAGCATCAGCAGCAGCAGCAGCTGCAGCTTCGGCAGGTGGAAGCCCTGGAAGAGGATCAAATGGCGTTTACGGAAACCAGGGTGGATATAACTCAGAATACGGATCAGCAGGTTCAGCAGCACCAGCAGCTGGATGGTCAGGAGCAGGACCAGGTGGTCTTTACGGATCTGACAGTTCTTCTTCGTCAAGCTCTTATTCATCAAGCGTTTCCACATCTGGCCCGAACAGAGGTCCAAGTGTCATTATAATCGAAGGAAACGGAAATGAGTCTGGCAGTTCAGCTTCAGCTTCAGCAGCAGCAGCAGCAGCTGGAGGATCAGCAGCTGGAAGATCTGAAAGAGGATCAAATGGAATTTACGGAAACGAAGGTGGATATGACTCAGGATCGGGGGCAGCAAGTTCAACAGCAGCAGCAGCAGCTGGGGTATCAGCAGCTGGAAGATCTGGAAGAGGATCAAATGGAATTTACGGAAACGAGGGTGGATATAGCTCAGGATCGGGATCAGCAGGTTCAACAGCAGCAGCAGCTCGACCGTCAGGTTCAGGACTAGGTGGCCTTTACGGATCTGAGGAACGATATGGTTTTGGTCCTTCAAGATTAGGACCGTATGGTAATGACAATTCTGATGTTGGATATGGCTCAGGATCGGGATCAGCAAGTTCAGCAGCATCAGCAGCAGCAGCAGCTGCAGCTTCGGCAGGTGGAAGCCCTGGAAGAGGATCAAATGGCGTTAACAGAAACCAGGGTGGATATAACTCAGAATACGGATCAGCAGGTTCAGCAGCAGCAGCAGGTGGACGGTCAGGAGCAGGACCAGGTGGTCTTTACGGATCTGACAGTTCTTCTTCGTCAAGCTCTTATTCATCAAGCGTTTCCACATCTGGCCCGAACAGAGGTCCAAGTGTCATTATAATCGAAGGAAACGGAAATGAGTCTGGCAGTTCAGCTTCAGCTTCAGCAGCAGCAGCAGCAGCAGCTGGAGGATCAGCAGCTGGAAGATCTGAAAGAGGATCAAATGGAATTTACGGAAACGAAGGTAGATATGACTCAGGATCGGGGGCAGCAAGTTCAACAGCAGCAGCAGCAGCTGGAGTATCAGCAGCTGGAAGATCTGGAAGAGGATCAAATGGAATTTACGGAAACGAGGGTGGATATAGCTCAGGATCGGGATCAGCAGGTTCAACAGCAGCAGCAGCTCGACCGTCAGGTTCAGGACTAGGTGGCCTTTACGGATCTGAGGAACGATATGGTTTTGGTCCTTCAAGATTAGGACCGTATGGTAATGACAATTCAGATGTTGGATATGGCTCAGGATCGGGATCAGCAAGTTCAGCAGCATCAGCAGCAGCAGCAGCTGCAGCTTCGGCAGGTGGAAGCCCTGGAAGAGGATCAAATGGCGTTTACGGAAACCAGGGTGGATATAACTCAGAATACGGATCAGCAGGTTCAGCAGCACCAGCAGCTGGATGGTCAGGAGCAGGACCAGGTGGTCTTTACGGATCTGACAGTTCTTCTTCGTCAAGCTCTTATTCATCAAGCGTTTCCACATCTGGCCCGAACAGAGGTCCAAGTGTCATTATAATCGAAGGAAACGGAAATGAGTCTGGCAGTTCAGCTTCAGCTTCAGCAGCAGCAGCAGCAGCTGGAGGATCAGCAGCTGGAAGATCTGAAAGAGGATCAAATGGAATTTACGGAAACGAAGGTGGATATGACTCAGGATCGGGAGCAGCAAGTTCAACAGCAGCAGCAGCAGCTGGGGTATCAGCAGCTGGAAGATCTGGAAGAGGATCAAATGGAATTTACGGAAACGAGGGTGGATATAGCTCAGGATCGGGATCAGCAGGTTCAACAGCAGCAGCAGCTCGACCGTCAGGTTCAGGACTAGGTGGCCTTTACGGATCTGAGGAACGATATGGTTTTGGTCCTTCAAGATTAGGACCGTATGGTAATGACAATTCTGATGTTGGATATGGCTCAGGATCGGGATCAGCAAGTTCAGCAGCATCAGCAGCAGCAGCAGCTGCAGCTTCGGCAGGTGGAAGCCCTGGAAGAGGATCAAATGGCGTTAACGGAAACCAGGGTGGATATAACTCAGAATACGGATCAGCAGGTTCAGCAGCAGCAGCAGGTGGACGGTCAGGAGCAGGACCAGGTGGTCTTTACGGATCTGACAGTTCTTCTTCGTCAAGCTCTTATTCATCAAGCGTTTCCACATCTGGCCCGAACAGAGGTCCAAGTGTCATTATAATCGAAGGAAACGGAAATGAGTCTGGCAGTTCAGCTTCAGCTTCAGCAGCAGCAGCAGCAGCTGGAGGATCAGCAGCTGGAAGATCTGAAAGAGGATCAAATGGAATTTACGGAAACGAAGGTGGATATGACTCAGGATCGGGGGCAGCAAGTTCAACAGCAGCAGCAGCAGCTGGGGTATCAGCAGCTGGAAGATCTGGAAGCGGATCAAATGGAATTTACGGAAACGAGGGTGGATATAGCTCAGGATCGGGATCAGCAGGTTCAACAGCAGCAGCAGCTCGACCGTCAGGTTCAGGACTAGGTGGCCTTTACGGATCTGAGGAACTATATGGTTTTGGTCCTTCAAGATTAGGACCGTATGGTAATGACAATTCTGATGTTGGATATGGCTCAGGATCGGGATCAGCAAGTTCAGCAGCATCAGCAGCAGCAGCAGCTGCAGCTTCGGCAGGTGGAAGCCCTGGAAGAGGATCAAATGGCGTTAACGGAAACCAGGGTGGATATAACTCAGAATACGGATCAGCAGGTTCAGCAGCAGCAGCAGCTGGATGGTCAGGAGCAGGACCAGGTGGTCTTTACGGATCTGACAGTTCTTCTTCGTCAAGCTCTTATTCATCAAGCGTTTCCACATCTGGCCCGAACAGAGGTCCAAGTGTCATTATAATCGAAGGAAACGGAAATGAGTCTGGCAGTTCAGCTTCAGCTTCAGCAGCAGCAGCAGCAGCAGCTGGAAGATCAGCAGCTGGAAGATCAGAAAGAGGATCAAATGGAATTTACGGAAACGAAGGTGGATATGACTCAGGATCGGGGGCAGCAAGTTCAACAGCAGCAGCAGCAGCTGGAGTATCAGCAGCTGGAAGATCTGGAAGAGGATCAAATGGAATTTACGGAAACGAGGGTGGATATAGCTCAGGATCGGGATCAGCAGGTTCAACAGCAGCAGTAGCTCGACCGTCAGGTTCAGGACTAGGTGGCCTTTACGGATCTGAGGAACGATATGGTTTTGGTCCTTCAAGATTAGGACCGTATGGTAATGACAATTCTGATGTTGGATATGGCTCAGGATCGGGATCAGCAAGTTCAGCAGCATCAGCAGCAGCAGCAGCTGCAGCTTCGGCAGGTGGAAGCCCTGGAAGAGGATCAAATGGCGTTAACGGAAACCAGGGTGGATATAACTCAGAATACGGATCAGCAGGTTCAGCAGCAGCAGCAGCTGGACGGTCAGGAGCAGGACCAGGTGGTCTTTACGGATCTGACAGTTCTTCTTCGTCAAGCTCTTATTCATCAAGCGTTTCCACATCTGGCCCGAACAGAGGTCCAAGTGTCATTATAATCGAAGGAAACGGAAATGAGTCTGGCAGTTCAGCTTCAGCTTCAGCAGCAGCAGCAGCAGCAGCTGGAGGATCAGCAGCTGGAACATCTGAAAGAGGATCAAATGGAATTTACGGAAACGAAGGTGGATATGACTCAGGATCGGGGGCAGCAAGTTCAACAGCAGCAGCAGCAGCTGGAGTATCAGCAGCTGGAAGATCTGGAAGAGGATCAAATGGAATTTACGGAAACGAGGGTGGATATAGCTCAGGATCGGGATTAGCAGGTTCAACAGCAGCAGCAGCTCGACCGTCAGGTTCAGGACTAGGTGGCCTTTACGGATCTGAGGAACTATATGGTTTTGGTCCTTCAAGATTAGGACCGTATGGTAATGACAATTCTGATGTTGGATATGGCTCAGGATCGGGATCAGCAAGTTCAGCAGCATCAGCAGCAGCAGCAGCTGCAGGTTTAACAGCTGGAATAACTGGAAGAGGACCAAATGGCGTTTACGGAAACCAGGGTGGATATAACTCAGAATACGGATCAGCAGGTTCAGCAGCAGCAGCAGGTGGACGGCCAGGAGCAGGACCAGGTGGTCTTTACGGATCTGACAGTTCTTCTTCATCAAGCTCTTATTCATCAAGCGTTTCCACATCTGGCCCGAACGGAGGTCCAAGTGTCATTATAATCGAAGGAAACGGAAATGAGTCTGGCAGTTCAGCTTCAGCAGCAGCAGCAGCAGCAGCAGCAGCAGCTAGTCAGTCAAGTTTAGGACTAGATGGCCTTTACGGATCTGAGGAACGATATGGTTTTGGTCCTTCAAGATTAGGACCGTATGGTAATGACAATTCTGATGTTGGATATGGCTCAGGATCGGGATCAGCAAGTTCAGCAGCATCAGCAGCAGCAGCAGCTGGACGGTCAGGAGCAGGACCAGGTGGTCTTTACGGATCTGACAGTTCTTCTTCATCAAGCTCTTATTCATCAAGCGTTTCCACATCTGGCCCGAACGGAGGTCCAAGTGTCATTATAATCGAAGGAAACGGAAATGAGTCTGGCAGTTCAGCTTCAGCAGCAGCAGCAGCAGCAGCAGCAGCAGCTAGTCAGTCAAGTTTAGGACTAGATGGCCTTTACGGATCTGAGGAACGATATGGTTTTGGTCCTTCAAGATTAGGACCGTATGGTAATGACAATTCTGATGTTGGATATGGCTCAGGATCGGGATCAGCAAGTTCAGCAGCATCAGCAGCAGCAGCAGCTGCAGCTTCGGCAGGTGGAAGCCCTGGAAGAGGATCAAATGGCGTTAACGGAAACCAGGGTGGATATAACTCAGAATACGGATCAGCAGGTTCAGCAGCAGCAGCAGCTGGATGGTCAGGAGCAGGACCAGGTGGTCTTTACGGATCTGACAGTTCTTCTTCGTCAAGCTCTTATTCATCAAGCGTTTCCACATCTGGCCCGAACAGAGGTCCAAGTGTCATTATAATCGAAGGAAACGGAAATGAGTCTGGCAGTTCAGCTTCAGCTTCAGCAGCAGCAGCAGCAGCAGCTGGAAGATCAGCAGCTGGAAGATCAGAAAGAGGATCAAATGGAATTTACGGAAACGAAGGTGGATATGACTCAGGATCGGGGGCAGCAAGTTCAACAGCAGCAGCAGCAGCTGGAGTATCAGCAGCTGGAAGATCTGGAAGAGGATCAAATGGAATTTACGGAAACGAGGGTGGATATAGCTCAGGATCGGGATCAGCAGGTTCAACAGCAGCAGTAGCTCGACCGTCAGGTTCAGGACTAGGTGGCCTTTACGGATCTGAGGAACGATATGGTTTTGGTCCTTCAAGATTAGGACCGTATGGTAATGACAATTCTGATGTTGGATATGGCTCAGGATCGGGATCAGCAAGTTCAGCAGCATCAGCAGCAGCAGCAGCTGCAGCTTCGGCAGGTGGAAGCCCTGGAAGAGGATCAAATGGCGTTAACGGAAACCAGGGTGGATATAACTCAGAATACGGATCAGCAGGTTCAGCAGCAGCAGCAGCTGGACGGTCAGGAGCAGGACCAGGTGGTCTTTACGGATCTGACAGTTCTTCTTCGTCAAGCTCTTATTCATCAAGCGTTTCCACATCTGGCCCGAACAGAGGTCCAAGTGTCATTATAATCGAAGGAAACGGAAATGAGTCTGGCAGTTCAGCTTCAGCTTCAGCAGCAGCAGCAGCAGCAGCTGGAGGATCAGCAGCTGGAACATCTGAAAGAGGATCAAATGGAATTTACGGAAACGAAGGTGGATATGACTCAGGATCGGGGGCAGCAAGTTCAACAGCAGCAGCAGCAGCTGGAGTATCAGCAGCTGGAAGATCTGGAAGAGGATCAAATGGAATTTACGGAAACGAGGGTGGATATAGCTCAGGATCGGGATCAGCAGGTTCAACAGCAGCAGCAGCTCGACCGTCAGGTTCAGGACTAGGTGGCCTTTACGGATCTGAGGAACGATATGGTTTTGGTCCTTCAAGATTAGGACCGTATGGTAATGACAATTCTGATGTTGGATATGGCTCAGGATCGGGATCAGCAAGTTCAGCAGCATCAGCAGCAGCAGCAGCTGCAGGTTTAACAGCTGGAATAACTGGAAGAGGACCAAATGGCGTTTACGGAAACCAGGGTGGATATAACTCAGAATACGGATCAGCAGGTTCAGCAGCAGCAGCAGGTGGACGGCCAGGAGCAGGACCAGGTGGTCTTTACGGATCTGACAGTTCTTCTTCATCAAGCTCTTATTCATCAAGCGTTTCCACATCTGGCCCGAACGGAGGTCCAAGTGTCATTATAATCGAAGGAAACGGAAATGAGTCTGGCAGTTCAGCTTCAGCAGCAGCAGCAGCAGCAGCAGCAGCAGCTAGTCAGTCAAGTTTAGGACTAGATGGCCTTTACGGATCTGAGGAACGATATGGTTTTGGTCCTTCAAGATTAGGACCGTATGGTAATGACAATTCTGATGTTGGATATGGCTCAGGATCGGGATCAGCAAGTTCAGCAGCATCAGCAGCAGCAGCAGCTGGACGGTCAGGAGCAGGACCAGGTGGTCTTTACGGATCTGACAGTTCTTCTTCATCAAGCTCTTATTCATCAAGCGTTTCCACATCTGGCCCGAACGGAGGTCCAAGTGTCATTATAATCGAAGGAAACGGAAATGAGTCTGGCAGTTCAGCTTCAGCAGCAGCAGCAGCAGCAGCAGCAGCAGCTAGTCAGTCAAGTTTAGGACTAGATGGCCTTTACGGATCTGAGGAACGATATGGTTTTGGTCCTTCAAGATTAGGACCGTATGGTAATGACAATTCTGATGTTGGATATGGCTCAGGATCGGGATCAGCAAGTTCAGCAGCATCAGCAGCAGCAGCAGCTGGACGGTCAGGAGCAGGACCAGGTGGTCTTTACGGATCTGACAGTTCTTCTTCATCAAGCTCTTATTCATCAAGCGTTTCCACATCTGGCCCGAACGGAGGTCCAAGTGTCATTATAATCGAAGGAAACGGAAATGAGTCTGGAAGTTCAGCTTCAGCTTCAGCAGCAGCAGCAGCAGCAGCAGCAGCTAGTCAGCCAAGTTCAGGACAAGGTGGCCTTTACGGATCTGAGGAACGATATGGTTTTGGTCCTTCAAGATTAGGACCGTATGGTAATGACAATTCTGATGTTGGATATGGCTCAGGATCGGGATCAGCAAGTTCAGCAGCATCAGCAGCAGCAGCAGCTGGACGGTCAGGAGCAAGACCAGGTGGTCTTTACGGATCTGACAGTTCTTCTTCATCGACCTCTTATTCATCAAGCGTTTCCACATCTGGCCCGAACGGAGGTCCAAGTGTCATTATAATCGAAGGAAACGGAAATGAGTCTGGAAGTTCAGCTTCAGCTTCAGCAGCAGCAGCAGCAGCAGCAGCAGCTAGTCAGCCAAGTTCAGGACTAGGTGGCCTTTACGGATCTGAGGAACGATATGGTTTTGGTCCTTCAAGATTAGGACCGTATGGTAATGACAATTCTGATGTTGGATATGGCTCAGGATCGGGATCAGCAAGTTCAGCAGCATCAACAGCAGCAGCTGCAGGTTCGGTTGTTGGAAGTCCTGGAAGAGGAACAAATGGCGTTTACGGAGGCCAGGATGGATATGGCCCAGGATCGGAATCAGCAAGTTCAGCAGCAGCAGCCAAAGCAGATTCAACTTCAGGAGGTGGTTTTGAAGAAATCATCATTATAGAAAATGGTGGATCACTGTCAACATCCAGTTCGTCGTCTGTGAGCCAAGAATCCTACGCCCCATATGGGCCAGGTGCTACTAGTGGCTCATCTGCAGCCGCTGGAGCAAGCAGTTCAGCTGGTGGTCGGTCTGGAGGTTCTGCCTCAGGTGCAAGAGGTCGTAAGAACTGCCGCGGTAGCTGCATCGCCCGTGGTCAGCTATTTGTGAAGTACGGTACTCGCCGCTCCCCATGCACTACTTGCTAGTTTCTTTATTCTATTATTTTGTTTGTTTCTTTTGTCTGGATACATCTTTTGGTTTTTATAAGTAAATAAATCTTGGCATTTTACCTCGTATTTTGTATACAACCCTATATTTGGCTTTTCTTATTTAACAAGCCACCTGCTTCGCATGGTTTTTACGACTTGACAAAAGATCGAGATTTCTTAGTTATATGTAACTTTTAATACTCACGTACTATACACATAAACCTTCTGGAAGAAATTGTCTAAACGATGGTTAAAACCTATTCAAAATCTTTTGCGTGGCTTAGAAGAGCAATGCGGACATACAGACAAACATGAAAAGCGACTTTAATTTATAATAATTATGTTTATAAAGATTGTTATTTTAAGAATACAAGGAACATGTTTATTGGACACTTTTATACACGTACTAATACGAACACCTTTTGACAAAGATTTAATATATTGGGAAAGCCTTAAAGCAGGCTTTCCCAATATATTAAATCTTTCATTGATTTTAACATAATTAGCACTACAATTAATACTGCAACGCTCTTTCGGAATTAATGGAAATGCACTCAATTGTGCTAATGTATTATTTTTAAAGTATCTTACCAGTGATCGGGCAAAAATCTGTTTTGACACCACCTGCTCGATAATGACAAATTATATGTCATACAAACCTAACTGAAAAGTAAGTCATTAAAGCCCTAGGCTCTAGCCAGGCAATAATATTGTCCTGAATTTTACTCCAGCCCACTTGTCAATAATGTGATTTGAATTTGTGCGAGCTGGCACACATTCAGCGAAGAATCACGGCACACCGGTTGTGGTTGATGGCAAGGGCTTAAAGTGAGCCGTCATTTCACCTAATTATGCTCAGGATTCACAGCTTACTTCACCTTAGGTTTTACGCTGAGTTTCTACTGAATAACAGAATAGTTCTGTGTTCAGTATTGGACCCCTTTCGAATGACTGATGATGATGAATTCAAGATCTGTTGATCTGTGAAAGTAACATGATTTTACCGAATGCAAAAACTGAAAAACAACCAGTCTTACAAGGGATATCCAACTACCCAGTTACTGGGTTATGGAGGTTAGATAGGCAGTCGCTCCTTGTAAAATACTGGTATTCAGCTGCATCCGGTGAGACTGGACGCCGAGCCCAACATAGTTGGGAAAAAGGCTAGGCTGATTGATTTAATCCATAAATTACACAATGTAACAATTAATTGGTTTTACTTGTCATTATAAACCAATATCGAACATAGATAAAGTCTTCATTATCATGGGTGAGAATAGCAGTACGCAAAAACAGATGTTGGCATGTTTACACTCACGTAACAACACTACAGTTACAATGTCTCAATCAGACTTTAATTTAACTTATTGTTATAAATCGCGGTTTAACTATAACATTGTTACTTGAATAGGTGTTGTGTCTTTCTTAGCAAATATTTGTTAAAAAATACATTTGTTTTGAAGTATCTTTACGTCAATGCTAGGCTAGGTTTTTGATATAAAAAGGTCAGAAAATGTTGTATCGACATCAGTCCGGTTCCAACTCTCAATCAAGATGGGAGGACCAACCTTCGTGATCCTTTGCTGCGCTTTGCAGGTAAGCACACTATTATTTTCATACTATCTGTACACCTTTGTTTTGTCTTATAACTTTAAAAAATGCACGTCCAGTGTCACAATACCGCCATCGCCATCCGAACCGACAACCGTCTTCTAATATTGAATTTTGATATGTATAATAATTTATGTTATGCTACTGTAAAAATACAATTATTAAAAAAACATGGTTTATGAATCGAAGGATTGTAATATTTTGGACTTAACAAGAGTTTGCCATCTAGATTTGTAAAATAAAAAAAACGATTTTAAGATTGCGAGTTATAAACAAATAAAATATTTAGGCTTATTAAATAAAAACTAGGTAACTGAAAATACTCGTTAATATATTTTGGTGTTAAATAAAACTACTGATTTGTTTTTTTTAACGGGCAACACTGATCTTGTTAAATTCCCAGCACGAATTAAAAAAATATGTTCAGTGACTGACTCACTTACACTAATCCAAAACTTACTATTTTGTTTCTATCGAAAAACGAAGATACCTAATAAGTTCCATAGAGCAGCGGTTCTCAAACTTTTGTGGCGACGGATTCCTTTTGGAAAACGAAATATTTGACGAAGCCCTGAAATAATGAAAACCTGTTTTTATGTGTATTCGTCATTTATAATAATATTAATAATACCTGCTCCCGACACCGGCGGACCTCTATTTTTTAATGTTTTTTTTAGGTTTTTAAAAAAATATTTAAAAATGTAAATATATAAGAAACTAAATAAATAAACGAAATATAATACTTGGAATTAACATCTAATGGGTATGTCATAGATTTTACTTTTCATCAATTGTTTTTATGTCAAGCTTGATTGAAGAGAGTTGAAGCTGCCTGACAGGTTCGGCATTTTGTAACTGCATAGGTTGAGTTGAGAATCCAGTTCAAATAGCGAGTTAATAACCTCACTTCTGTATGGAGCAGTAGTATTTGATGTGTGCTGCTTTAATCTTCACACAATATTGAAAGCAATCGGGATTGCAGTGGACATGCAAGATTTGACGAAATTATGACTTTTACCGCTTCGTTAAGAAATAATTTCAGATTTGGCGGCATTTGATTAAACGCTTGTCTTAGATGTAGGATACAATGGAGATACAATAGGGAATATTTATGTTTTTTTTTCACTGTATCGGTAATATTCAGTAATATAAACCCAACAAAAGTATTAAAAGTTACATTGAAATACTGTTAGTTGCTTGTTTTTTTGAATCTCCAACAAAGTGTTTCTGTAGCGGTCACGATGATGTGACGTCATTTACCACGTTACTGCTTTATTTACATGTAGGTATCTGTTTTTGAACGTTTTTTAGCCCCAAATCTTATACATTAAATTATGTTTTGTGCTTTCCTCATCTTTATCCTCATATTTCCCGGTTGGGCCCACAGACATCGAGAGAGAAGGAGCCAAGGTTTAATCAGTGCCGAAGGGAGGGTGTTGCTGAAGCTGTCGCGGATGAAGTCGAGTAGAACTACAAATTTTAATGCCCGTTTCCACCGATATCCCCTAATATTAGGTCCCGGGGACCCAATACTACCACCTACGGGAGCCTTAACTTAAAAGCTCCCCCAAACTAGCCCCTAAATTTAATTTCGTTTCACCATCATTTTTGTCATCTAACTAGGGGGATACATAATGTATGTATATGTAGTTAGATGATTTTTTTTTTTTATAAGGTTTTTTTTTTAATAATAGTGACTAGTTCGTCTTTGAACATAACGATACTTAGAAACAAGATAGTTTTTTTTATAAAATTCTATAAAATATACACATATTATGCATACAGTTATTAATAAATCATGTTTTGGTGGCAATAAAAAGTATGATTTCATTCACATTTTTACCCGAATACGGCGAAAAAAAAGGAGGGTTATGATTTTGACCGGTATGTATGTATGTATGAATGTTCATCTGTTCCCTCCTATCTTCTAAACCACTCATCACAATTTGACAAATGAGGTATCATTGGAAGCGTCTTGATCGTCCGCTGGTTATAGGCTGTGACGTCACATTAAATTAAAAATGGCGCCCTCTAGAAGTCATAAAGTAATGGACCAAAAAACAAATTTTTTTAATCATACCTTGTTGGGTATCAAATGAAAGGGCTTAGTGAGAACATTTTAAAAATATTTTTATATATTATAATAAATCCAAAAAAAAAAAGTTGTTTATACTCAAACCCAACTACGACTAAAAAGGCATAAACTAGACACCACAGACATGCAAATTAGAAATTCGGAGTCACACGTGTTAGGGAATCGAACAGATTACGCTGACTCCGGATTTTTAATTCGCATGTCTGTGGTGTCTTGTTTATACCTTTTTAATCGTAGTTGGGTTTTAGTTTTTATTACTTTAATTTTTCGTTATTACTACTTACTGCCGTGATTCTTTTCACATATCCAAAAACAACCATTTAGCTGATAGGGGGGGGGAGGTATACTTGCATCTAACAAAGACTAGCATTTTAACAACCTTTCAAACGACACCCCACAACATGTGATAGACGAGAAAAACACAGTCTTTAAGTGCAGGTGAGGTAGGTACCCTAAAAAAAATATTGATTTTATTTTACCAATTTGTGACATATGATTAATATAATTATGTAAGCCAAGTTATAGCTTTCTAGTACTAAACTACCGAGCTAAGCCGCGAACAGGCAGCAGTCAGAGACGGACATAAGCGTTCCTTTTAAACATGCTTTTAATGAACTAAAATGTACTAATAAATCTTACGTAAACATAGAATTTTTATATTTTTTTAAAAGCTTATCTACGTATAAGTGTAAGAACGACATTTACATCTCAAGCTTTACGAAAATACTATGGTTCTATATTTATGTACATAAGTTTTTTTTTGTACATTTTAATTCATTAAAAGCTTGTTTTTAAAAAGATTCTTACTATTTTATTTAGTAGGTACTTTTTTAGCATCTGAATTTGATTAAATACCTATCTGTTTTTCTATCACCTTCACAAATCCAACGAGCCCAACACTACAGGGCTATCTAGTAAGTTCGAGGAGTTCCTGTGGCCACCTGTCGCCTCTAATCAGAACCTGGACTACACCTTTGGCTATAGTTTTTGCCAAGACAAAACAAACGAACCCATACATAAAGAGGCTATCTTGTTTAGTTGAGGAAATCCTACGGCGAGCTTCCAGCTCCATCATCTGATCCTGGACTACACTTTAAGATAACGCACCTACTTGTCAAAACAAACTAACTAGTGTAATAGTACTTGTCAAATACCTTGTTTGAATGGACAACTCCTGGCCTCCATCATCAGACTCTGGACACCACTTGGGCTATAGTTCTTGTCAAGACAAAACCAACGAGTTCAAACTCAACGACGCTATCTTATTTAGTTGAGGAGTTCCTATAGCCATCTTCTGGCTCTATAATCAGACCAGGTCCATGGTATTTAATTACAAAAAAATGTCTCCGTAGTTATATAGGTAGGTGTGCTAAGTTTCAGCTCAATCGAATTCCAGGAAGTGCTTGACAAATGGATGACAATTGGAGTAACTGGAACAAACGAAGCAAGCTAATATAAACACACACACACACACACACACACTCCCGCCTGTAATCCTCGAAGGGTTACGCAGAGGTGTATATATAGTAACACTCACATTTCGCCACTTATGTTAATGTCCCAGGTAATAGGGGGCGAGCATATTGCCATCAACCGGACACTAATCGAGACTCCGGGCTGCTACTGAGGAATTCCTAATGGAAAAAACCCAATAACACTGCCCGACCCGGGAATCGAACCCAGAACCTCTTGCTAAGCAGTAGTGCTACCACTAGACCAACGAGGCATTCGAGGCGAGTTAAAAAAAAGCTTGTAAAAATACCACGTAAAGGGTCTTTTTTTAAGTTTTTTTAAATTTTATTTTTTGTGCTACTGATAAAACTACAGTAGTACAAAGTAGTAGTACTTATTCATAGTATCAGGAAATTCTAATTCCAATAAATACAACACATACCACAAAACCGTGTTTATCAGTTGTTTAGCCTAAACATCGTTTATCTGACATTAAACACGCGTTGAACAAGTGTCTAAGTTTTTGTGGTAAGGCCTTGAAGATTTACCTATCCGAAAAAAGACAGTTTCATCAAAACTTTCGAAGTAGTTTGGTCGTGTCCGATAAACAGTATGTTAACTAACGAAGTTCGTTCCCGTTAGCCCGCAATAGTATAGCGACCATACTATTCACTAGGAGTGAGGCGTATTTATCGTCACAGATAGAAATCATAGATATTATAAAATAGCAGATAGCAATTGCTCCTAACGATAAAAAATATCTGTTACTTAAAATCACAGATCCTCAAGACTGTTACTGTTAAAACTTCGAATACGATTTTCGACTTTAACGAAAAGAAATAAAGAAGATATTCAATTGAGTCAATACGTATTTATCGTCTGTACAAAAATCACAGGCTGTGATTTTATAACAGATAGATACGATTTTCGACTTTAAATCAAAAGAAATAAAGATGATATTCGATTGAGATACGTATTTATCAAAAATCACAGGCTGTGATTTAATAACAGATATTTGGATCTGTTATTTTTTTGTCAGAGTCACAGTGATCACAGATATCGTGTTTCACCTGTTACAACCCATCTCTACATTCACAAAATATATGAAATTGATACGTTAAAGAAACACTCTGCACACGCACACTTGTAGACAAATGCGACAAGTGTTCGTGTACAGAGTGTATCTTTTAATGAATATTTTATATTATTTCTTTTGTGAATATTTTACTACAAGTACATATTTGTATTTAATGTTTTTTTTTCATTTTGGACGCTATTCTATTGCAGGTTAACGGGAACGCCCTTTGTATATAGATAATATCATCATCTGCCTAGCCTTTTCCCAACTATGTTGGGGTCGGCTTCCAGTCTAACCGGATGCAGCTGAATATCAGTATTTCACATGGAGCGACTGCCTATCTGACCTCCACAACCCAGTAACTGGGTAATACGATACCCCGTGGTCAGACTGGTTGTCAGACTTTCCTGCTTCTGACGACTCGTAACGACTGTCAAAGATCCACAAATGACAGCCGGGACCAACGGCTTAACGTGCTTTCCGAGGCACGAAGGAGTCTCGATATGTGAAAATGGTCACCCATCCACGGACCAACCCCGGAAAGCGTAGCTTAACCCGATGGATCGACCTGAGCGGCTGTTATTACTTAGCCACGAGCTCCTCCCTTTTTTCGGCTCGAGCCCTTTGTTAGATAACATATTGTATTTTTGGTCTACGGCTGTTATATACCGTGGGTTTATATTAGTAACTATCCATTTTCGTTGCTTGAGAGATGAATTACGTATATTCTGGTTTATGGGGCCACAGTTCGACCACGTTTTGGGGACCTTTTAACCTTTTCAGTCTCACGAAACCACCTTCTAACAGTAACCATTCTTAGTCCAAGGGATCCCCCCTTGGACTTAGGGGATGTCGGGGAAACCGGGCACAAGTCCTACATCCTCGAGGTACCCGCTCTGCAAAAGGCTGTCCTTAGCCCCGAATTTAGCCCCGCGCGCGGCGGGTGTTGCTTGTAGATGTTACAGGGAAGCATGGCCAAACCAAAGCCAATCTGCCTAGCCTTTTCCCAATTATGCTGGGGTCGGCTTCCAGTCTAAACGTATGCAGCTGAATACCAGTATTTCACATGGAGCGACTGCCTATCTGATCTCCACAGCCCAGTAACTGGGTAATACGACACCCCTTGGTAAGACTGCTTGTCAGACTTTCGGGGTTTTGACAACCTATAACGACTAACATGATCCACGAATGACAGCCTGGACCAACGGCCTAACGTGCTTTCCGAGCCACGGAGGAGTCTCGATATGAAAAGATGGTCACCCATCCACTGACTAACTCTGGCAAGCGTAGCTTAACCTAATGGATCAACCCGTGTTGCTGTTAATACTCAGCCACGAGCTCTTCCAAATCCAAATGTGATAACCCAACTCTAGTTTCAGATGTATCTAGTTTGTCAGAAATATTTTATTGCAACAGGGCCATCAACAATGATACAGAATTTCAAAAGCAATTAAAAAAATAAAGATTCCAATTTCTTTTTTCTTTATGTATCATTATAACTAAAAAAAATATTTACAAAAAAAAATGGATTAAAAAAAAAGCATTAAAAAATGAAAAATTAATAAATTTCTTAATTTAATTTCGGAAGTCGGTGTCTTTGCTTTTCAATTTTCGTTTTTTGCCACCGACTTCCGAAATTAATAGTTATTTGATAAGCAAGGCTGCAAAGTTGTTTTTTAGCGCGTGTACTTGTATTGAATGCTGAGCGTTGCGAGGGTTTCAAAGGTACCAGACGCAGAATAGCTTTGCTGCCGAGCGAAACGCACAACTTTTCACCTCACTACAGCGACGAAAATGCTAGGTGTCCATGTCCATGCATTGAACATAATGTACGCTTTTATGTACTTTTCGCGCAATTTTTCTGGAAGAAAGCTCAATTCAGCATTATTGTATTGTCAGTGGACCCGGCGTTATAGAAAATGATTGAATAGAAAGGTTCGAATTTAGTTTCTAAATTTTTTTTCTTTCTACGCTAGCCTATAAAATGCACTTTTGCACTCAGATTTCGAATGATAAACAAATCTTTCCGAGCTTGTGAGCTAAGTTCATGTAAGTGCATCATCATAATTTTCACCCCGTTAGGGGTAAACCCATTAGGGTTTGTAATGTGTATTAACACATTATTATTTATTTTTGGTTTTAAGTATAAATACTGAGTTTCGAGTTAATCGGACAGCACGTTAAAATTCTTCTATCCAAACTTTGACACCCCCCAATATTCGTTTAGGGGGTAGTTTATAGAAACTAAAAATGACAAACTTTATAATTTACTTA
Source organism: Lithophane socia (assembly GCA_947522985.1). Classification (NCBI taxonomy): domain Eukaryota; kingdom Metazoa; phylum Arthropoda; class Insecta; order Lepidoptera; family Noctuidae; genus Lithophane; species Lithophane socia. The sequence continues at coordinate 4,871,725 of OX383270.1, read as the reverse complement.
GATAAGTATTCGTTCCAAGTTTCAAGTCTATGAACTCAAGGAATACGATTTTTCGTACAAACGAAATCCCCTGATTTCAGCCTCTTAGGGGTGGAATTTCGAAAAGTTTCTTAGTGGAAACTTACTCTTCATAAAGAACACACCTTCCAAATTTCATGTCTCTAGGACCAGCGGTTTAGGGTGTGCGTTGATATCTCAGTCACCATTGCCTTTTATATAAGTATACTAGCACTATGCCCGCGACTTCGTTCGCGTGTATTTCGTACTTTGCCCTAAGAACTTCAGCAACCCCTCCACCCCCTTTGAAAGATAGTTTTCGAAATTCATATTTACGACTTTATTACCCTTTTACACCCCGTTAGCGGCAGATTTTTGAGAAACCCCGAACCACGTACTTTTTTTATTTTTTGTTTTAAGTATTAGTATCGTACCAAGTTTCGAGTTTTTCCAACAGCGCGTTAAATTTTTTATTTACTTTGACACCCCGCGATTTCTATAAACTCGAGGAATAAGATTTTTAATACAAACGAAATTCCCCCTTTCACCTCTTTTAAGGTCGAATTTCCAAAAACCCTTTCTTCGTGGGTGCCCACGTCCTAATAACTACCTGTGCGCCAAATTTCAGCCCAATCCATTCAGTGGTTTAAGCTGTCCTATAAACTACCCCTTTTCACCTCGTTAGGGGTAGATTTTTGAAAAACACTGTTACACATTATTCTTTATGTTTGATTTTAAGTTTAAATACTGAGTTTCGAGTTAATCGGACCGCGCGCGCGTTTAAATTTTTCTATACCAACTTTGACACCCCCCAATCCCCGTTTAGGGGGTAGTTTAGAAAAACTAAAAATGGCAAATATTATCATTTACTTAGATTAATATTCGTGCCAAGTTTCAAATCTATTAACTCAAGGAATGAGATTTTACGTACAAACATAATCCCCCCTTTTTACCCCCTTAAAGGTCGAATTTCCAAAAACCCGTTCTTAGTGCGCGTATACGTCATAATAACTATCTATATGCCAAATTTCAGCCCAATCCGTTCAGTGGTTTGAGCTGTGCGTTGATAGATCGGTCAATCAGTCACCCTTGTGTTTATATAGATATAAAATATAGATAGACTAGTGCTGTTGCCCGCGACTTCGTCCGCGATCCAGTATGAAAAGTAGCCTATGTGCGATATTTCACCCAAACCCGTTCAGCTGTTTTAGCGTGAAACCGTAACAAACAAACAAACTCACTGTCAAATTAATATTAATTAGGATAGCACTTTGCCCGCGACTTCGTCCGCGTGGATTTCATACTATCCTCTAAAAACTTCAACTCCACCCTCTTTGAAAGATAGTTTTCGAAAATTAATATCCCCGTATACGGGGTACTTAGTATAGAAAAACCAAAAAATTACAAACATATTCATTTACTTAGATAAGTATTCGTGGCAAGTTTCCAGGTCTATAAACTCAAGGAATAAGATTTTCAAATTCACCCCTGTATTGGTCGAATTTCCAAAAACCCTTTCTTAGTGGATGCCTACGTCACATTAACTATCTGTGTGCCAAATCTCACCCCAATCCATCCCATTCCGTGGTTTGAGCTGTGATATAGACTACCCCTTTTCACCCCGTTAGGGATAGGTTTTTGAAAATCTCTGTTATACATTATTGTTTATTTTTGGTTTTAAGTATAAATACTGAGTTTCGAGTTTAATCGGACCGCGCGTTAAAATTCTTCTATCCAAACTGACAGCCCCCAATCCTCGTTTAGGGGGTAGTTTAGAAAAACTAAATATTAAAAACTTTATAATTTACTTAGATACGTATTCGTGCCAAGTTTCAAGTCTATTAACTCAACGAATAAGATTTTTCATACAAAGAAGAATGGCGGGCTATTATGGAATATTTGTACCGTTGTTTTTATATTTAGTAGATAGATAATATCATCAATAAATAAAATAAATAAATAAAAAGCCTTTTATTTCTTGCTTGTACTCAGTTTTGCAATGTTTTTAATATCATCAATAAATGGAGTATAAATTATTTTTAGAAGTTAGGGTTCAAAAGTTATTTTAGTTTGTTTTATGTATGAGAGGTTACATTTTGAGGTGGGTAGGTAGGTATATTGTAAGATGACAGTTGACTGTCAATGTGGTTGTTTACAAACTAAAACGTTACCTACTTAGTCACTATTATTCTTTTTAATTTGTATTCCTCATATAAGTTGATCCTGTCGACGTTACGAACAGCAAAGATGTTCACAGAGTTTTATAGACTATTCCTAACAATCTCTTATTTATCATCATGGGTATCAGTCTACGAAAATGCATTCATATTTAACGTAAATAAGGATGTCACTTTAAGATGCATTTCCACACTATCCCTTTTATTACAAGTAATACAACAAACCGATACAAATAATCTAAATGTTTCTAGATTTTAGAACTTTTTGTGTGAGCTGCAATTATAAATACGTAAAAAGAACTACTTTAAGGTCCTTTATAAGTGCTCAATGTCTTAAACCGAAACACCAACTAAAGTTGGCGATAAAATATCTGCCGTTCTCCTGTGCCCCCATTTTTCACCCCCTGAGGGGTAGAATTTCGGAAAATCCTAATTTATGCTCGGATGCTTACGTCATTCAAAGAACACACCATCCAAGTTTCAGGTCTCTACGATCAGCGGTTTAGGCTGTGTGTTGATCCGTCAGTCAGTCATTCAGGGCAAAGCATTTTATATGTATAGATTTTTTTTCACCACCCTACCTAACTCAGATTTGGTTAAACAGTAAACATTAGTTTTATTATATGACGATGAGAGTTTGTTGACGGCAATCATCGGAAGCTCTCTTCCTAGGAGTGAAATCTTACTCTTTATAGGGTAAGAAAAGTAGTAGCTTTTTTTCCCCCTTCTACCATACACATATCGATACATGACTTTTTTATTTATTTCGAATAACCAAATATTTAACTATCATTCACAGTATGCTACCGCCAAGTTCGGAAATGAAATTGATTATACTCACCCAGAAAAGATTTCTGGTGCTCATACAACATTCTATAACAAAACTGATAGAATAGTAAAAACTGGGGAAGGATACGAGGAAATCAAAACAATCCAATCGAAAACTGAATTTGACGACCTACCACCAGGTCTGATAGATCATGACGGACTAAATCATCATGAAAAGAAGAGGGTGACGTATTTAATTGATATTGATGAAAGAGGTCATCGAACCGTTATAGAGAAAGAAGAAACAATTACAAAGATATCCGATGCGGAAGCAAATAGTTTAGTAATAGGCCCAGGATCAGGATCAGCGGCAACAGCAGCAGCAGCAGCGGCAGCTTCAGCATCAGCAAAATCAGGAACGGGACGACACCACTCACGACAAGATGCGGAGTCAGCAGCATCAGCAGCAGCAGCAGCAGCAGCAGCAGCGGCAGCGGCGGCAGCTTCAGCAGCTGGCGATGCAGGCTCGTATGATGCCGCTGACTACTACAGCTTTAGGAATGAACCCGTAGGGCCAAATGGTCCTGTTGATGGCGGCTATGGCCCAGGATCAGGATCTGCAGGTTCAGCGGCAGCAGCAGCAGCGGCAGCTTCAGCATCAGCAAAATCAGGAAAGGGAAGACACCACTCACGACCAGATGCGGAGTCAGCAGCATCAGCAGCAGCAGCAGCAGCGGCGGCGGCGGCAGCTTCAGCAGCTGGCGATGCAGGCTCGTATGATGCCGATGACTACTACAACTTTAGGAATGAATATGGACCCGTAGGGCCATTTGGTCCTGTTGATGGCGGATATGGCCCAGGATCAGGATCTGCAGGTTCAGCAGCAGCAGCAGCAGCAGCAGCAGCAGCAGCGGCAGCTTCAGCATCAGCAAAATCAGGAACGGGACGACACCACTCACGACCAGATGCGGAGTCAGCAGCATCAGCAGCAGCAGCAGCAGCAGCAGCGGCAGCGGCGGCAGCTTCAGCAGCTGGCGATGCAGGCTCGTATGATGCCGATGACTACTACAACTTTAGGAATGAATATGGACCCGTAGGGCCATTTGGTCCTGTTGATGGCGGATATGGCCCAGGATCAGGATCTGCAGGTTCAGCGGCAGCAGCAGCAGCAGCAGCAGCAGCGGCAGCTTCAGCATCAGCAAAATCAGGAACGGGACGACACCACCCACGACCAGATGCGGAGTCAGCAGCATCAGCAGCAGCAGCAGCAGCAGCAGCGGCAGCGGCGGCAGCTTCAGCAGCTGGCGATGCAGGCTCGTATGATGCCGATGACTACTACAACTTTAGGAATGAATATGGACCCGTAGGGCCATTTGGTCCTGTTGATGGCGGATATGGCCCAGGATCAGGATCTGAAGGTTCAGCGGCAGCAGCAGCGGCAGCAGCAGCAGCAGCGGCAGCTTCAGCATCAGCAAAATCAGGAACGGGACGACACAACTCACGACCAGATGCAGAGTCAGCAGCATCAGCAGCAGCAGCAGCAGCAGCAGCGGCAGCGGTGGCAGCTTCAGCAGCTGGCGATGCAGGCTCGTATGACGTCGATGACTACTACAGCTCTGAGGAAGAATATAGACCCGTAGGACCATATCGTCCTGTTGATGGCGGATATGGCCCAGGATCAGGATCTGCAGGTTCAGCGGCAGCAGCAGCAGCAGCAGCAGCAGCGGCAGCTTCAGCATCAGCAAAATCAGGAACGGGACGACACCACTCACGACCAGATGCAGAGTCAGCAGCATCAGCAGCAGCAGCAGCAGCAGCAGCGGCAGCGGCGGCAGCTTCAGCAGCTGGCGATGCAGGCTCGTATGACGTCGATGACTACTACAGCTCTGAGGAAGAATATAGACCCGTAGGACCATATCGTCCTGTTGAAGGCGGATATGGCCCAGGATCAGGATCTGCAGGTTCAGCGGCAGCAGCAGCAGCAGCAGCAGCAGCGGCAGCCTCAGCATCAGCAAAATCAGGAACGGGACGACACCACTCACGACCAGATGCGGAGGCAGCAGCATCAGCAGCAGCAGCAGCAGCAGCAGCGGCAGCGGCGGCAGCTTCAGCAGCTGGCGATGCAGGCTCGTATGATGCCGATGACTACTACAACTTTAGGAATGAATATGGACCCATAGGGCCATTTGGTCCTGTTGATGGCGGATATGGCCCAGGATCAGGATCTGCAGGTTCAGCTGCAGCAGCAGCAGCAGCAGCAGCAGCGGCAGCTTCAGCATCAGCAAAATCAGGAACGGGACGATACCACTCACGACCAGATGCGGAGTCAGCAGCATCAGCAGCAGCAGCAGCAGCAGCAGCGGCAGCGGCGGCAGCTTCAGCAGCTGGCGATACAGGCTCGTATGACGTCGATGACTACTACAGCTCTGAGGAAGAATATAGACCCGTAGGACCATATCGTCCTGTTGAAGGCGGATATGGCCCAGGATCAGGATCTGCAGGTTCAGCGGCAGCAGCAGCAGCAGCAGCGGCAGCCTCTGCATCAGCAAAATCAGGAACGGGACGACACCACTCACGACCAGATGCGGAGGCAGCAGCATCAGCAGCAGCAGCAGCAGCAGCAGCGGCAGCGGCGGCAGCTTCAGCAGCTGGCGATGCAGGCTCGTATGATGCCGATGACTACTACAACTTTAGGAATGAATATGGACCCGTAGGGCCATTTGGTCCTGTTGATGGCGGATATGGCCCAGGATCAGGATCTGCAGGTTCAGCGGCAGCAGCAGCAGCAGCAGCAGCAGCGGCAGCCTCAGCATCAGCAAAATCAGGAACGGGACGACACCACTCACGACCAGATGCGGAGTCAGCGGCATCAGCAGCAGCAGCAGCAGCAGCAGCGGCAGCGGCGGCAGCTTCAGCAGCTGGCGATGCAGGCTCGTATGATGCCGATGACTACTACAACTTTAGGAATGAATATGGACCCGTAGGGCCATTTGGTCCTGTTGATGGCGGATATGGCCCAGGATCAGGATCTGCAGGTTCAGCGGCAGCAGCAGCAGCAGCAGCAGCAGCGGCAGCTTCAGCATCAGCAAAATCAGGAACGGGACGATACCACTCACGACCAGATGCGGAGTCAGCAGCATCAGCAGCAGCAGCAGCAGCAGCAGCGGCAGCGGCGGCAGCTTCAGCAGCTGGCGATACAGGCTCGTATGACGTCGATGACTACTACAGCTCTGAGGAAGAATATAGACCCGTAGGACCATATCGTCCTGTTGAAGGCGGATATGGCCCAGGATCAGGATCTGCAGGTTCAGCGGCAGCAGCAGCAGCAGCAGCAGCAGCGGCAGCCTCAGCATCAGCAAAATCAGGAACGGGACGACACCACTCACGACCAGATGCGGAGGCAGCAGCATCAGCAGCAGCAGCAGCAGCAGCAGCGGCAGCGGCGGCAGCTTCAGCAGCTGGCGATGCAGGCTCGTATGATGCCGATGACTACTACAACTTTAGGAATGAATATGGACCTATAGGGCCATTTGGTCCTGTTGATGGCGGATATGGCCCAGGATCAGGATCTGCAGGTTCAGCGGCAGCAGTAGCAGCAGCAGCAGCAGCGGCAGCCTCAGCATCAGCAAAATCAGGAACGGGACGACACCACTCACGACCAGATGCGGAGTCAGTGGCATCAGCAGCAGCAGCAGCAGCAGCAGCGGCTGCGGCGGCAGCTTCAGCAGCTGGCGATGCAGGCTCGTATGATGCCGATGACTACTACAACTTTAGGAATGAATATGGCCCCGTAGGGCCATTTGGTCCTGTTGATGGCGGATATGGCCCAGGATCAGGATCTGCAGGTTCAGGGGCAGCAGCAGCAGCAGCAGCGGCAGCTTCAGCATCAGCAAAATCAGGAACGGGACGATACCACTCACGACCAGATGCGGAGTCAGCAGCATCAGCAGCAGCAGCAGCAGCAGCAGCGGCAGCGGCGGCAGCTTCAGCAGCTGGCGATACAGGCTCGTATGACGTCGATGACTACTACAGCTCTGAGGAAGAATATAGACCCGTAGGACCATATCGTCCTGTTGAAGGCGGATATGGCCCAGGATCAGGATCTGCAGGTTCAGCGGCAGCAGCAGCAGCAGCAGCAGCAGCGGCAGCCTCAGCATCAGCAAAATCAGGAACGGGACGACACCACTCACGACCAGATGCGGAGGCAGCAGCATCAGCAGCAGCAGCAGCAGCAGCAGCGGCAGCGGCGGCAGCTTCAGCAGCTGGCGATACAGGCTCGTATGATGCCGATGACTACTACAACTTTAGGAATGAATATGGACCCGTAGGTCCATTTGGTCCTGTTGATGGCGGATATGGCCCAGGATCAGGATCTGCAGGTTCAGCGGCAGCAGCAGCAGCAGCAGCAGCAGCGGCAGCTTCAGCATCAGCAAAATCAGGAACGGGACGATACCACTCACGACCAGATGCGGAGTCAGCAGCATCAGCAGCAGCAGCAGCAGCAGCAGCGGCAGCGGCGGCAGCTTCAGCAGCTGGTGATGCAGGCTCGTATGATGCCGATGACTACTACAACTTTAGGAATGAATATGGACCCGTAGGGCCATTTGGTCCTGTTGATGGCGGATATGGCCCAGGATCAGGATCTGCAGGTTCAGCGGCAGCAGCAGCAGCAGCAGCAGCAGCGGCAGCCTCAGCATCAGCAAAATCAGGAACGGGACGATACCACTCACGACCAGATGCGGAGTCAGCGGCATCAGCAGCAGCAGCAGCAGCAGCAGCGGCAGCGGCGGCAGCTTCAGCAGCTGGCGATGCAGGCTCGTATGATGCCGATGACTACTACAACTTTAGGAATGAATATGGACCCGTAGGGCCATTTGGTCCTGTTGATGGCGGATATGGCCCAGGATCAGGATCTGCAGGTTCAGCGGCAGCAGCAGCAGCAGCAGCAGCAGCGGCAGCTTCAGCATCAGCAAAATCAGGAACGGGACGACACCACTCACGACCAGATGCGGAGGCAGCAGCATCAGCAGCAGCAGCAGCAGCAGCAGCGGCAGCGGCGGCAGCTTCAGCAGCTGGCGATACAGGCTCGTATGATGCCGATGACTACTACAACTTTAGGAATGAATATGGACCCGTAGGTCCATTTGGTCCTGTTGATGGCGGATATGGCCCAGGATCAGGATCTGCAGGTTCAGCGGCAGCAGCAGCAGCAGCAGCAGCAGCGGCAGCTTCAGCATCAGCAAAATCAGGAACGGGACGATACCACTCACGACCAGATGCGGAGTCAGCAGCATCAGCAGCAGCAGCAGCAGCAGCAGCGGCAGCGGCGGCAGCTTCAGCAGCTGGTGATGCAGGCTCGTATGATGCCGATGACTACTACAACTTTAGGAATGAATATGGACCCGTAGGGCCATTTGGTCCTGTTGATGGCGGATATGGCCCAGGATCAGGATCTGCAGGTTCAGCGGCAGCAGCAGCAGCAGCAGCAGCAGCGGCAGCCTCAGCATCAGCAAAATCAGGAACGGGACGATACCACTCACGACCAGATGCGGAGTCAGCGGCATCAGCAGCAGCAGCAGCAGCAGCAGCGGCAGCGGCGGCAGCTTCAGCAGCTGGCGATGCAGGCTCGTATGATGCCGATGACTACTACAACTTTAGGAATGAATATGGACCCGTAGGGCCATTTGGTCCTGTTGATGGCGGATATGGCCCAGGATCAGGATCTGCAGGTTCAGCGGCAGCAGCAGCAGCAGCAGCAGCAGCGGCAGCTTCAGCATCAGCAAAATCAGGAACGGGACGATACCACTCACGACCAGATGCGGAGTCAGCAGCATCAGCAGCAGCAGCAGCAGCAGCAGCGGCAGCGGCGGCAGCTTCAGCAGCTGGCGATACAGGCTCGTATGACGTCGATGACTACTACAGCTCTGAGGAAGAATATAGACCCGTAGGACCATATCGTCCTGTTGAAGGCGGATATGGCCCAGGATCAGGATCTGCAGGTTCAGCGGCAGCAGCAGCAGCAGCAGCAGCAGCGGCAGCCTCAGCATCAGCAAAATCAGGAACGGGACGACACCACTCACGACCAGATGCGGAGGCAGCAGCATCAGCAGCAGCAGCAGCAGCAGCAGCGGCAGCGGCGGCAGCTTCAGCAGCTGGCGATGCAGGCTCGTATGATGCCGATGACTACTACAACTTTAGGAATGAATATGGACCTATAGGGCCATTTGGTCCTGTTGATGGCGGATATGGCCCAGGATCAGGATCTGCAGGTTCAGCGGCAGCAGTAGCAGCAGCAGCAGCAGCGGCAGCCTCAGCATCAGCAAAATCAGGAACGGGACGACACCACTCACGACCAGATGCGGAGTCAGCGGCATCAGCAGCAGCAGCAGCAGCAGCAGCGGCTGCGGCGGCAGCTTCAGCAGCTGGCGATGCAGGCTCGTATGATGCCGATGACTACTACAACTTTAGGAATGAATATGGCCCCGTAGGGCCATTTGGTCCTGTTGATGGCGGATATGGCCCAGGATCAGGATCTGCAGGTTCAGGGGCAGCAGCAGCAGCAGCAGCGGCAGCTTCAGCATCAGCAAAATCAGGAACGGGACGATACCACTCACGACCAGATGCGGAGTCAGCAGCATCAGCAGCAGCAGCAGCAGCAGCAGCGGCAGCGGCGGCAGCTTCAGCAGCTGGCGATACAGGCTCGTATGACGTCGATGACTACTACAGCTCTGAGGAAGAATATAGACCCGTAGGACCATATCGTCCTGTTGAAGGCGGATATGGCCCAGGATCAGGATCTGCAGGTTCAGCGGCAGCAGCAGCAGCAGCAGCAGCAGCGGCAGCCTCTGCATCAGCAAAATCAGGAACGGGACGACACCACTCACGACCAGATGCGGAGGCAGCAGCATCAGCAGCAGCAGCAGCAGCAGCAGCGGCAGCGGCGGCAGCTTCAGCAGCTGGCGATACAGGCTCGTATGATGCCGATGACTACTACAACTTTAGGAATGAATATGGACCCGTAGGTCCATTTGGTCCTGTTGATGGCGGATATGGCCCAGGATCAGGATCTGCAGGTTCAGCGGCAGCAGCAGCAGCAGCAGCAGCAGCGGCAGCTTCAGCATCAGCAAAATCAGGAACAGGACGATACCACTCACGACCAGATGCGGAGTCAGCAGCATCAGCAGCAGCAGCAGCAGCAGCAGCGGCAGCGGCGGCAGCTTCAGCAGCTGGCGATGCAGGCTCGTATGATGCCGATGACTACTACAACTTTAGGAATGAATATGGACCCGTAGGGCCATTTGGTCCTGTTGATGGCGGATATGGCCCAGGATCAGGATCTGCAGGTTCAGCGGCAGCAGCAGCAGCAGCAGCAGCAGCGGCAGCTTCAGCATCAGCAAAATCAGGAACGGGACGATACCACTCACGACCAGATGCGGAGTCAGCAGCATCAGCAGCAGCAGCAGCAGCAGCAGCGGCAGCGGCGGCAGCTTCAGCAGCTGGCGATACAGGCTCGTATGACGTCGATGACTACTACAGCTCTGAGGAAGAATATAGACCCGTAGGACCATATCGTCCTGTTGAAGGCGGATATGGCCCAGGATCAGGATCTGCAGGTTCAGCGGCAGCAGCAGCAGCAGCAGCAGCAGCGGCAGCCTCAGCATCAGCAAAATCAGGAACGGGACGACACCACTCACGACCAGATGCGGAGGCAGCAGCATCAGCAGCAGCAGCAGCAGCAGCAGCGGCAGCGGCGGCAGCTTCAGCAGCTGGCGATGCAGGCTCGTATGATGCCGATGACTACTACAACTTTAGGAATGAATATGGACCTATAGGGCCATTTGGTCCTGTTGATGGCGGATATGGCCCAGGATCAGGATCTGCAGGTTCAGCGGCAGCAGTAGCAGCAGCAGCAGCAGCGGCAGCCTCAGCATCAGCAAAATCAGGAACGGGACGACACCACTCACGACCAGATGCGGAGTCAGTGGCATCAGCAGCAGCAGCAGCAGCAGCAGCGGCTGCGGCGGCAGCTTCAGCAGCTGGCGATGCAGGCTCGTATGATGCCGATGACTACTACAACTTTAGGAATGAATATGGCCCCGTAGGGCCATTTGGTCCTGTTGATGGCGGATATGGCCCAGGATCAGGATCTGCAGGTTCAGGGGCAGCAGCAGCAGCAGCAGCGGCAGCTTCAGCATCAGCAAAATCAGGAACGGGACGATACCACTCACGACCAGATGCGGAGTCAGCAGCATCAGCAGCAGCAGCAGCAGCAGCAGCGGCAGCGGCGGCAGCTTCAGCAGCTGGCGATACAGGCTCGTATGACGTCGATGACTACTACAGCTCTGAGGAAGAATATAGACCCGTAGGACCATATCGTCCTGTTGAAGGCGGATATGGCCCAGGATCAGGATCTGCAGGTTCAGCGGCAGCAGCAGCAGCAGCAGCAGCAGCGGCAGCCTCAGCATCAGCAAAATCAGGAACGGGACGACACCACTCACGACCAGATGCGGAGGCAGCAGCATCAGCAGCAGCAGCAGCAGCAGCAGCGGCAGCGGCGGCAGCTTCAGCAGCTGGCGATACAGGCTCGTATGATGCCGATGACTACTACAACTTTAGGAATGAATATGGACCCGTAGGTCCATTTGGTCCTGTTGATGGCGGATATGGCCCAGGATCAGGATCTGCAGGTTCAGCGGCAGCAGCAGCAGCAGCAGCAGCAGCGGCAGCTTCAGCATCAGCAAAATCAGGAACGGGACGATACCACTCACGACCAGATGCGGAGTCAGCAGCATCAGCAGCAGCAGCAGCAGCAGCAGCGGCAGCGGCGGCAGCTTCAGCAGCTGGTGATGCAGGCTCGTATGATGCCGATGACTACTACAACTTTAGGAATGAATATGGACCCGTAGGGCCATTTGGTCCTGTTGATGGCGGATATGGCCCAGGATCAGGATCTGCAGGTTCAGCGGCAGCAGCAGCAGCAGCAGCAGCAGCGGCAGCCTCAGCATCAGCAAAATCAGGAACGGGACGATACCACTCACGACCAGATGCGGAGTCAGCGGCATCAGCAGCAGCAGCAGCAGCAGCAGCGGCAGCGGCGGCAGCTTCAGCAGCTGGCGATGCAGGCTCGTATGATGCCGATGACTACTACAACTTTAGGAATGAATATGGACCCGTAGGGCCATTTGGTCCTGTTGATGGCGGATATGGCCCAGGATCAGGATCTGCAGGTTCAGCGGCAGCAGCAGCAGCAGCAGCAGCAGCGGCAGCTTCAGCATCAGCAAAATCAGGAACGGGACGACACCACTCACGACCAGATGCGGAGGCAGCAGCATCAGCAGCAGCAGCAGCAGCAGCAGCGGCAGCGGCGGCAGCTTCAGCAGCTGGCGATACAGGCTCGTATGATGCCGATGACTACTACAACTTTAGGAATGAATATGGACCCGTAGGTCCATTTGGTCCTGTTGATGGCGGATATGGCCCAGGATCAGGATCTGCAGGTTCAGCGGCAGCAGCAGCAGCAGCAGCAGCAGCGGCAGCTTCAGCATCAGCAAAATCAGGAACGGGACGATACCACTCACGACCAGATGCGGAGTCAGCAGCATCAGCAGCAGCAGCAGCAGCAGCAGCGGCAGCGGCGGCAGCTTCAACAGCTGGTGATGCAGGCTCGTATGATGCCGATGACTACTACAACTTTAGGAATGAATATGGACCCGTAGGGCCATTTGGTCCTGTTGATGGCGGATATGGCCCAGGATCAGGATCTGCAGGTTCAGCGGCAGCAGCAGCAGCAGCAGCAGCAGCGGCAGCCTCAGCATCAGCAAAATCAGGAACGGGACGATACCACTCACGACCAGATGCGGAGTCAGCGGCATCAGCAGCAGCAGCAGCAGCAGCAGCGGCAGCGGCGGCAGCTTCAGCAGCTGGCGATGCAGGCTCGTATGATGCCGATGACTACTACAACTTTAGGAATGAATATGGACCCGTAGGGCCATTTGGTCCTGTTGATGGCGGATATGGCCCAGGATCAGGATCTGCAGGTTCAGCGGCAGCAGCAGCAGCAGCAGCAGCAGCGGCAGCTTCAGCATCAGCAAAATCAGGAACGGGACGATACCACTCACGACCAGATGCGGAGTCAGCAGCATCAGCAGCAGCAGCAGCAGCAGCAGCGGCAGCGGCGGCAGCTTCAGCAGCTGGCGATACAGGCTCGTATGACGTCGATGACTACTACAGCTCTGAGGAAGAATATAGACCCGTAGGACCATATCGTCCTGTTGAAGGCGGATATGGCCCAGGATCAGGATCTGCAGGTTCAGCGGCAGCAGCAGCAGCAGCAGCAGCAGCGGCAGCCTCAGCATCAGCAAAATCAGGAACGGGACGACACCACTCACGACCAGATGCGGAGGCAGCAGCATCAGCAGCAGCAGCAGCAGCAGCAGCGGCTGCGGCGGCAGCTTCAGCAGCTGGCGATGCAGGCTCGTATGATGCCGATGACTACTACAACTTTAGGAATGAATATGGCCCCGTAGGGCCATTTGGTCCTGTTGATGGCGGATATGGCCCAGGATCAGGATCTGCAGGTTCAGGGGCAGCAGCAGCAGCAGCAGCGGCAGCTTCAGCATCAGCAAAATCAGGAACGGGACGATACCACTCACGACCAGATGCGGAGTCAGCAGCATCAGCAGCAGCAGCAGCAGCAGCAGCGGCAGCGGCGGCAGCTTCAGCAGCTGGCGATACAGGCTCGTATGACGTCGATGACTACTACAGCTCTGAGGAAGAATATAGACCCGTAGGACCATATCGTCCTGTTGAAGGCGGATATGGCCCAGGATCAGGATCTGCAGGTTCAGCGGCAGCAGCAGCAGCAGCGGCAGCCTCTGCATCAGCAAAATCAGGAACGGGACGACACCACTCACGACCAGATGCGGAGGCAGCAGCATCAGCAGCAGCAGCAGCAGCAGCAGCGGCAGCGGCGGCAGCTTCAGCAGCTGGCGATACAGGCTCGTATGATGCCGATGACTACTACAACTTTAGGAATGAATATGGACCCGTAGGTCCATTTGGTCCTGTTGATGGCGGATATGGCCCAGGATCAGGATCTGCAGGTTCAGCGGCAGCAGCAGCAGCAGCAGCAGCAGCGGCAGCTTCAGCATCAGCAAAATCAGGAACAGGACGATACCACTCACGACCAGATGCGGAGTCAGCAGCATCAGCAGCAGCAGCAGCAGCAGCAGCGGCAGCGGCGGCAGCTTCAGCAGCTGGCGATGCAGGCTCGTATGATGCCGATGACTACTACAACTTTAGGAATGAATATGGACCCGTAGGGCCATTTGGTCCTGTTGATGGCGGATATGGCCCAGGATCAGGATCTGCAGGTTCAGCGGCAGCAGCAGCAGCAGCAGCAGCAGCGGCAGCTTCAGCATCAGCAAAATCAGGAACGGGACGATACCACTCACGACCAGATGCGGAGTCAGCAGCATCAGCAGCAGCAGCAGCAGCAGCAGCGGCAGCGGCGGCAGCTTCAGCAGCTGGCGATACAGGCTCGTATGACGTCGATGACTACTACAGCTCTGAGGAAGAATATAGACCCGTAGGACCATATCGTCCTGTTGAAGGCGGATATGGCCCAGGATCAGGATCTGCAGGTTCAGCGGCAGCAGCAGCAGCAGCAGCAGCAGCGGCAGCCTCAGCATCAGCAAAATCAGGAACGGGACGACACCACTCACGACCAGATGCGGAGGCAGAAGCATCAGCAGCAGCAGCAGCAGCAGCAGCGGCGGCAGCTTCAGCAGCTGGCGATGCAGGCTCGTATGATGCCGATGACTACTACAACTTTAGGAATGAATATGGACCCATAGGGCCATTTGGTCCTGTTGATGGCGGATATGGCCCAGGATCAGGATCTGCAGGTTCAGCGGCAGCAGCAGCAGCAGCAGCAGCAGCGGCAGCTTCAGCATCAGCAAAATCAGAAACGGGACGATACCACTCACGACCAGATGCGGAGTCAGCAGCATCAGCAGCAGCAGCAGCAGCAGCAGCGGCAGCGGCGGCAGCTTCAGCAGCTGGCGATACAGGCTCGTATGACGTCGATGACTACTACAGCTCTGAGGAAGAATATAGACCCGTAGGACCATATCGTCCTGTTGAAGGCGTATATGGCCCAGGATCAGGATCTGCAGGTTCAGCGGCAGCAGCAGCAGCAGCAGCAGCAGCGGCAGCCTCAGCATCAGCAAAATCAGGAACGGGACGACACCACTCACGACCAGATGCGGAGGCAGCAGCATCAGCAGCAGCAGCAGCAGCAGCAGCGGCAGCGGCGGCAGCTTCAGCAGCTGGCGATGCAGGCTCGTATGATGCCGATGACTACTACATTTTTAGGAATGAATATGGACCCATAGGGCCATTTGGTCCTGTTGATGGCGGATATGGCCCAGGATCAGGATCTGCAGGTTCAGCGGCAGCAGCAGCAGCAGCAGCAGCAGCGGCAGCCTCAGCATCAGCAAAATCAGGAACGGGACGACACCACTCACGACCAGATGCGGAGTCAGCGGCATCAGCAGCAGCAGCAGCAGCAGCAGCGGCAGCGGCGGCAGCTTCAGCAGCTGGCGATGCAGGCTCGTATGATGCCGATGACTACTACAACTTTAGGAATGAATATGGACCCGTAGGGCCATTTGGTCCTGTTGATGGCGGATATGGCCCAGGATCAGGATCTGCAGGTTCAGCGGCAGCAGCAGCAGCAGCAGCAGCAGCGGCAGCTTCAGCATCAGCAAAATCAGGAACGGGACGATACCACTCACGACCAGATGCGGAGTCAGCAGCATCAGCAGCAGCAGCAGCAGCAGCAGCGGCAGCGGCGGCAGCTTCAGCAGCTGGCGATACAGGCTCGTATGACGTCGATGACTACTACAGCTCTGAGGAAGAATATAGACCCGTAGGACCATATCGTCCTGTTGAAGGCGGATATGGCCCAGGATCAGGATCTGCAGGTTCAGCGGCAGCAGCAGCAGCAGCAGCAGCAGCGGCAGCCTCAGCATCAGCAAAATCAGGAACGGGACGACACCACTCACGACCAGATGCGGAGGCAGCAGCATCAGCAGCAGCAGCAGCAGCAGCAGCGGCAGCGGCGGCAGCTTCAGCAGCTGGCGATGCAGGCTCGTATGATGCCGATGACTACTACAACTTTAGGAATGAATATGGACCTATAGGGCCATTTGGTCCTGTTGATGGCGGATATGGCCCAGGATCAGGATCTGCAGGTTCAGCGGCAGCAGTAGCAGCAGCAGCAGCAGCGGCAGCCTCAGCATCAGCAAAATCAGGAACGGGACGACACCACTCACGACCAGATGCGGAGTCAGCGGCATCAGCAGCAGCAGCAGCAGCAGCAGCGGCTGCGGCGGCAGCTTCAGCAGCTGGCGATGCAGGCTCGTATGATGCCGATGACTACTACAACTTTAGGAATGAATATGGCCCCGTAGGGCCATTTGGTCCTGTTGATGGCGGATATGGCCCAGGATCAGGATCTGCAGGTTCAGGGGCAGCAGCAGCAGCAGCAGCGGCAGCTTCAGCATCAGCAAAATCAGGAACGGGACGATACCACTCACGACCAGATGCGGAGTCAGCAGCATCAGCAGCAGCAGCAGCAGCAGCAGCGGCAGCGGCGGCAGCTTCAGCAGCTGGCGATACAGGCTCGTATGACGTCGATGACTACTACAGCTCTGAGGAAGAATATAGACCCGTAGGACCATATCGTCCTGTTGAAGGCGGATATGGCCCAGGATCAGGATCTGCAGGTTCAGCGGCAGCAGCAGCAGCAGCAGCAGCAGCGGCAGCCTCTGCATCAGCAAAATCAGGAACGGGACGACACCACTCACGACCAGATGCGGAGGCAGCAGCATCAGCAGCAGCAGCAGCAGCAGCAGCGGCAGCGGCGGCAGCTTCAGCAGCTGGCGATACAGGCTCGTATGATGCCGATGACTACTACAACTTTAGGAATGAATATGGACCCGTAGGTCCATTTGGTCCTGTTGATGGCGGATATGGCCCAGGATCAGGATCTGCAGGTTCAGCGGCAGCAGCAGCAGCAGCAGCAGCAGCGGCAGCTTCAGCATCAGCAAAATCAGGAACAGGACGATACCACTCACGACCAGATGCGGAGTCAGCAGCATCAGCAGCAGCAGCAGCAGCAGCAGCGGCAGCGGCGGCAGCTTCAGCAGCTGGCGATGCAGGCTCGTATGATGCCGATGACTACTACAACTTTAGGAATGAATATGGCCCCGTAGGGCCATTTGGTCCTGTTGATGGCGGATATGGCCCAGGATCAGGATCTGCAGGTTCAGGGGCAGCAGCAGCAGCAGCAGCGGCAGCTTCAGCATCAGCATCAGTAAAATCAGGAACGGGACGACACCACTCACGACCAGATGCGGAGTCAGCGGCATCAGCAGCAGCAGCAGCAGCAGCAGCGGCAGCGGCGGCAGCTTCAGCAGCTGGCGATGCAGGCTCGTATGATGCCGATGACTACTACAACTTTAGGAATGAATATGGACCCGTAGGGCCATTTGGTCCTGTTGATGGCGGATATGGCCCAGGATCAGGATCTGCAGGTTCAGCGGCAGCAGCAGCAGCAGCAGCAGCAGCGGCAGCTTCAGCATCAGCAAAATCAGGAACGGGACGATACCACTCACGACCAGATGCGGAGTCAGCAGCATCAGCAGCAGCAGCAGCAGCAGCAGCGGCAGCGGCGGCAGCTTCAGCAGCTGGCGATACAGGCTCGTATGACGTCGATGACTACTACAGCTCTGAGGAAGAATATAGACCCGTAGGACCATATCGTCCTGTTGAAGGCGGATATGGCCCAGGATCAGGATCTGCAGGTTCAGCGGCAGCAGCAGCAGCAGCAGCAGCAGCGGCAGCCTCAGCATCAGCAAAATCAGGAACGGGACGACACCACTCACGACCAGATGCGGAGGCAGCAGCATCAGCAGCAGCAGCAGCAGCAGCAGCGGCAGCGGCGGCAGCTTCAGCAGCTGGCGATGCAGGCTCGTATGATGCCGATGACTACTACAACTTTAGGAATGAATATGGACCCATAGGGCCATTTGGTCCTGTTGATGGCGGATATGGCCCAGGATCAGGATCTGCAGGTTCAGCGGCAGCAGCAGCAGCAGCAGCAGCAGCGGCAGCCTCAGCATCAGCAAAATCAGGAACGGGACGACACCACTCACGACCAGATGCGGAGTCAGCGGCATCAGCAGCAGCAGCAGCAGCAGCAGCGGCAGCGGCGGCAGCTTCAGCAGCTGGCGATGCAGGCTCGTATGATGCCGATGACTACTACAACTTTAGGAATGAATATGGACCCGTAGGGCCATTTGGTCCTGTTGATGGCGGATATGGCCCAGGATCAGGATCTGCAGGTTCAGCGGCAGCAGCAGCAGCAGCAGCAGCAGCGGCAGCCTCAGCATCAGTAAAATCAGGAACGGGACGACACCACTCACGACCAGATGCGGAGTCAGCGGCATCAGCAGCAGCAGCAGCAGCAGCAGCGGCAGCGGCGGCAGCTTCAGCAGCTGGCGATGCAGGCTCGTATGATGCCGATGACTACTACAACTTTAGGAATGAATATGGACCCGTAGGGCCATTTGGTCCTGTTGATGGCGGATATGGCCCAGGATCAGGATCTGCAGGTTCAGCTGCAGCAGCAGCAGCAGCAGCATCAGCAAAATCAGGAACGGGACGATACCACTCACGACCAGATGCGGAGTCAGCAGCATCAGCAGCAGCAGCAGCAGCAGCAGCGGCAGCGGCGGCAGCTTCAGCAGCTGGCGATACAGGCTCGTATGACGTCGATGACTACTACAGCTCTGAGGAAGAATATAGACCCGTAGGGCCATTTGGTCCTGTTGATGGCGGATATGGCCCAGGATCAGGATCTGCAGGTTCAGCGGCAGCAGCAGCAGCAGCAGCAGCAGCGGCAGCCTCAGCATCAGTAAAATCAGGAACGGGACGACACCACTCACGACCAGATGCGGAGTCAGCGGCATCAGCAGCAGCAGCAGCAGCAGCAGCGGCAGCGGCGGCAGCTTCAGCAGCTGGCGATGCAGGCTCGTATGATGCCGATGACTACTACAACTTTAGGAATGAATATGGACCCGTAGGGCCATTTGGTCCTGTTGATGGCGGATATGGCCCAGGATCAGGATCTGCAGGTTCAGCGGCAGCAGCAGCAGCAGCAGCAGCAGCGGCAGCCTCAGCATCAGCAAAATCAGGAACGGGACGACACCACTCACGACCAGATGCGGAGTCAGCGGCATCAGCAGCAGCAGCAGCAGCAGCAGCGGCAGCGGCGGCAGCTTCAGCAGCTGGCGATGCAGGCTCGTATGATGCCGATGACTACTACAACTTTAGGAATGAATATGGACCCGTAGGGCCATTTGGTCCTGTTGATGGCGGATATGGCCCAGGATCAGGATCTGCAGGTTCAGCGGCAGCAGCAGCAGCAGCAGCAGCAGCGGCAGCCTCAGCATCAGCAAAATCAGGAACGGGACGACACCACTCACGACCAGATGCGGAGTCAGCGGCATCAGCAGCAGCAGCAGCAGCAGCAGCGGCAGCGGCGGCAGCTTCAGCAGCTGGCGATGCAGGCTTGTATGATGCCGATGACTACTACAACTTTAGGAATGAATATGGACCCGTAGGGCCATTTGGTCCTGTTGATGGCGGATATGGCCCAGGATCAGGATCTGCAGGTTCAGCTGCAGCAGCAGCAGCAGCAGCAGCAGCGGCAGCTTCAGCATCAGCAAAATCAGGAACGGGACGATACCACTCACGACCAGATGCGGAGTCAGCAGCATCAGCAGCAGCAGCAGCAGCAGCAGCGGCAGCGGCGGCAGCTTCAGCAGCTGGCGATACAGGCTCGTATGACGTCGATGACTACTACAGCTCTGAGGAAGAATATAGACCCGTAGGACCATATCGTCCTGTTGAAGGCGGATATGGCCCAGGATCAGGATCTGCAGGTTCAGCGGCAGCAGCAGCAGCAGCAGCAGCGGCGGCAGCCTCAGCATCAGCAAAATCAGGAACGGGACGACACCACTCACGACCAGATGCGGAGGCAGCAGCATCAGCAGCAGCAGCAGCAGCAGCAGCGGCAGCGGCGGCAGCTTCAGCAGCTGGCGATGCAGGCTCGTATGATGCCGATGATTACTACAACTTTAGGAATGAATATGGACCCGTAGGGCCATTTGGTCCTGTTGATGGCGGATATGGCCCAGGATCAGGATCTGCAGGTTCAGGGGCAGCAGCAGCAGCAGCAGCGGCAGCTTCAGCATCAGCAAAATCAGGAACGGGACGACACCACTCACGACCAGATGCGGAGTCAGCGGCATCAGCAGCAGCAGCAGCAGCAGCAGCGGCAGCGGCGGCAGCTTCAGCAGCTGGCGATGCAGGCTCGTATGATGCCGATGACTACTACAACTTTAGGAATGAATATGGACCCGTAGGGCCATTTGGTCCTGTTGATGGCGGATATGGCCCAGGATCAGGATCTGCAGGTTCAGCGGCAGCAGCAGCAGCAGCAGCAGCAGCGGCAGCTTCAGCATCAGCAAAATCAGGAACGGGACGACACCACTCACGACCAGGTGCGGAGTCAGCGGCATCAGCAGCAGCAGCAGCAGCAGCAGCGGCAGCGGCGGCAGCTTCAGCAGCTGGCGATGCAGGCTCGTATGATGCCGATGACTACTACAACTTTAGGAATGAATATGGACCCGTAGGGCCATTTGGTCCTGTTGATGGCGGATATGGCCCAGGATCAGGATCTGCAGGTTCAGCGGCAGCAGCAGCAGCAGCAGCAGCAGCGGCAGCCTCAGCATCAGCAAAATCAGGAACGGGACGACACCACTCACGACCAGATGCGGAGTCAGCGGCATCAGCAGCAGCAGCAGCAGCAGCAGCGGCAGCGGCGGCAGCTTCAGCAGCTGGCGATGCAGGCTCGTATGATGCCGATGACTACTACAACTTTAGGAATGAATATGGACCCGTAGGGCCATTTGGTCCTGTTGATGGCGGATATGGCCCAGGATCAGGATCTGCAGGTTCAGCGGCAGCAGCAGCAGCAGCAGCAGCAGCGGCAGCCTCAGCATCAGCAAAATCAGGAACGGGACGACACCACTCACGACCAGATGCGGAGTCAGCGGCATCAGCAGCAGCAGCAGCAGCAGCAGCAGCAGCGGCAGCGGCGGCAGCTTCAGCAGCTGGCGATGCAGGCTTGTATGATGCCGATGACTACTACAACTTTAGGAATGAATATGGACCCGTAGGGCCATTTGGTCCTGTTGATGGCGGATATGGCCCAGGATCAGGATCTGCAGGTTCAGCTGCAGCAGCAGCAGCAGCAGCAGCAGCGGCAGCTTCAGCATCAGCAAAATCAGGAACGGGACGATACCACTCACGACCAGATGCGGAGTCAGCAGCATCAGCAGCAGCAGCAGCAGCAGCAGCGGCAGCGGCGGCAGCTTCAGCAGCTGGCGATACAGGCTCGTATGACGTCGATGACTACTACAGCTCTGAGGAAGAATATAGACCCGTAGGACCATATCGTCCTGTTGAAGGCGGATATGGCCCAGGATCAGGATCTGCAGGTTCAGCGGCAGCAGCAGCAGCAGCAGCAGCGGCGGCAGCCTCAGCATCAGCAAAATCAGGAACGGGACGACACCACTCACGACCAGATGCGGAGGCAGCAGCATCAGCAGCAGCAGCAGCAGCAGCAGCGGCAGCGGCGGCAGCTTCAGCAGCTGGCGATGCAGGCTCGTATGATGCCGATGATTACTACAACTTTAGGAATGAATATGGACCCGTAGGGCCATTTGGTCCTGTTGATGGCGGATATGGCCCAGGATCAGGATCTGCAGGTTCAGGGGCAGCAGCAGCAGCAGCAGCGGCAGCTTCAGCATCAGCAAAATCAGGAACGGGACGACACCACTCACGACCAGATGCGGAGTCAGCGGCATCAGCAGCAGCAGCAGCAGCAGCAGCGGCAGCGGCGGCAGCTTCAGCAGCTGGCGATGCAGGCTCGTATGATGCCGATGACTACTACAACTTTAGGAATGAATATGGACCCGTAGGGCCATTTGGTCCTGTTGATGGCGGATATGGCCCAGGATCAGGATCTGCAGGTTCAGCGGCAGCAGCAGCAGCAGCAGCAGCAGCGGCAGCTTCAGCATCAGCAAAATCAGGAACGGGACGATACCACTCACGACCAGATGCGGAGTCAGCAGCATCAGCAGCAGCAGCAGCAGCAGCAGCGGCAGCGGCGGCAGCTTCAGCAGCTGGCGATACAGGCTCGTATGACGTCGATGACTACTACAGCTCTGAGGAAGAATATAGACCCGTAGGACCATATCGTCCTGTTGAAGGCGGATATGGCCCAGGATCAGGATCTGCAGGTTCAGCGGCAGCAGCAGCAGCAGCAGCAGCAGCGGCAGCCTCAGCATCAGCAAAATCAGGAACGGGACGACACCACTCACGACCAGATGCGGAGGCAGCAGCATCAGCAGCAGCAGCAGCAGCAGCAGCGGCAGCGGCGGCAGCTTCAGCAGCTGGCGATGCAGGCTCGTATGATGCCGATGACTACTACAACTTTAGGAATGAATATGGACCCATAGGGCCATTTGGTCCTGTTGATGGCGGATATGGCCCAGGATCAGGATCTGCAGGTTCAGCGGCAGCAGCAGCAGCAGCAGCAGCAGCGGCAGCCTCAGCATCAGCAAAATCAGGAACGGGACGACACCACTCACGACCAGATGCGGAGTCAGCGGCATCAGCAGCAGCAGCAGCAGCAGCAGCGGCAGCGGCGGCAGCTTCAGCAGCTGGCGATGCAGGCTCGTATGATGCCGATGACTACTACAACTTTAGGAATGAATATGGACCCGTAGGGCCATTTGGTCCTGTTGATGGCGGATATGGCCCAGGATCAGGATCTGCAGGTTCAGCGGCAGCAGCAGCAGCAGCAGCAGCAGCGGCAGCTTCAGCATCAGCAAAATCAGGAACGGGACGATACCACTCACGACCAGATGCGGAGTCAGCAGCATCAGCAGCAGCAGCAGCAGCAGCAGCGGCAGCGGCGGCAGCTTCAGCAGCTGGCGATACAGGCTCGTATGACGTCGATGACTACTACAGCTCTGAGGAAGAATATAGACCCGTAGGACCATATCGTCCTGTTGAAGGCGGATATGGCCCAGGATCAGGATCTGCAGGTTCAGCGGCAGCAGCAGCAGCAGCAGCAGCAGCGGCAGCCTCAGCATCAGCAAAATCAGGAACGGGACGACACCACTCACGACCAGATGCGGAGGCAGCAGCATCAGCAGCAGCAGCAGCAGCAGCAGCGGCAGCGGCGGCAGCTTCAGCAGCTGGCGATGCAGGCTCGTATGATGCCGATGACTACTACAACTTTAGGAATGAATATGGACCCATAGGGCCATTTGGTCCTGTTGATGGCGGATATGGCCCAGGATCAGGATCTGCAGGTTCAGCGGCAGCAGCAGCAGCAGCAGCAGCAGCGGCAGCCTCAGCATCAGCAAAATCAGGAACGGGACGACACCACTCACGACCAGATGCGGAGTCAGCGGCATCAGCAGCAGCAGCAGCAGCAGCAGCGGCAGCGGCGGCAGCTTCAGCAGCTGGCGATGCAGGCTCGTATGATGCCGATGACTACTACAACTTTAGGAATGAATATGGACCCGTAGGGCCATTTGGTCCTGTTGATGGCGGATATGGCCCAGGATCAGGATCTGCAGGTTCAGCGGCAGCAGCAGCAGCAGCAGCAGCAGCGGCAGCTTCAGCATCAGCAAAATCAGGAACGGGACGATACCACTCACGACCAGATGCGGAGTCAGCAGCATCAGCAGCAGCAGCAGCAGCAGCAGCGGCAGCGGCGGCAGCTTCAGCAGCTGGCGATACAGGCTCGTATGACGTCGATGACTACTACAGCTCTGAGGAAGAATATAGACCCGTAGGACCATATCGTCCTGTTGAAGGCGGATATGGCCCAGGATCAGGATCTGCAGGTTCAGCGGCAGCAGCAGCAGCAGCAGCAGCAGCGGCAGCTTCAGCATCAGCAAAATCAGGAACGGGACGACACCACTCACGACCAGATGCGGAGTCAGCAGCATCAGCAGCAGCAGCAGCAGCAGCAGCAGCGGCAGCGGCGGCAGCTTCAGCAGCTGGCGATGCAGGCTCGTATGATGCCGATGACTACTACAACTTTAGGAATGAATATGGACCCGTAGGGCCATTTGGTCCTGTTGATGGCGGATATGGCCCAGGATCAGGATCTGCAGGTTCAGCGGCAGCAGCAGCAGCAGCAGCAGCGGCAGCTTCAGCATCTTCAAAATCAGGAACGGGACGACACCACTCACGACCAGATGCGGAGTCAGCAGCATCAGCAGCAGCAGCAGCAGCAGCAGCGGCAGCGGCGGCAGCTTCAGCAGCTGGCGATACAGGCTCGTATGACGTCGATGACTACTACAGCTCTGAGGAAGAATATAGACCCGAAGGACCATTTCGTCCGGTTGAAGGCGGATATGGCCCAGGATCAGGATCAGCAGGTTCAGCGGCAGCAGCAGCAGCAGCGGCATCAGCAAAATCAGGAACGGGACGATACCACTCACGACCAGATGCGGAGGCAGCAGCATCAGCAGCAGCAGCAGCAGCAGCAGCGGCAGCGGCGGCAGCTTCAGCAGCTGGCGATGCAGGCTCGTATGATGCCGATGACTACTACAACTTTAGGAATGAATATGGACCCGTAGGGCCATTTGGTCCTGTTGAAGGCGGATATGGCCCAGGATCAGGATCAGCAGGTTCAGCGGCAGCAGCAGCAGCAGCAGCTTCAGCATCAGCAAAATCAGCTAAATCAGGCTTAGGATCGGGATTATCATGTTTAAGTGGTCGCAAGATCTGCCGTATCACCCGTGGCCAGCTTTTTGTGAAGTACGGCACTCGCCACTTCCCATGCACTACTTGCTAGTTTATTTTTCTTTAATTTCGTTTTTTTCTTTTGTCTGGATACATCTTTTGTTTTTTATGTAATAAATCATGGGTTTTTATTTCGTATTTTTTTATACAAAGTTGTTATCTGCCTTTTATAAAAAAAGGAATATTATGTTTAGTGGACACATTTATACACTTTTCGATTAAGTCAAATTATGTCTTGCTAACCTGAACCAAAGCAAGTCATTAGGCTCTAGTGCAATAATACGAGTATTGTATTGAATTTCTGACCCGCTGTTTAATAATGTGACTAGATTAGGGAACCTCAATAAAAAAAATCGTAGAGTAATTCTATTGAACTACAGCTCGAACAAAGAGTTATAATTTCATTGTATATTAGGAGGAAATTATATAAAATAATTCGATGTTAGCTGAAGTCGTCTTAATTCAGAAGCAACTTTAGAAGCTTCTGAATACATTGTCCATAATTAGTTTAGAGATCTGATTTGTAAGTACCGTTACTTCGACATATTCGGATGACGTGTTGGCGTATCTGTTTAATCCGCTGGAAGCGTGATAATCTATTGATAGTTTGATCCTTGTGGGCAAGGTAAAGGGAAGCCGGCTGACGAGGAACTGTGGGGTTGATGATGTTCAATTCAATTCAATTAAAACTTTATTTGTGAACATAGGTACAAAAAAGGTCTTAAAATATACATTTTATTGTGATCTTTATGTTCTACCAAAGCAATTGGTATGCAAATAATCTTTACTATCCTTACTAAGGAGTAAGGATAGTAAAGATAAAAAATAATCAAATAATATTATAAATGCAAAAGTAACTCTGTCAGTCTGTCTACTTTTTATCGACATACCAGGCGGGCGAAGCCGCGGGCGGAAGCTAGTACCTAATAATCCGAAGAATTTAATAAGACGTTTTCTTTATCCGTTGACGGAGGAGAGAATGGTCGAGGGTTTGCCCAGCACTCTAAGTTACTAGTCTAGAAAATCAACATCATCTTAGACTGAATCGACAGCCAAGGTATTACAATCGATTCAAATCGATCGAACATTAGCGCCAACGAATGAGATACATACCATCACAGATTATGGTTTAAGTTATAAAAAGAAAGAAAGACAAATATTTTATTTACACGCACAGGATATATAAGCAGTAATATAAAGCAGTAATGTAAGTACCTAATTAAAATAAAATAAAATCGTTTGGCAGACACTCTTATAGCATGCATTCAAAATTCATAATTTTGTAAGTCAGAATCATCTTTAGGCATAAACAATTAAACATATCCATAATAATTCAAAGCAGACCATCAAATCGCAGATAGTTCACAGTCAGAATTGTCTTTTGGCATAATTTATATTTGGGATCCTGGAGAAATCGAGGGAACTCTCCAAATATAGCGATTTAGGATTTTTTTATAGTAACTCGTGCAGTTGCTCTCGGAAAACACTATTTAGTGAAGTGGAACTAATGATGAATACCACAGATGGCTACCGGAATTACGCAATAATAAGTATTTCATGGGTTGCGATTTGATTACTATATGGTTGCCAAACAATTGATGCTCATCACAATGCATTTATATTCGATTATTTGGCATTCGCTAAGGCATAGTACACCCATTTTGTCAAAGGTGATGAGCAGTTGACATAAGGCTATTGTAACTTAGATAAATTAAAAAAAAAACCACTTCAAAGCGATAAAAAAGTTTTGATTACAGACATTTTTCATCATAAGTCAAAAACTAGTAGCAGCAGCCTGCCCGCTGTCTGAATTGTTGGCGGTTGATGGCAATAGGCTCGCCTTCTGTTACATGGGACTTAAACATAACTAGCGAAATGTGTGTGTAATAATGGCATAGGTACCTACACTCTGCCTGGATTAGGCAATACAGTCGGGGAATACAGGCGCGCATTATGATGTTATATCAAAAACTAAGCGGCATAAGCGGCTAAGATAAAGAAATCACAAGACGAACGGAAAACGCCTGGAAGAGCTACTGGTCCATGAAGGAACTATTTAAGGGTGAGTTGCCTATGGCACTGAAACGCAGGCTCATGGCCATGTGTATTCTTCCCGTCTTAACCTATGGCGCACAGACTTGGTCTTTAACTAACATCCAGAAGTCCAAACTCAAGGTCTGCCAACGAGCAATGAAGCGCAGTATACTAGGCGTTAAATTAACGGATCGTGTTCGTAACACAGTACTGCGCTCCAAAACAAAGATAGCCGACGTGGCTCAAAAGGCTGCCCACTTAAATGGGACTGGGCAGGACATGTCTGCCGCATGCCTGACAAACTGTGGGCCCAAATAGCGCAGAACTGGTGCCCTGAGACAGTGAGACGGGGTCGCGGCAGACCACGTAGGAGATGGCGGGACGAGCTGGATAGGTTCCATCAAAACTGGAAAGAAGACGCGCGGGCTCGTGAAAGATGGAAAGAGTGGAGGGAGGCCTTTGCCCAGGAGTGGGACAGGACAGGCTAGGAAAAAAAAAAAAAAAAAAAAGCGGCATAATAGAAAAAAATATCTTTTGTAATGTGCAAACAAAACCCTGTAAACCATAAACAGTGTCAGTAATTTAAAACACCACTTTAAGTTTAGTTAAAGAGTGATTTTTCCAACGCCAGTTAACTTTTATGCGTGTAATAAAACTAAGCTATCTGGGGTTAAAAAAAGGTTTAAAAAATCTGCTCTTAATAGTTTATAAGCTAAATTAATTAATAACATTTCGTCAAGTTTATGACAATTTAGGAACCAACTTCTCTAAAGAGAATAACGATTACGGTCAAAACCGGTTATCGCGACACCCCTGAGTATGAACAGAACCCACGGTCGCCTGATGACATGAAATCAATGCAAATTAATACAAATTTATGTGAGAAAAGATGACCACTGTCCTCAAGATTTGACCATTTCACCTTTGACCGTACATTTAGACGCATCTTCGCAGTTAAACACGACATACTATGACTTCACATAATGTAATTGAAACAACGGGTTTGAACAAAAAAAAGTATTACTTCAGCAATTTGTGTGTATTAAGTTTTAGTATAATATGATTTGTAATTAATTACAATTAAATAACTGTGTTAGTGATAAAAGTGGAAAAAGAGCTAAGTTATTTTATAACATAAATATGTGAATAAATACCGAAAAACGTTTGTTCTGGCGATCTCCGTAAAATTGGAGCAGCTTACTTTGCTGTTATGTAAGAGATTATGTAAGTGAACATAATTTAACTATTTTCCCCACCTAACAACTAAAAATAACAGTAATACGAGTTGTGAACACTCAGTTAACCTACAAGTTAGATTTAAATTAGAACAACATAATACGCCTTATGCTAGCATTTAAGTCTGATTAAATCATCAGGAACTAAAATTAAATAAAAAATGTTGGGTAGGTATATAAATAAATGACAGTTAAGTTTTTTTACTACTATAACGTACTATGCTAAACAATAAAACGTCAAATTAATTGTCAACAAAATTATGTTTTTCGCAAAAAAAAAATACAATACCGTTGTATCGCTAGTGAACATTTAGTAATAGGATCTATTAACGGTTTCATGTTTTACAAAATTCGAGAACTAATTTTAAAAAAAATGCGGAAAAAAAATGGCGGCGCAGTGATCGTCACGGGGGGGCATTTTAAATGTTCCTAACACAGACGCAGCAGTCAGCGCGATGACGCGGCGGGGGCGGCCCTACCCCTCACTATCACTCAACTACACGCACACATACAAATTCGCCCAGTCTCCTTTGACACGCTCCACCTCGTTGAATTTCGAACAAAACTGGGCATTTACTCGCGTGGTGACGTGTCACAACGTACTGGCCACATACGCGGCTACCAAAAACTAGAGTTGCACACTAACGCAGTATGAACATGGTACGCATAAAATTCGAAAATATACCTAAGTATGCGTATACACACCTATAGGTGTTTGTTTCTCTTGTGCGGCCCACAAATGAGATGGTACGCGGAGTGGAATGAATGCATGATTTCGGTTTATTTGACTTTCCTATCTATTCTGCGTAGGATTGCCTGCAGTTTTTTTACCTACGCATATCTATCGATTGAATTATCCTAACTAATATTATAGTTGCGAAAGTGAATGAATACATTTCATATTTTAAATATTACGGTTACTAGAATTAAGCACGCCAGCGTCACCAGTCGCGCGCAGACTTATCTTGCGCGCAATCTACTACGCTTTGGAATGGACAACTAGCTTTATCTTTCTGACTGACCGACCCCTTGACAATTCAAAAGTGCCTGTAATTGTTTTTTTTTATTGCTTTGAGTTTGAGTTTGAGAAGTGGTCACGGCAAAAGATGTTTAGTTTGAAATTCTCTATCATTGCTAATAGCCAATCAACTTAACCATGATCCCAAAATGAGTTATTTTTAGAACGAAATCTTTCTCAGTATATTTGGCCCAATGATTTTGATCCTAGGACTTTTGTTCGTTGTTCGTCTGACATTTTTGTTAATAATTATTATTTTAACCAATAAAGATCAGGAAAAATACCAATAAAGATGAGGAGCCCGCGGCTAAGTTATAACAGCCGCACGGCTCGATCGAACAGGTTAAGCTACGCTTGCCGGGGTTGGTCCTTAGAAAGGTGACCATCTTCACATACTGAGACTCCTTCGTGCCTCGGAAAGCACGTTAAGCCGTTGGTCCCGGCCGCGGCCGTCAAACGTGGATCTTTGACAGTTGTTATGGGTCGTCAGAAGCCCGAAAGTCTGACAACCAGTCTTACTAAGGGGCAGCGTATTACCCAGTTACTGGGTTGTGGAGGTCAGATAGGCAGTCGCTCCACGTAAAGTACTGGTATTCAGCTGCATCCGATTAGACTGGAAGCCGACCTCAACATAGTTGGGAAAAGGCTAGGCAGATTGATTGAAAGATCAGAAAAAGCTTTTATTTCTCGCTAGCGGTACTAAGTTGTTCCAGCAAAGTTCACTTGGATCCTTTTATGTGACCGCACATTACTAACTCTAAAGCGAACTTCTTCTTCTTTTTTAGAGTTCCGTACCCGAAGTGTGCCAAACGAAACACTATTAGTAAGCCTCCGCTGTCAGTCCGTAGTCCGTCCGTCTGTCTGTCAGCAGACTGTATCTCATGAACCGTGATAGGTAGACAGTTGAAATTTTCATAGGTTGTGTATTTATATTCCCGCTCCATGAACATCATCATTCTCCTGCCCTTATCCCAATTTATTTGGGGTCGGCGCAACATGTCCCTTTCTTCCATACTTCTCTATTAGCCGTCATCTCGATAGTCACCCCCTTTCTAGCCATATCATCTTTCACACAGTCCATCCATCGTTTCTTTGGTCTTCCCGCTACATGAACAAATATTAAAAATAAAATAAAGTATTAATTTATTTATTACTTTATCCCGGGGGTCATACAAAAAACGTGTTTCTTTCGGCGTTTTTCGCTAAATATTGTACGGAGGTACGGAACCCTTCATGTGTGAGTCTGGCTCGCAATTGACCTGTTTTTTTATATTTATTTATTTACTATTAACACTTACTTATCTACATTTGATTTTACAATTAATTTTTCACCATTTTCTAGTTATCCGGGTTTTCGCAATATCCCTAGGGTTTTCGCTAAAATACTAATGATCAATTAATCACCCTGCGATATTCATGTAGGTAATTTGATGTCATTTAATTGTATTTTTGTGTGCACTGAAATGAATGTTTAAATTCTATGTATTCTAACAGTAACAGTAACGCATCACATGAATGTGTCTATGTTACAAAACAAAAAGAGTGTGACATATTGGCCGCTGGGTTTAATTAGAATTACTTAAAAATCTAATCAGAAAGCGTACCTTTAAATTTCAGCAATAGGTAACTGAAATTGGAAATGTTCTTATTTGAAAAGTCTTAGTAAAAACCTAATAGAACGTATAAACAAAATACGCACTAAACGACACAGAACGCGTGCGTTTAAGTCCAAAATAACCAACAAAAAATCATGGTTAACGCAAACGGCGCCTTTTATTACGTACGCAACTGGATACCTAATAGCGATTTTTGGAGCAGTTCTCAATATATCACGTCGGTTGCAGAATGTCACGGGGTAGGCACACACGCACGCGAATCAACACCCACACGCGTACGCCGCATCATCGTCAAGCCATGAAGTAAGGTCGGAGCAAAAAAATAGGATAAAAAAAAATGTAGGTATTTTTTATTGATGATGCTAACTTTAGGAGCAATTTTTGGAGAAAGTGGATATATATAGAAAAGCGTAATTTAGGTAGGTACTTATTTTTAGTAAAACTTTTGTTTTAATTTTTTTTTTGGACATAGTAATGAGAAATTCGGATGAAAGTTGAGATTAGTTATCCGATTCTCTGAGCCCCTCAAAGAGCTGATCTACTTTTACAAAAGTATCTTAAAAGGTCATGCCTGTTATGTTATTTGATTCTATCTTTCAACAAATGTTAATAAACATCTCAAGTGACTTGCGTTTGTAGAAAGAAAAAAAAAAAACATTAAGGAATTTAAATGAGACAAAAAAATACATTTTATTTTAAATTCTTTTACCATTTTTTTTTACCGAACTTCTGCAAACTGTACCCCCCTTGTGGGCATTTGGCGAAGTGTGAGCGGGCCCAGTTATTAGTCCGCGCGCGCGCCCAGGATAGGTTTTCACAATTTTGAGCCGAGCCGTTTCACACAATGCCGCGCGTCATTTTCTATGATTAATAGTGGCGCGTCAGCCAACGGGTTATGGTATTGTCTATGTGCACCAAACTTGATGAAGTGTGCATAGGGTTCAGGTTTTATAAGGTGTAGGTCTAGCACCTGTGCGGCTGTGCGTCTGCAGCAGTATTCAGTTTTGTTTTCTTTCGAGGTTTTTTTTGCAAATCCCTCTCTTTTACATAGCATGATACAAAATTCCTCTTCGATAAAATGATCAGAAACTATAAATAATAAAAATAAAAGTAAAAATAAAAATAAATGCTGAAAAAATAAAAAAATAAAAATAAAAGCTGCGGGTTTAGTGTTAGATCATAAATATGATCTCTGACAGTAAAGTCACTGTTTTTTATTTCATTTTCGTATTTTTTCTATTTTTCTCTATATTAGGAGCGATCTTAAAAAACGTAACTACGCGTGAGCCCACAGAATTTCGGTTTAAATAAACAAACTAAAGGATAGGCAAAAAAAAAACATTGTTACCTACAGAACCACCACTAATAACAATCATAATGAATAATGAAACTAACACAATATTCGATAAACACGCCAAAATTGCCCAAAAAGCTTATGTGAATACTAAAAAGGATGGTTAGGCCTAAAAACGCGGATTTCGGCCATCATTCCGCAGCCTCCCCCTTGCTGGGGGTTGGGGGATGGGGGTCCACCTGCACTATCCCCCGGGCGGCACTTGACGACCGCGACGCTAGAATATTAATGCTCGTACTTAATTGAATATTTTTGACTTATCGGTTTTTTTACGTCGATCGTGGTCAGAATGTCTGGCGAGTGGTCCTGTCTGAAACCTCTTTATTGCTTGGACTGGACGCCAAAATAAAAAAAGAAAATGATAATAATGGCATTTTCTGTTATTTAAGATGAACGAAAATATACAAATTAAATTATTAAAATTATACACAGTAATAAAGAAATCTCCAAACGGCTATTTGACACTTCCCGTGACCCAAGGGCTGGTTTTTTCCTTGGTCAAAGGCTAAGCATTGCCATACAACGTGGCAATGCCGCCAGTCTCTTGGGCAGCGATGCGGAGTTAATTGTTTATTTGTATAGTTAGTTTTAATCCGTCATTTAATTTAGTTCCTAGTTATTTGTGTTATGAATATAATTGTCAATGGTCTAAATTATTACAACCTTTCTACTGTTGATTTTTACGCAGTTATTGTTTTGAGTAGCGTAAACATAAACCTAACCTGTTACTAATGAGTAACCATACATTTTTATGGGAATATGTACATATACATGATGTTGGTAATAGTTATAACCCACATCATAATACATATTCCTTTAATATAATGTTAAACTATAATAGCGTTTATTAATATGCCAGAAAATAATGCATTTATTACGATCGTCGCATGGATAACAAATACATTTTTTTATATTAGTTTTATGTCGGCATTTAGCGATCATTAATATGATAATATAGGAATATAGGTATCAATTTATATTTCAGATGTCCGGGACAATACGAGTAGGGACCTGAAAAGCATTAAAACGGTGCTTGAAATTATTTATTTATTTATTATTTAAACTTTTCGCACAAAAAAATGGTACAAAGGCGGACTTAATGCCTGAGGCATTCTCTACCAGTCAACCAAGGGTGGTGAAGAGATTAGATGGCAGGTGCTCTAATTGAGAGGAACAAAGAGAAAAAGTATATAATATATCGTATTGAATTATAGATAAAACAGATTTAACAGATTTAGATTATAGATAAATTATGACTGAAGCTTAGGTCTTGTCGCAGCTACTGAAATCAAACTGTACACACTATTATTATTGAAAGTCTTTTCCCGGATTACGATCAACAAAAGTACAATAGTTTCGATACAGTAGCAAAAATAAAGTAACAAAGCAAAAACCCCACAAATTACAACAAAATATCTACATATAATAAATCACAGCGGCATTGCGAACTCATTTATATAAGCCAGAGCTAACCATTATCCAATTCCCAAGTTACAAAATCGCTATCGAACTATCTCAAACACCCGAAAGCAGTCGACAATCGAACAAATCCAATAAATTGGACGGAACCCGTGTTTCCTCTGAAACCGGCGTCTAATTACTAACCTTTAAATTAATTTCCGAATCGTAAATAACATTTCCCGGCGAATTCCTACAATGTTATCTTAACAAATTGACGTTAGGTTAGAGAGGGACAAAAGTAAGTATCCACGAATTTTACAATTTTGCGCGCCAGTGTTTAGCAGTGTTTATGAAGGGGGAGAAATGAAGGGGGCTTGGGGGCTTATAGTGTCGAAAGGGGGAAAGGATAAGGAGGACTGACCGAAACCTCCGACACTTAGATATATTTGTACGATGTTACCCCCAAGATACAAGTGTGTGTGTGTGTGTGGGTGCTCCATGACGATGTTTAGAAGGCTTTGTAAAATAAGGGTAACTTATTGTGCTTAGTTTGCTTAGATAGTGCGAGTTGGTTGGGGATGGGAAATAGATGGTCGGGGTGAATATTTTAAATCAGAAACTGTATTGAGAGGATGTATCGGATCAACTGCAACTGGTCAATTTTTACCTAGCTAGTTTATAATTAAAACAAGTAATTTTGCTATGTTCTCATAGAAATAGTTTTGAGTGAAGTTAGCTGACGTAACTGGCTGTAGATACTTACTTACCGCTCAACTATTGATTGACCTTTAGAAGGCCGATAACAATTAAAATTCTATTGTGTCTCGTTAGTAACAGTTGCGAGGTTTAAACGAACAAATAAAAAAATAATAAAAGAAATAAAGGAATAAAGAAAAATATGCACTGAACTTAAATTTAGTTCGATTTATGAACAACAGAATTGGCACCAATGTATAATAAATAACACTAACACGAAGTAACCTTAGTCTTTTAACTGACAAATTCTGTTTGGAAACGATTTCCGATTCCAATAATTGGAAATCTATTTGAATACCTACTTCGCTCATACAAATACAAGCCTACCTAAGACGCCGACGTCGAAGTTTTTTTTTAGCATTTTTAATATGTATATGATACTGATAATGTCGACAAAAAAAGTATTTCGTCTGATTAGTAATTTAACCCTCTAATCGAATGCTATGTAGAAGACATGACTATGAATAGTTTTATGTAGATACCGACTAAGCGATTCTAAAATATTGTAACAATATTTTAATTTAAAAGAGTGTCCGTGGAGTTTCTTGCCCGTTCTTCTCCATAGGAACCTACTACGTTTTGGAATGGCCAACTAGCTTCATCTTTCTGACTGACCCTTGACAATTCAAAAGTGCCTGTAATTGGTTTATGCTTTGAGTTTGAGTTTAATACGACCCTTTTCTCCACTTCGAATCCAATAAGACTTCCCTAACCTCATAAATATCCAAAAACTCCTACTCAAAACGAATTTAGACTACGATCTTCCCAAAAATCCAATACCTTTGGAGGAAATGCTGAAAGCCGTATCACTAGCACAGAGGAGAGAGGGTACAAAAGACATTCCTTTCCACAACAGACGGGATGCTGTTCACCAGTCCGATTTAATATTCTATTTTACGCCGGCGATAAGATTAAAGTATGTAATTTCTTGTGTCCAAATGTGAGAGGCGTTTTGTACGCACTACATGTGCGCAGGGGTGTCCATTTTTAAAAAGATGAGTAAATAAAAGTTATAAAACTAAAACCCAACTACGACACAAAAGTCAATTAAAAAGATGTAAACAAGACATCACAGACATACTAAAAATCCGGAGTCACACGTAATCTTTTCGACTTATGCCCTACAACGTGTGACTCCGGATTGTTATGTGTATGATATTTAATGTGACGTCACATAACCTATAACTAGTGAACAATCAAGACGCTTCCAACGATACCTCATTTGTCACATTATATGATGAGTAGTTTAGAAGTTATGAGGGAACACATGTCATGAACATACATACATGCCGGTCAAAATCATAACCCTCCTTCTTGCTTCGCCGTAGCCGGTAAAAAATGTTAGGTAATGATTAAAATGAGTCTATGAGGTGATGTTGTAGTGTATGGGACAAACACCTTGCTAACCTTGTAGATATTTTTACAGCGACATGAATCGAATTGTAATTCTCAAATAGGTAAATACTTAGGTCAAAGTCAAAGTCAAATGAATTCATTGTGGCACATCATCATCTGCCTGGCCTTTTCCCAACTATGTTAGGGTCGGTTTCCAGTCTAACCGGATGCAGCTGAATACCATTATTTTACATGGAGCGACTGCCTATCTGACCTCCACAGCCCAGTAACTGGGTAATACGATACCCCTTGGTAAGACTGGTTGTCAGACTTTCGGGCTTCTGACGACCCGTAAGACAGTCAGAGATCCACAAATGATAGCCGGGACCAACGGCTTAACGTGCTTTTCGAGGCGCGGAGGAGTCTCGGTATGTAAAGATGGTCACCCATCCACGGACTAACCCCGGCAAGCGTAGCTTAACCTGATGGATCGACCCGTGCGGCTGTTATTACGTAGCCACGAGCTCCTTTGATTTTTACATTGTGCCACATACAGTTTCAAATTAAATGAACTAGCAAAACTACGCTAACGTGTTGGGTATCGATATCTAAACCGGATAATTTTAAAAAACTTCAATATTATTGTACTTACTTATTTATGTATGTGTATTTTTATGTCTGTAATTTTGATGGTGTACTTACATAATATATAGTATTCAATTCTATTTACCTAAATCAGCGATAAACCGACATTCGATGAATAAAATCCGTTATAAAGTACGTGGGAGGAAGCTTGGTGCGCGATATCGCCGACAGATGCAAGAGAGTAGGCTGCGATGGAATGGTCCGCTGAATACGTAGGGAACTTGGCGCTATAACAGCGTAATTCCCAGTCCACGACGCAGAGGCAGGCCCAAAACAAGATGGAAGGCTAGAAGTGCTGAAGAACATGAGTGTCAGGTCTCCGAAGACGATGTCGAGGATAGAGGGAAGTAGAAGAGAAAGACCAGGAAGGCTGACCCCACCACCATGTGGGATACATAGCTAGGAAGACTGCGACCTCTGAGTTTGTTTCGGCCTTTCTTCTCAGAGTAGTCAGATATGAAATGCCGTCCTGTTGTAGCTTATTTTTAATATGACGTGTAAAAGTGATTCCAATATACAGAATAAATAAAAAAAAAAGAAGATAGAGAGCGATAAACGTCAATAACTTCTCGTTTCTTATCGAGAAACGAATGCTAATAAATATGACAGTTTAACAGCTTGTGTAGGTATAGATAAATATGTGAAACCGCCGTTTTTATTCTGTGGATAAAAGTTTTCTGACGATTGAAGAATTGGCCATAAATATAATAATGACACAGCGGAACGACATAAATAAACTATTAAGGGTGTCAATGCGTCATACTTGTTCACAAAAATATGTTAACTTATCTCAGAATTTATACAGCAATTATAGAATCATAGAATTTAAACAGCAATTATAGAATCATAGAATTTATACAGCAATTATAGAATCATAGAATTTAAACAGCAATTATAGAATCATAGAATTTAAACAGATATTATAGAATCATAGAATTTAAACAGCAATTATAGAATCATAGAATTTAAACAGTAATTATAGAATCATAGAATTTAAACAGCAATTATAGGCATCACAATAACAATTTCATAAAACATAAAAATACCTAATCAAAGTCACTGTTCAATTCAATAATATTAGCATTATTCATTAACCTTACTACCTTGTCATTTTATTTGGCAAAATGACTTGTTTTGTAAGTTTTTAATCTTGAAAATGAGTGAATGCTTTATCTGACATACACGCATACATATTTACAAACTTATTATTATCCTACCACGATTTATATAAGCTTTGTTACAAATTTTATCGTGAAATATATTACGTTTTTAAAGTCTGAGAAGAGGTAAACAACCATAACACTAATTCGACCAACTAACATAACATAACATCGCAACTAATGTTGACAACAATCCAACAACATTTAATAATAAATTCTAATCGCGGGTAAAGGCCCTATTTGTTGTCAAGATACTTAATTGAAAATAAAAAATAATGAAAAAATTGCGAAAACAAAAATGGCAGCCCTTACAGCTAGATATAAGAAGTGCGTCCCCCCGCCCGGGGCAGCCACAGAGCCGTCCTATATTAAAACCCTCCCTACCCACACTAAGACGACGTCCAGTACATTGGACAATTTTCGTCCATAGACAATTCTAGAGTCGTGAGCGTGACTTGCTTGCCGATTTAGATTTTACAATGTAACTTTCGTATTTCAGAATGTAATAGTCGATTTTGATATTTTCTTAATTTGATTTTGTGGTTAGGTACTGGTTTAAATGATTTTTCTATTGACTTATGTATAAAATTTATCTACTCATAGTAAGAGTAGCAGGAGCTCGTGGCTAAGTAATAACAGCCGCACGGGTCGGTCGATCAGGTTAAGCTACGCTTGCCGGGGTTGGTCCCTGGATGGGTGACTATCTTTATATACCGAGAGTCCTCCGTGCCTCGGAAAACACGTTAAGCGGTTGGTCCCGGCTGTCATGTCGTGGATCTTTGACAGTCGTTACGGGTCGTCAGAAGCCCGAAAGTTTGACAACCAGTCTTACCAAGGGGTATCGTATTAGCCAGTTACTGGGTTGTGGAGGTCAGATAGGCAGTAGCTCCATGTAAAGTACTGGTATTCAGCTGCATCCGGTTAGACTGGAAGCCGACCCCAACATAGTTGGGAAAAGACTAGACAGATTGAATTGATTGAGTAAGTGTACCCAGATCGTTCTTCGCAACTTTTAAAACGTTCTTCGCCTAATTATTATTCTCTGTAATAGAAAAGAAAGGAGTCGATATGAATAACATCTCGCCTGTATTCCCCGAAGGATTGGCCAGAGGTGGACTTATAATAAACCCAAATTTCGCCATTTATGTTTAAGTCGCATGTAATAGGCGAGCCTATTGCCATCAACCGGTCACAAATCCAAACTCCGGGCTACCACTGAGAAATTCCAGATAGAAACCCAATAACACTTTGCCTGACCTGAATCGAACCCAGGACGTCAAGCTCAGGAGTAGCGCTTGCAACCACTAGACCAACGAGGCAGTAGGTATGAATAAATGACGCTTATTCTGATTGTGAAATTATTAGTGCCGGTTTTCTCATGAGGTTTTCCTGTACCGATGGTTAGTGATCTCTTGATATAACTTAGACTTACATACATCCTTATCCTTACATATTATAAAACAAAGTCCTCCGCCGCATCTGTCTGTCGTCCTGTTCGCGACAAACTCAAAAACTACTGCACCGATTTTCATGCTGTTTTCACCAATGGGTAGATTGGTTCTCGAGGAAGGTTTTAGTATATAATAAAAACATCCACGCGGGCGAAGCCGCGGGCATCAGCTAGTAAGAAATAATAAAAAAAACACATTGATACATAAGTACCAAGTTTTCTTGAACCCGAAGCTATAACCCCTCAAAAGCGTCGCCCGTTAAAATAATGTAATAAAAGCGTGAAATAATTACTAACCCTCGACTAAATCCATTACGTTAACAGAATTTTCGAGAAACACCATGACGTAACAAAAACTAACCCTTTAAACTTCGCCAACACCCCCAAAAATGATCCCTAAGCCACCCTCGCGATTTTCTTTCATCCCTCCCTCGCTGGGGGTTAAGTCACCCTACTTAAGATCGATGGAAGGGTAGTGGATGAGACTTTGCGATAAGGGTAGAAAGGGCCCCCTGTCCCCGAATTAGGGCCCACCCTTTGTGAATCTCAGATGGGTCGGTCGAACTTCATGTCTTGTTCTGACGTGTTTTATAATTAATTTGCTAGTTTCAAACTGTAGTTTAACGAGGGTAGGGGAAATTAATTTTAACGAAATTCTGCAGGTTCTGGCTCTATGTACGTTTTAGTTGTTACTTATTTAGTAAAATACAATAGACGCTGATATATTTAGTAACCTATTCCGCTTGACTATTCTTCAAGAGTCATAAAAACCCTGTAAGAAATCGACACGTGTTTCACCTCTCAACGAGGCATCTTCTTGAGAGGTGAAACACGTGTCGATTTCTTACAGGGTTTTTATGACTCTTGAAGAATAGTCAAGCGGAATAGGTTACTAAATATATCAGCGTCTATTGTATTTTATAATGGATTTCCGCAAAGTCACGCCTGAATCAATTAACTAACTTATTTAGTAAGCGAGTGACGGCTTGGTTCTTTAGTATTTACCAAATAAATGACTTGTCTATACGTTCTAAAATGAGTTAAGAGTTGTCAACATTTTTGCAATAATTGCAACCCCCATGTTTACACCAATGTATAAAACAAGTCTTCTTGAAGTTGTGTCTACTGGTTTCGTTTATCGTTTACACCTAAAACAAACTGTCAAGACTGTATATAAAACTTTTAAAAAAGGTGAACAAAATAGTTAACAAAAGATGTTTGAAACAACTTCAAAACATGTATGATACATTGTTTTAAACACAACATGTTTTTGAAAATTAGTCTTTTACAAGACTTGTCGAAAATAGTATCCCAGCTTGTACGGGTGTAAACGCGGGGTAGCAAACACATGTTTTTTTTTTACAAATTGTTCCATTCACGACCCATTTATGAATATTATACCGAGCATAACACTACTAGAGTAACTTTACCTCTACGTAAAGCTACTCAAGTTAAATGACACCCGAAGTCGTCATACCTCGGTCCCACACGACTCTTAACGCTCTCGTGCATTCGAATTCAAATTCTGATTTATTCGCGGATGAATGGAAGATGATTCCCTTACAATATACATTATGTATGAAGTACCTTCAGTGGCAAGATTTTGTGACTATCGGCTCTAACGTTCGTGACCAATGAACATAGATAATATATTAAACGTTAATACATCTATGGTACTGACTTAACTAGAAAAAATTATGAAGTCGACGTCTAGTCACCAGCCGCCATTTTGAATTTTCTCTGAGGACTAGGATACCTAGGCAAGGCAAATTGAAAATAAAAAACGTTATTGCAATTTGAAATTCACATTTTTAGTACCAAAATTACCCCAATTTTTTCCAAAAAAAAACCGCATAATATGTACTCTCGGTATGATTCTTAACAACACCCTCACGAATCGGACAGGGTTTTTTTTACACGCTGTATAACTGCCGACCTATTCTGTAAAAAAATCACTGTGAACACTTATGTGAAGTGAGCTGTCAATAGTTTCAATACGTATAATTAGGTGGAATGACAGCTTGCAGCTCACTTCACATAAAAAACTTATGTGAAGTGAGCTTCAAGCTGTCATTCACACTATGAGATTTTTTTTATATAGATCGACTGTTTTTCTGTATTTATCCAGAAAATTGGCTTATTTCCCATGTAAGTAAACTATTTCCGTACGACAGAACCTACACGTGGAGCATGCCAACTGGACCGTCAAATCAAACTAAATAAATTTCATAGAATACACAAGAAAATAACATTGTGTACTTATTGTGGAACGTAATACCAAGGGAAACCGTTGAGAATGCGATCCATTCGAAGCTAAGCTATTGAAACCCGAGAGAACTTACGACGCTATTATATGGTTTGCTTCGAAAAATATATTATATTCTCATAATGGTTTGAACTAAATTGTTATTTATTAAAATTCTGTAATTTTATAGAACGTTAAAAACATTCCCCTTCCTTTTGAGTTTTGCCGCAGTTTGGTAAAAGGCGTTAAAGCGGTACCATGAGCAAAACTCCACGCAAGCCGCTTTTTGTGTAACTTCTAACACTTGTAACTTGCAAGTCAACCTCAACAATTTTGTATTATCTACTTACCTTCTAGCGGGACATAATATGAACCAACATTTCTTTGTAAAACATCTGTATAATTTACCATATGTTCACAAAATTTAAACTTACGTATATACATACATGAACCCTGAAGACATTACACTCCTTTTTGGGTAGTCGTATAATAAATGAATTGAATTGAATTGAAGTCACGGCCGTTACCACTGGGCCGCCACAGCTCTCTTTAACGTGCCATTAATTTGTTTAAACAAAGCGATACCGCCTTCTATTTTGTAAAAATCTCAACGTAAAAACTTAGGTGAAGCGAGCTTGAAGTGAGCTGTCATTCCACCTGCTGCAAGAGATTGACACTAATAACAGCTCGCTTCACCTAAGTTTTCACGGCGAGATTTTTAAAGAATAGACCGGCTGGAACAAAAGCCTCGCTCACTATAGCCAAGACCGTTATGCACAGCCGCCTTCAACAACATACAGTAGCAGTAAACATGTTTAAAATTAACGCTCGCCCATGTAAATAATGTGTTAATAAGTTGTTTGCCCAGCTTTTTGTTTGCTACACGATATTTTCATGTTCTAATTTTCTAACTAGTTGTGTTGCGACGGTTCAAGGGACACTGGGTAAAGTTGTATGGGAATTGGTCCGTGAACGAATAGTTTTATTTCCTACTGCTGGGAAAAACCTCTGGGAGCAAGACAAGGAAAAGAGTAGATACATACTTAGGAGAAATTGGAAGTTGATAATTATTATTACACATGACAAATAACATCACGCCTGTATTTCCCACAGATGGGCAGAGGTGTACCTATGCTACACCCACAATTAATCAAATTATTATTCTATTTTTTTTACTATGGAAAACAGCTAAAATACATAAGCATTTGCTTTGATTAATATTGATTTAACTATCTAATCCGCCAATGATATGTCATGTAGCGACTCAAATGAGTTGCAACAATTCACTTAATTTTCATACATAGGTTTTTCTCAAACCGGACGGACAAATTATGTTGACGTCATAATGGAAAATGATCGTCTGTGATAGTATACACTTTATAATCCAACACTATTGCTTCGTAGATCCCCATTCTCCTTTACGAGTCAACTTTTATTTTGTTCAGTAGCTACCTTTTGATATAGGTACTTACTCGCGGTTACTATCGATATTTTCAAGATTTTTTTTTTTCGCCTCGTCGGATATTGTCAAAGCTCAGCAAGATGTTTGTTGAATAAAATGGGGCACGGTCGTCTGGTGTATGGATTACTATGGAAGTCTTGTTGACAAACACGTTTTTTTTTACGGCGCGGCTTATACGCCGTACCGTAAAGAAACCGTCCCGTGAACAAACGGCCTTAGGTCCCCTAGAGGGTTGTTAAGCGCTGGTTTTCAGTTGTTTCAGTAACGTACGGCACACCCTCCTATCTAATTGCGTAACTTATTTTCGTAACCGATTAAGACTAATTTGTTTCATTTTGACAGTTCAACCACATTCATTGCGTTATGTACGTTGCTGAGCAGATTTTTTTTCCGAACTTATGATGGAATGGTTTCAAACCCATTCCGATTCTGATTGATCGTGTATT
The DNA here is from genome assembly GCA_947522985.1 of Lithophane socia. Lineage (NCBI taxonomy): Eukaryota > Metazoa > Arthropoda > Insecta > Lepidoptera > Noctuidae > Lithophane > Lithophane socia. Next base: position 4,828,663 of record OX383270.1, on the reverse strand, counting down.
ACGCAACGTGATTGCTATTACAACTGTAACAAATTTAATAATTATCATGTCCACAAAAGCCACTAAGAGTTGAAATAAATTGGAGCTATATAATGTCAAATACAATGATTATGTTAAAGATGAATGTAAAGACCTCCTCCTTCTCGTAGTTATTCAAAATCCATAACACACTGGCGAGTTGCGAGCGTGTTTCGAGCGAGGCGATTGTTTAACGCGCTCGCTGCGTGTGCGCAATGAGTTCGCCGAGGTTGCGTAACGTGAGCAATTGACGTGAGTGTGTAAGAGGGACAGAGACAATCGAGCGAATAAAATTACGAAAACGCGGAGAAAAATTCGCGTAGCCATACGGCTACGCGGCTATTTCGTCTCGCACCCGCAGAGAGCGCGTTCACAAATTGCTTCGCTGGAAACACACTTGTAAATCATCGGTGTGATAACGCTCTTAGGAGTCCTAGGCCTTATAGGCCTACGCAGACCAGGATGGCATGGCAAAGGATTTAAATTTTCACCAATGGACATTCAAACGTATCGATATAGAAATACAAAATAAATTGCTATGCTTTAAAATGATGCCATGGCATAGAAAGGGATTTCACTACACGGCATCGAAAGACGCGCCATGGGCTCCCGCAGCGGGATGCCGTGGCGTACTGCGGTAGGCAACGCCATGCCGAGGCCGGCGCTGGTTCTGACATACCGCGGGGCTGGCGTGGCAAGGCGCTGGAATGCCGCGGTATGTAAGCGGCTAGTGTGCGCTGACTGACGGTAAAATCCTTTGCCATCCCGTCCCAGTCTGCGTTGACCTTAACACACGGCACCGCGCACCGCCTAGGCGGTCTCATCGCATTGGCCCCTAAATCCGGTGATGCCTAACACACGTACTTACACCGCCCGACCGCGCGGTCGAATTGGTCGAGACCGCGGCGGTGCGCGGTACCGTGTGTAAACCGCCTTAGTCTATAAACTACTTAAATAGCCAACCAAGATGCATAGACATCTTTAGCTAACTGCAACCACCATTGTATTACAGAAAAGGACAGCACTACCATCATTCAGCTAGTTATATGAGTATTTTAATTATGTGAGCCATTCACAGCCGCCTCCTTTGTAAGCGCAGTGACTTCATTGGCGGCAGCGCCTTTGTCTTAAGGACACTGGGGCTTTTAATGTATGAATACCACCACTATCTATGGCCAATAGTTATTGTTATACATAGGGACAATAGTTATTGTTTCAAATGGCTGGAGATAGTTGGTTTTCTTCGTACCTGGTTGTGTTATCTTGGGTTTTGTTGAATACTCTTTGAATTGGACTGGTTTGAGTCTATCCATACTAATATTATAAATTTGAAAGTAGGTCTGTCTGTATATTACCTTGTCACGCCTAAACCACTGCACGGATTTGGACAAAATTTGGCGAGGAGATAGATGGCATCCTGTGGAAGGACATGGGGTACCTTTTATTGACACACCACGCGGGCGAAGCCGCGGGTGGAAGCTAGTATAAAATAATGACTTTTTACATTCATCTAAACTTATTCTTTTTTTTTTTCAAAGAAAAGAGAAAAGATTTGATTTTTTGTATGTTTGTTTGTTACGCTTTCACTTTAAATCGGCTGAATGGGTTTGGATGAAATTTGACTTAGGGGTAGACCTGGGTTAGGAGATAGAATACTTTTTATTCCAAAATTCCCTCGGAATCGAGACTTCTGCGGGTGAAACAGCGTGCGCAGAAAAAAAATGTATCATAGGTAAACTTTTGATTACTAAATGACTTTCGTATTTTAATACCTATAACATTGATCATTGTGTATCTCGCTAATTTGAAAATTCTCTATAAACGCTTTGGTAGTAAAATTTTGTTCGCCGAAATATGTTTTTTTTTCAAAATTCGCCACTCTACTCGTTGAAACCAAGCCAGATCACAATCCAATCGTAAATTCCAGAGCCAAAGATCACTTTGAACCGTATAAACGTCACTGAATTGTCACAAGTAACCTTTATCACTGCTTGCTGGTCTGTAGGGAAAGTTTTCCAATTACGAACACCGTCAAGTGACCACCTCACCACCCTGCTTACCTCAACATCCCCCGGACCTCCCCTTCACCCCCCGCGACCCCTCCAGCCGGGTACAGCCGCACAAAGAAGTTTTAATTGCTAGCCTTCGTGCTAGCTATCAACTTGAACGTACACTATTTGGATTGCCGTATTCATAATGTGGCATTCAAAGGAAATGTTCGTTAATGAGGTTTGATGCGGGGTTTTTTTTTTAATCGTATTGTTGTGTACTTTTCATTAGAAATTTTAGTTGCTGAGTAGTGATTTTGTAGTCAATGTGCAAGTTGTAAAACAGTGGAATTTATGAAAATTCGCCTGAAAACAGTTTCAGTTCTTCAATGCCAGCGCTTTTCACATAAATTATTGTTTGGTAATTTAGAAACCAATATTTTCTTTTATTTTCTTTTCTTATTTCGTAATAGTCTGAGTTATAACCAAAATTACAAAATCAAAAGGACACTCAGGCGTCGAAGTAACGGTCGCTATCATCCAGAAATGTGCCCCGAAAGACTGGCAGTGTTTAACAAAAGGATTTTTGTTTGATTCGATTAATTGAGTTTTTATTTCATAGTTTTCAAACTCAAACTCAAAGAATTTATTTAAAAAAATACAATAGACTTAGATATATTTAGTAACCTATTCCACTTAACTACTCTTCAAGAGTCATAAAAAGCAATCGACACATGTTTCACCTCTCAACGAGGCATCCTCAGATTGACGATTGACCAGTCGTAAACCAGACCTGGACGTGTTGTGGGTGTGCGGAATAGGTTACTAAATATGTCTACGTCTATTGTATTTTATAATGGATTTTCACAAAGACACGCCTGTATCAATACTTAACTATCTTGAATGTATTTTAATTAAACCAATTACAGGGACTTTTGAATTGTCAAGGAGTCGGTCAGTTAGAAAGTTGAAACTATTTGCCCATTTCAAAGCGTAGTAGGTTTCTATGGAGAAGAATGGACAAGGCACTATATGAGCTCTCTTTTTATGCATACCTAACCCAGAATTCATGTACCTAAGTTACCCATCCTATCTGGTCATCAGTCGTTTTTACAGCTTTATTTAAATCTAAAAATCCTTACATAAATTGGCACAGGTACCAAAATAACAATTAAATTGTTTTCAAAATGGTCCTGGTTAAGTGAATCCCACTATACTGACACCAGGGAGTCAGACAAGGGGCTCTAATTTGATACTAGAAGGGTCAGACAGAAACTAATTTTAGTTATAAAAGCAAACAACGTAATACTGGACTGTTTGTCTAAGTACCTACGAGGGACTTCAGCAAGTTTAAAATTTAATTATCGTTTACATATCTGCTCGTCTGCTCCGTACTTATTACGGGGAACTAGATTTTAGAAACCACTTTGTTTGATAATTGAGTTCGATGCTTTGTTTTCCTAAAGGTAAAAGATTCAATAACATTATATAAACAAAAAATATTTAAACGACAAAATATTAGTGCTAACATAATATATGTATAAATATTAGTACAGTAAACTATAAGTATTAGAACAGTTAACTATAAAGTATATCGAATAAAAAACCCCAAATATAATAATATTATTTGTATTTTGTTTGTTAATATTGCAAATTTTATTTAATAAAGGAACTATAAACAATTTTAGTTATTCATTGTTTATTTGTATAGTTAGTTTTCATTAATATTAGCTAGGATTTCATTAGTTAAGGGGGATGCGCTAGGGTGGCCCGCGAAATTGATCTAAATATTATTAGCGCTCGTAAAAAATATGGATTTACAGAATTATAAACATTAGAATCAGCAACACAGCTCTCTAAGTTCATGAAAGTGCCAAATGTCATGATTTCATTAAATAGTCATTCAATACATGAGCTTAGAGAGTTGTATTGCTGATTTTAATGTTTATAATTCTGTAACTCCATATTTTTTACGAGCGCTAATAATATTTAGATCAACATACAACCTGATACTGACCTGCAAATTGCAAAAAACGTAAGAAAATTTGAATTTCGCGGGCCACCCTAGCGCATCAACGTAATAGATAGTTGTATAATAATATTAGATTTTGTTCCGAAAACTGATTTTAAAATTTTCAAAGCTTCCTCTCCTACTTTGTATTTTACTGTGCCTGGCAGGGTCCATATTGATCACATTATATAATTTTATGTTACCAATTATGTACACATTGTGGAATGCAAAAAAAAAAAATTGAGTACAGAAGAGAATTCCTCAAAAATTACAGTAAATAATTAGCATATTTATAAAAATACGGTAATAGATTACCTACGAGAAAAACTTAAGTACGTCATCAATATTCTAGATAGAGTAAAGCACTACCGAATCCATAAGTTTACCCGCTACCAAAAATCGCTCAACGCGCCTAAAGAAGATTTAACTTCATGCAAATGTTTACTTACACGAAATTATACTACTTATTTTTAAATGTCAGTAAAGTGAACATAAGGCTCTTAGATGACATAAAGCAGTCGGGTATTGAGATAAAGAGCCAAGGGTTTTGGGTTTTCTCTGTTTATCCCGGAAGGGACTGACATGACTAAAATAGATAGGAACTGTACCTATTTATAGTATACGTAAAGACCTACTTCAGCTTTATTTAGGTCAAATTATAGAATTTGTTAGTTGAGGTCAAATGATAAAATACTTACTACCTTATGCCCGCGGCTCCGCCCGCGTGGAGGTCGGAACTTACTACAGAGATAAAAGGTATTTATATCCTAGTCCAGGCTATGGTCTATCCATATGCCAAATTTCATCCAAATCCGTTCAGCCGTTTTAGTGTGAAAGCGTAACAATCAAAACAAACAAACTCACTTTCGCATTTATAATATTATAATTATATATATGTATTATACTAGCAGTTGGTCGCCCGCGACTTCGTCTGTGATCCAGGATGAAAATTCGCCTATGTCTATGCCAAATTTCATCCAAATCCGTTCAGCCGTTTGATACAAAAAAAACAAATAAACAAACTCGCTTTCGAATTATAGCTCGCTTTAGAAATATACTTACGTTAAGATTTAGACGAATAATGTGATGTAAAGACTCGGTGGAATTATTTTTATTAAAACTTTGACGTTTTATGAAAATCTTTAAAGCACTGTTTATAGTAAAATAAGACAAGTGATTATATTCGTAAGGCCAAAATCAGGAATATATTATCGTAGATCGTAGATCGTCGCGTTCAAATACTTTTTCCACACTGCGTGCGACTGCGCTAAACGCGTTGAAGTCTATGGCACACTAGAACGTGCAAAAACAAGTGACAATTGCGTATATAATGTCATCATGAACGCCAACTGCGATATCACTGCCAAAAGAGTTTCCCTATCCAATTCAACAGTACACGAATGCATTAAAAAAGTAAACACCATTACTTGTTCTACGCCAAATTAACAACATGGCCTAAAATAAAATGCAAAATAACATCCTTCCGAAGACTATTACGGCTACCATTTTGCGAAGGGGGTTACAGATGGCGTCGAGGGGTCGTCTTAATTTCGCCGTATTAGTGAGTCTTGCTGACCCCCTGGACATTAATCGTGAAGGGTCCAGAGGTCACTGACCCATAGAATTAAGATGGAAACTTGGGGTAAGAGGCGATCGTTAAATCCGAGTACTGTGCCGTGTAGTTTTGAATAAGATTTTAAGTTGTAGTTCAACGAGGACTTTGTGTATATTTGTTAGACTTTTTTTCGAACACATTGCACTTAGCTTAACGGACTTTTATACATCAATCAGCCTAGCCTTTTCCCAACTATGTTGGCGTCAGTTTCCAGTAGAACCGGATGCATCTGTATTGGATCATAAAAAAGTGCGCGTCGCGTCGCGTCTCGGTGTGTACTGACCCTTAGTCGCCTTTTATAGCACGGGATTAATTTTGTATAAACATGCATTCTACAAAAAAACATTTATTATCTCCTCTCGTATCAACTCGAGAACTACAAGAATATATTTATATAGAAGCTTATGTTTTGGTATAAAAATAATTAATCAATCAACAAGAATTATGTCTCAGGCTGCGTCAAACATTCCAAAATGGCGTCTCCAGTGAAGGTTTTCATCAATAATGAAGAACATTTACTTGCAAAGACATCACACTTATATACCTAAAGTAAATAGCGATGTAACAGCACATAGCCTGGGCTATATAATGCTCGGACAAGATAAATAATGCGGAGCTATCGTCCAGCCATCCAACTTTATAAATTACTTTCTCAGATAGCACGGTGCGTTTTACAGTGGACGCAGCTATGGCATAAATTATTTATTGTTTTGATAATTTATACACATAGATAAAATAGCTTCACAAAATTGACCGCTGAAAAAGACAAACCGACTGCGCGGTCTATACCTGTCTCTTTTTTGCAAGCATGAAATGCACATAAATATTTTTTAAGTGAAAGAATTCGAATTCTGAAAAATAAAAACAGCTGTTCCCTACATTTATGTTCGCATAGCTCGTCAAAATGTAGGGATTTTGACGCTGATTTTTTTTCGCATTTTCAGGGTTTGGTCCCATAGTTAAAGTTGTTTATAACGACGAGTACAATGGCATTAAGAGATTTCATGTATGAAAAGATACACATTATATACATTTATATCTCGAAACTTCTATTACTTAGAGCATCTGGAGTACCTTCATATTACATTATACGTACGTACCTAACTATAAGGAAAACAGTTAAAGTAACTATGACCACCACTGTAGACGGCGGTACGCGTGGGGCGGTCCCACAAAGGCTGTGCCCGCAACTATCGCGGCAAACTTCTACCAGCCCGCCCCGCGCCGCACCGCCCCGGTAAGCCCCGGCCCTTATGGCGCCTCTCGACGGAAAGATGTCATCATCACGTCTGATTGTAGATAGTTATGATAATAAAAATGATCTGCGATGCTGTTGATTGGAGATTTACGCTATAATTCGCGTGGCTGTTAGGAGCGCCATTTTGAAAATAATTGTTGAAATTCGTGTCTCTAGAGTAAAAATACCTAAAAATCAAGTTCCAACAATGCTTTGATGAGATTTTCTTTGTTTTTTGCTCTTAAAGTTATCACTGTCTGTGATAAATACGAACTGTGCTTTTATTTTCAACTAGCTGCACCCCACGGTTTACCCGCGTAAGTGTCGATCCCGTGGGGATATGGGGATGAAAAGTATCTTATATCCTATCCCATGTCATGGTGTACCCATGTGCCAAATTTCATCCAAATCCATTCAGTTAGCGTGAAAGCGTTAAAAACACTAAACTGCATGATTATGCAATGAAAAAGTATCCTCTACATCAATAAAAACAAAATTGATCATTCTCCCATTCCCTGTTCGTCTCACAGCAGCATTTTACCGCCCCACACCTCAGCACTTGTTTTCTTACTCCATCAGGACTTTTCCAACTCATTTGCATGCAAAAGCAGATAGCAGTGATGGCGCGATACCGTACCTTTGTGGGTTCTACATAGTCTACAAAGTTGCCTACTGTAGTTCCGCTAGTGTACTGCCAGTTGCCAACTTTTCCTAAAGTTGGCGTAATGTTGCGGCAAAAAGCGTTCATGGCAGGTTTAACAATTACCTAAGCAGGGCCTGCAAAGTTTTGCACACCAGTTTTGTTGTTGTTGCTTTTGCAACGTTTAGGTTGCTGTATATTAGGTATTTTGTTTATATAGAGGCTTAATTAAGAATTTTCTGCTTGATGTTCCGCTGAATTGTTCGCGGAGGTTAGTTTGAATTTTTGGCAGAAAAATCGTTGCTATTTATTTATTCAATATACACACACTTTATATATTTAAGTTGGTGCCAACATAAACTCATTAGAGTTTTACTGTCCACCAAAATCACCGACTATCGATTTAGAGAATTCAAACAATCTATCGATATCGATCGATTTTAAAACTTCTGCACATGTAATGTTCCGTTCCAATCATTTGTAAAGACAATATTTTTACAAAGGCACTCTAAATTTTGATCCGTTCACCAAAAACCAGTGAAACCAATTTTTCTTTCTTATTATCGTTTGGCTTACCGGTGGTTTCAGATATATAACAAAACCAAAAAAAAATATTATACGGTTAATGAATGAGTCGGTAATCTCAGAAAGCGGTTGATTATAGCTTCGAGTTTTATGTTTCATTTTTGTTAAAGATAATCCATGACTCTTAGTTTCTACTGAACTGTATCAGTTACGAAATATATCCAAAAATGCTCAGTAAAAAAACGAACAGATAGATATCTAAACCCACTGACCGACTGTTGAGCATAAATCTAATAAATCCATGCAGATAGACTGACATCAGTCCAACAACAGAACAAATATCTAACACGACACATCTGCGAACATTACGTAAGGACCATTAAAACTGTCCGAATACACTGTGTTTTCAATTACAGGAGGCTCGCGAGATATTTGACTCGAATAGGGCTGTGTGGGCACGGAAATGTATTGTGGATCGTCATATAAATAATTAAATGTAGATTTTATATTATGGCTCTGGGCTGAAGTTAATCTTGGTAGAATGTATTATCGTTATCTTAATATTATTCTATATTATTTGGGGCGACGCAGCATTTTCCTCTTCTATCATACATCTCTATTAATTATCTGTTTTTCTTAAAAGTTGCCGGAAATTGCAAAATTGTTAAGGTAAAATAATATCACGCCTGTAATGCCCGAAGGGTTAGGCAGAGGTGACTTCTCCCGCTCTGGGTGGAGCGGGAGGGCGTGTCAGACTTTTACTGACTAAAACCCACCCGTGATCCTTCAGTTGCCCGTTGCCAAGGTCCCGGTATCCCTTTCCATTAAATGACCACTTAATATTTTTGTTCTGAGACAGCGTCGAACTATTCCATTTAGTATGACCCTAGTTCCATCATTGGACTCGACTTTTCCATAGGATTATTATCAGTAATCTTTGTTAATTCTACAATCAATCTTAAAGAAAAAAAAAAAAAAAAAAAAAAAAAAAAAAAAAAAAAAAAAAAAAAAAAAAAAGTAAAACTGTAAACAATCACGCTATTTCGCGGGATTACACTTCAGACACCAATCACGCTATTTGTTAAACATCTACACTTTTTACATATCATTATTAAAACAATATCTACGGAATTACTGGCGAATCGTGGATGACCTACTGTAGGGACACCCTGTGAGGTGTCTTACCTCTGGTACCTTACGTGCCTTACGTTTGGGCCTTTCTTCTCAGAGTATTCAGAAAGGAAACGCCGTAAAAATTGGGGAAAAGTGTTTGTATAAACCTACTTACAGAAAATAAATCATTTATCGTTTGCCACCTCTGCCTAGCCCTTCGCGGATTACAGACGTGATTAAACGTTATATATCTACAGAATAATGATGACCCATTATAATATCAAGCGATTTTTCCTCATACTTACTCTCCCGTGTCGACATAACCCTATCCTCAGCGCGGTATCCGCGTGCCTTCCCGCCTCGGCGGCATTGCGGCAGCCATGCCATTCGACATCAGCCGGCCAACACCTTACGTACACACCTTTCGGTATACTGATTGCGGTTTCATATGGAAAATCTGTGGAAAAATATTTGGAACCAGTTTGGGATATACAATGTGAGACTATGGGCTTTGCTGATAAGCCGACTAGCTATAGTATTATTGTATTTGATTGAATTTTTGTAACCAGAAAGAGATAAAAAGTATCATATGTGTTAATCCAGATTATACACCCGTTCAGACGTTTTTATGAGAGTGAATGAGTAACAAACATCCAAACTTTCACATTTATATTATTATATATATGACCAATTAAATTGTCCTCTTTCACTGACAAAATATCATGATCATCACATAAAAAATTGGTCTAACACTTGAACGACCAAAATGGCAATTGATCGGATCGTAGAGTTTTAACGTGTCAGTTTTTCTTCCTCAAATACATTCACTTAAATTTACTGACCATGGCTAAATTGATTGAGATAATAATATATTATATTTCTGAATCTAAATATTATGGAACTAGTGGCTTCATCAATTTGTGTTTTGAGAGCCTTATTTAATAAAATATGAAAATAAGTAACGTTCATGCGAGCACAACGCGTGTTCGTGTTCATTTGTCTACTCTCTCATTCGCTCATAAAAAAACTAAACTTTACACGATGTGCTCTGCATACAAAACATTCCCTAAATCCTCATTACAATACGAATATCAACAAAAAGAACTACCATTAAGTTTGTGTTGTAACCTCATTCCTATTTCACTCGAACGAACGTCTGACTTGTGGTATTCATTAGCTCCCTAATACGTGTTACTTTGTCCTAATCTTACCACAAAAGACCACCGACACAATATAAAATAAACCTTACCTCTTTAACATAAGGTTTAGGATCAAACATCTGGATATAATCATTTTAAGTCGATTTGACATGCCGGGGACTAAGTATTTCGTCGCATTGTTTCGCATTCAGCGTTATAAAAGGGAATTTGTTAATTTCCAAAATGTCCGGATAGTGGGTAAGTTTTGACCCTTGGGGGAATTCTCTTTGAGTTTAATATCAAGATTTAATTAGAATTTCAGATGAAATAATAATATTTATCCTTGTATTGTTAGTTCGAGATAAACTATTAAAGCTACAAATGCGTCTATAGTTCTGTTTGTTAAACTACTGGGAAACTGATTCAAATTTCTGCGAAAAAGAAAATAATGAACTCTTTGGATTTAATTACAAAACTGTATGTATGTAATTAACTTACATACATACAGTTTTAAAACATTAAAAAAAAAAAGTTTTTATTAATTTCTTACAACTACATCAATCAAAAAGTTTCTACAAGATAAAAATTATGTATTTTTAAGTATGTTAGTGTTAGTAATTAAACAAAATCTTAACTTGGTATTTGTTAATATTTCCAAAGTTCGTTTCCTTTATGTAAGGACCGCCTGCAGCGGTAAAAGCCTTCTCCAAACCATTTGGAGGATGTAAGTTGAATGTGAAGTTTAATTACAATACGTAATTATTTCACATGAACTACAGTTGCCATTAAGTATACCTACAGAATGAAACAATCGTTATTAAAACCAAAGCCGATTGGATAAATTAACTCAAAAAATATTTATTTATTTATTTATTTATTCACTCCAAACATGCAAATATCCTTACAGGCTAGACCTAATACGATATTGTAGCACCCTTAACTTAAATAGTTCCACTGCTTGTACCGTAACAAATTCTATGTGTAGCTATTTTTTCAAACATTAGATTCTTACTAATAACTAATTATTATTTAGGACGAATTATAAAGGTTCAAGTTATAATTACGTTTCGGTATCTACTTAATCTCGACTTCTACTTGGGCCTAGACAAATCGCAATCGCTTTCAAAGTGTTTCGTATTTCTACAACGACTTTCAACAATATTGACATAAGGTAGTAAGTAGCTTATGTCATTATGTCAATCCATTTGACTTTTCCATCATCGATATCGCTGACATAATGTCACTTTGTCTAGGCTCTCTTATATGATCCTAGCTGCAGTTAAGGATATGTGTCACGGAATAAATGTATCATCGGAATATGTATGGCAAAAGTTTCAACTTGAAAGGCCAAGAAAAACTTAGCTTGCAAAAAAACCAATCTAAGCTCTAACAAATGACTAAAAATAAAAACTTAGAAAAAAAAGTAGGTAAGACTTATCCCAATTTATTAAAAGCTAATTTCCATCCTAAAAGCTACTTATAAAACATAGGACCGACTAAAATAATATTTATGTTTGAAGTTTGTAATAAAATAGGTTGGCGTCCATGGACGCGTAAATTGGCTATCCCCCTGAGGTCAATAAAACATTATGTAAATCAATAGCTACCACTACAACTAGCGCCCTCGCAAGACCCGAATTACGTAATTAATCACACACACACACACATAAACACACACACACACACACACCATATCGAAGACCGTTATACAATATGTGTAGGAGTTGGGGGGTTAAATCGTAAAGGAATAGGCACATAAAGACCGGGGATATAAATTAAAGTTGACAATTTGAAATTTCGATTTATTTTCGGTAATGAAAAAATTTAGTCGATGAAAAATTATTGGTTGAATTAAAGAAGTAATTAATGAAAAGTTGCGCAGAAAAAGATGATTATATATCAACAATATTCTTCTAAACATTTCATCAAAGCTTGAACTTTTATCTCCAAAATCTACACAACACACATCTAACGTATAATTACCGCTAAAAACCTACCCAAAACCATTGCAGGCACAAAACATAGGCCTCATAAAGGAACGTCTAAAGATAAGGGAAAAGCGGGTCGCAAGTATACAGCAATAATGAATCTGGGAGTCACAATTAAAGAGGGGAAGTGCGTGCGGATGATCTTCGAGTAATCTAGGGGTGGGGTGGGGGGGAAAGGGGTAAAATTAGGGGAGGGACAGACGGGGTAATGTTGTATGTAAAGATAGGGACGTGTTTACGTTGTTTGCTTAGAATTAGATAGAGGTTTTTACTCTCTTGATCTTAAAGACATTTAGAATTTTTTTTTTGGAAAATTACCGCAAGACTGTTTGCATTTAGATAGCACATAGCCACATAGCCACATAATTATTTTAAAAATATACACTAGATGCAGACCAAAGACCTGACTCCCTTGGACTCTTGCAGGAAAGGCACTAGCATTTAGATTGATTTACTTTCTCCACGAAATTTTTGGGACCATTGACAATTTTTCCGTGGAAAAAATAACAATATTATTAATTTAGACAAGACTTTATTCCATTTTTAGGGATAATTATGTCCCGTATGGTCTATACAACGAATGAAATACCTAGTTTATATTGCTGAATGGACAAAGGGATATAAGTACCATAGTTAGATTTCGGGGAAATCACCAAAACTGGACCGAAAAATGAGTGAAGACGAATACGAATTGTGACTTATCCAAAAAATAAACCAACATACTGACTGTTTTATGCAAGCTTTAAAACACGTCCAACATCTGCCGTTTTCATCAATTTCTTTCATCACCAATATTTAACCGTCGCATTTTCGTATTCTAAACATTGCGTCCCTTACATATTCGTTGTAGGGTGGTAAGGGTCGCCGGAGGGTGGCAACCCACTAGATAAAACGGTGTTATTTCGCCCGAGGCTGGCAATTTCTTGAATAGTCCAGCCAGTGAAGTAGGGGTGACCCTGCGAATTCACTTGTCTTCTACGACCGAATTAATTTCGGCTTTACGAGGGACCGTTGATTATGTAATTTGTTTATATATTAAACATGTATATGTTTAAGTTGTTTATATTTTGGACGTGTTTGTGTAAAGTTCTTTGTTCTAACAAGCTTACTACCATTTTGGTGATGAAATTGGGGTGTGGTTCATTCGGATACACAGTTTGATATTTAAATCTAGCCCCAATATTATTTCAATAAATTTTACTTATAACGATAAGCCAGATTATAATGAATTCAACTTCTAGTAATTCGACATTTGGATACAAAATGGTAAAATCATTGCTGCCAAAATAAATCTTCAAACAGTTCGAAATTAACAAAACTAAAAACACATATATTTATATTAAACTAGCTGATGCCCGCGGCTTCGCCCGCGTGGATGTCGGTTATTATATACTAAAACCTTCCTCTTCAATCACTCTATCTATTAAAAAAAACCGCATCAAAATCCGTTGCGTAGTTTTAAAGATTTAAGCATACATAAGGATATACGGACAGAGAAAGCGACTTTGTTCTAAACTATGTAGTGATGATGGACAGATATCCGAAAAAAAATATCTTCCGAAAAAAAGAAAATAATTATTTTCAGTTAAGTCAGCAACCCACCGGCTTTGAATTCAAACATTCACAGATATTTTTTATTTTTCTGCGTCCGCAATACTATAGGTACTTACCTACTTACTCTTAACTATTTTCATAGCCTTTATATAACACCTTTTACGATCATCAGTTTCAAACGTTATTTCCGTGACGGTATCAGCAGTGAGATGGTGTTGCCGGTTCAATGGAGTCACAGAATCACTGAACTGTTGTAGGCATCTGAGATCAAAAGATCTGAACATAGGATTTTGCGCCTGCAGTGTTAACCGCGTGGACTGCAACTTGTTGTATGTGGATATGAGTAATATATCTATACATATTATTAATTAAAGTCGCTTTTCATGTTTGTCTGTATGTCCGTGTTGTTATTCAAAACCACGCAACAGATTTTGAAGACGTTTTCACCATCGTTTCGAGAATTTATTCCGGAAGGTTTATGTGTATAATATGTTACTATTGGGTCCCGACCTATGAAATTGGTGTTTTTTTTCTCACAAATAGAGAACCTCATCACTTCTATGATTTAAAATATTCATCAATTTCTTGGTATTTTATCGAATAATGACTATCATAGATAACTACCAACAGTAAACTTAGCCAAAAATTATTTTTGTGTCTTAGTCTAAGTAGCATACGTTATCTTAATTTTTAAACATTAGTGCATAAAAGTTTTAAAACATTAGTGTTCATGGTTGATAAATACTTAAATGAAGAAAATGTTAGTATGAAAAAAGGAACTTCTTTAAAATTCCCCATACAAAACGCTGATTTCATAGTTGGGGGACCTAATATTAAAGTTACTTATATATACTTATAAATCATGATGTTTTGACAAGTCGTAAAAACCGTACGTGCGAAGCAGGAGCAGTTCACAAGATTACTATAAAATAAGACCTGATCGTCAACTTTAAATCATCGGCAGACATACCTAAGTACGTAATTTTATTGTATTTAGTTACACAACGTTTAGCGGGCCTAGATATTTTTTTTACGGCGAAAATAGGCCCACGACGTACCTACATCCTTATTTTTGATGCAAGAATATCTCTAGAAGAGTTTTATAGTTTTTTTGGTTTTACTCCAGCAGCTTGTGGACAGCATATACACAAAGGGCTGTCAATGCTCCGCGGGTCCAATACAACAACGCATTCAGGATGCTGCTGAGGCTCCCTCCGTTTTGCAGCGCGTCCACAATGTTCATGGAGGCACGCACTGATGGTTTCGCAGCTATCATGCGCAAGAAAGCGGCGTCACTGCTGCACAGAGTGCGTGTGAGTAGTAACAGCATCCTGGGTGTGATAGCGGACAGGTATGACTGTCCGTTTTTTAAACACTGTATGCGTTTGTGTATAGGTATACATAGGTTTTAAGCACTATGTTTTACTAACAAAATGGATCTTGTTGTCTGAAGTATTAAATAAATAATAATAATAATAATAGCCCCACCGCCGTATCTCTACGTTGACGTCGTGGTGGGGCTTGCGCGCTCCGAACTCTAGGTCTGTGCCGGTAGAGTTTACTTTGCCGAAACGGGTCTGGGGTGAGGAGCCAGACCAAGAGAGATACAAAAACCCGCAGGGCAGCATGTGGCGAGCTGTTGGGCATTAGCGACCCCACGGACCCTACCTCCCGGGAGAAGTCTTGTTCCTTACCTCTGGCTTGCCTTTATTGGCCGGCTGGAGTGAACAATGACGAGGAACAGAGCTCCCACCTCATTCTTGCCTTGATTGGCCGGCTTGAGTGGAGACTCGCAAGAGCAAATGTGCTCGGAGGAAGGAAGTATTCCAGTAAGTGCTCGTAGGGATCTTGACCATTTTCCGGGCTCTGGGATTGTTCTGAAAGCCTTGGAATACCTCTCCACTCCTCAAGCACCTCAGGAAGTGTTGCCCCCTTGTCGCTTCGTCACTTTGTGCTAGCGACCGTGTTCGGGGGCCCATTATTGAGTGTGCAAGTCACCCCCTGCCGTTTAATCCGTGTATACCATAACATTGATCAGGCAGGGGACATAGTCCTTCAATAGTTATAGGTAACAAATCCACTAAACCACCCAAACCCATAACCCAATATGTTTTGTTTCCATGTTCTGCAATAGTCCTACACCAACCGGGGGCTGTCCTTGGATGCACTTGCATAGTGCGTACAGGGATAATCGTCGGTTGGTGCCTCATTCCTTGAGAAACTGTCTAAGGGGCCTCTGCGAGTTGGCTTCGGCCCCTCGTACGCCTTCCAAAAGACCGGGACCCCATGGTCCCGAGATATGTAATCATATATAAAAAATAATAATAATAGAAATACTGATCTTCTCCATCAGTCATGTAGCAATAACATATTATATCATTCCTAGAATCTGCTCTGATAAATAATTATATGTAATAATATATATTTTTTACATTTTTAAATGTTTTATACATTTTTTTATTTTAATATTTAAAAAAAGAAATACATGTATTGAAAATGAAATAAAGACAAAATAGAAACGTCTTATATTCCACCTGACTTAGCTATAAGTGACATAAGGCTACATGCAAATGGAATATACATAGCCGCGCGTAAATGCGACACATTTATTTAAATTCCCAAAAAGCTAGTGACGCCTTTATTTTGTCGGCGGTGCATCATTTCAATTTCACATCATAGATCTTAGCGTTACATTAGAAATCAAGACATCAACGATAATTATGGATTTAATTAACATTTTGCCGAAACAAAGTTTCAATTCTCCACTAGACTATCTTGCGTCTAAACTACTTCGTCGTCTAAACCAAATTAACCTGCAAAAAACAAACGATCATAATCTCCAACAGAAAAAACATAAAAAATAATTTTAAAAAACTGTAACAAGAACCCCATAATTCGATATAAAAGAGCACAGCTAGGTACCTACAAGTAGAACTCGGCCCGTCTGCGGTGCATACTAATTGATTCCATATCGGCGCTGTCCTTTTGCATCATTTCCTCTCCGCTGAGATCCAATCACTTTTATCTAATACGTGCAACAACACTCGCTGGGCACTGGGAACTGGGAGCGGTGATTGCTTGTGTGTGATGAGTTATAAATGACAAGTTTGAATTGAGCCTTAGATTGTGGGATTGATAAAAATGTTATGCTATATGTTATATAATTTACACACATGCATGTATGAACTTTTTCGTGAGGGTCGCAAGAAACCGCTGGATGCGGGAATTTCGGGATATCGAATTGGCAGTGCTTGCGGGAGGCCTAGGTCCAGCAGAGGACGTCTTTTTGCTGAAATGATGATACTGATGAAGAATGAACCTTAACTTAGTCGCGCATTTGATAGGGTAGTTAAACTAAGTTAAATTCATTACGAATTCAGGCAAGCCTAAATACAAAATGGCCGATTTATACCTACATATTATTTTTACATACAGTTAACAGTAAACGTTCAACAGAAAACGCACAAAGGCAAATTAACATTTTATCCAATAAACTGACATACAAAACATGCATAGTATAGTAATTATAAGCTGCAACATTTCAGTTTTCAGCGTATTACGTTACGGTAAATGATAGCACAAAGCCCTTGCCTACCAAACTAGATAATGCCTATTGAAGTTCTCTCGATATTTGATACAGTGGAATATTTTCACGTTTTTGTTCCAAGCTTTAGTTTTAACATACATATGTATTATTTATTTGGAACGCTGATGAGAGTTGCTGCTGGCTATTTACCTGTATTTATTTTAGGCGAAATATTTTCCTACATTTGTTGCGTTTTCCAAATACGCCTATGTGTTTTGATTTCGGTTTTAATTAAAGCGTGTGTACTTTGAACCTTTGTTGAAATGTTTTAGTTTTAATGTATGCAAATGATGTTTGATTAATTTTCCATTTTGTCATAACAAAAATTTAAAACCCGAAATTCTTCATCAGATCCGACTTGCAGTCTACCTACCATAATTTTAAACCCAAAACCACTACAACAAAAGCATATTTAATATCCAGCTGTTGCCCATTACTTCGTCTGCGATCCGGGATGAAAAGTAGCCTATATCCTTCTCCAGGTCAAGGTCTATCCATGTGCCAAATTTCATCCAAATCCATTCAGTCGTTTTTGCGTGAAAGCTTAACAAACAAACAAACTCTCTTTCGCATTTATAACATAAGTTAAGAAGTTAGGATTAACACCTAAAAATCTACTGCATCATATTAAAATATATAAACTAAACCAAAAACCTAATGCATCATTACACTAGCTAAACCCGACCGGATCAATACATGAAGCAAAACTTAAATTTCGTCCCCCCGTAAGAAGAAGGTTGGACGGCTCCAAATTCGTATGTTAATACATCCCCCACTGCGGGCGGGGGGGGGGCCTCCACCCCCGAGGGAACGGACCGAACTATTATAAAGGGTAGCACGAAAGTTAGATTAATGATGTTAGGAGCTGACCAGGGTACAGGCGAAGAGGGCAGTGGATTTGGATGGGTTCTTTCTTGGGTTAGAAGATGCTTCTTTAAATGATGGAAAGGTAAAATTTGGTTGGCTGGTTAGGATGTATCAGACGGTATACATGTATAGCTGTTACCTTTCATAAGAACTCAATTATTGAAAGGTTGACTGGTAGAAAATGCCTATGGCATTAAGTCCGCCTCTGTACATTTGTGTGCTTAAAGTATTAAATAAATAAATAAATTATTTCTCTTTAAACCCACTAAAACTAATGAAGTTGGTAGCGCCTAGGACAGTAATTATTCTTCAAATGTATGAATCGAATTAATCGATCACGTTCTTCTTTCTGAACTATGTGTAATCGGGACGGTTAAACTAATCTAATCGAATGCGGCTGATGCCAAGAGCAACTGCAATCATTCACCTATTTGAAAAAAATATACAATATAGTTGTTTGACTTCAAGTTTCTGACTCGGGTAGCCAGAAACCTCATTCGTTCACCACAGACGTAGATTCTCGGTTGACACTTGTCTGTCAACCGAGAATCTACGTCTGTTAGTACTATCATAGATCCTCCGTTGACAATCAGGGCTTAAGGATAAGACACAGGTGCTATATAACTATGTTGGTGCTATATGTAGTGATGCTTTAGTAGTTAAGATGAATTCATCATAAACGAGCTTGCTCGTCAAGCGCAAGCGCAAGGTGTTGGTATGATGGCGAGTTTGTGAATTTCCTCCGGCTGATTAACTAACTAAGTATATAATTCAGGATTAACACTAGCTTTACAGCCAGCGCTTACATTATAGTGCACCATCCAATCGTTCATTATAATCCCTTTAAAATTGCTGTCCACCTAAAAATATGACTCATTCCTGCGCCAATTCCGCCTGTAGGTGTACCTCTCCTATCGAGTCCCGCGGTAAAGTGTGGACGATCTAACTTCGCCTTACACACACACACCCCCACTACCTCATGCACACACACATACACATACGACACAGTAACGCCGCGGGCTGTAACGCTGAGTTCACATGGGATTAGATTCGTCACTACACACACAGTTTTTCATTAGACACTGTGTTGCATAAATCATATGCAGAAAGCCAGGACACTGTTTCAGAAAGGACACAGTGTCGTACAGTGTATGTTGTGGGAAACGGGACGAAATTCTCTGCGTATGAAATTAGAAATATTAGATGTTTTTTATTCTTTTATACCAATTTGTTGCTTTTAAACTAGGTATTGTTTTAGTTTTGTCAGTAGGTACTCGTATGAGACATTCATTAAGAGAAAGAGAGTTTCGTTATTTATTTTAAAATAATATTAAGAATTTTAAAATAATAACCATTCGTTTTTTTATATAATTAATTACTACCATAATCCAACACGCAACACACGTTTTAGCCTTTAGATGAAAAAAAAATCCCAATATCTGCAACACTACCCTTACAATCCTTATTAACAACGAACGAAATAACGAACATTAAACTAAAATATCTAATGTATCGCATACACACATAATTACTGTTAGACACACACACACACGCCGCACACACACACACACAACACGTCCTCAAGTGATCCGCCTTCACCACCACCATCATGTGAATTCAAGCAATCTGTTAAAGGATATGCTAAAATTAAAGATAATCTCACATTTTTCAGAAGTTACTCGTAAAAACGTTCGACTGCATTAAATAAATAAGGAAACCTTTACAATGTTAAATCATAATTTAATTTAGCAAAAACAATAGTTTTATAGTTTTTAAATAAAATAATATCTATCCTATTGCATTCTAAACTTTTAAAATGAATAAAATGTAACGCTAATATGTAAATCAAACTTAATTTTCAAAAATAAAGTTAAGATGAGATTCAGAAACTATTCAAAATGTTTATTCAATTCCTTAACCAATCTTGACAATTCCTCACAAACTCAAAACTACAAAAACCCCGCGACCCTTTAAGAAACAGGTATATTAAAACATTCCCCAAAGATCACGTATCTATTAAAAACTAGTTCGATAAAAGATCAACGGTCAAGTCAAAGGGACACCGAGGTCGCGCAGGCGCATGCGAGATTGTGGGAACTCTGCCCTCATTATTATGCGTTTTGATCTCTGACCGGAGAATCTCACGGTGACCGGTTCGGACCGGCTATCTCCCTTACGATTACCAATTTATTCTATTTTTATTCTAATAGATTTTATTAATTATGTGGAAACCTAACGACGTTTCTTTTGATATTGAAGTTTTTGAGGAATTCCCAGGGTAACGGTGTGAATTATTTAGATTTTGTGTTTTATAAGATGTTTCATGGGGTTGTATTGAATATTTTAATAGTAGTTGTCGTTTGTTATGTCTGCAGATAGGTCGTGTCGTGTTAGAGGTTAAGTGAAACTGTATAAAACACATTTTTCTGGTGAGTTTTCGCTGCATCTACTTGTTTTGTGCCTTCTATCTTCAGCTAAACATGGTAATGAAGCCATGGAGTCTATCCGTAATTTATAATTTAGTGCCCGTTTTCTTTGTCTCACATAACGTGACTAAATTGCACATGAAATTCAAACATAAGACGCAAAAACTCATCTGCAGTTCCTACATATACTACAGAAGACCGCCGCCCACTCGCTCGCGAATTCGACCAAAACTACACTCACACCCCGATATATTTACGCTTTATCCCGAACTTGTCGCCTTGTATGCCGCTCCCCCGTCGACAACTGAGGTGCTGGGTAGTACCCGGCGACCGTACGGTATAAAAGCGGATTTTAGCCAAGCCCTGTTTGATAGAAAGACGTTTTTGTACGGTTTTTGGTTGAATTAATTTGTTGTTTTTCTTAAATTCGGTGCCCACACGGGGCTACCTTAATCTATGATATAATAAAAGCAGAATTAAGACAAGCTGTGTTTCATGGACATAGAGAGAAAGAAAAGAAAGCAAATACATTTATTTACTATGATTTAGTATACATTTTTTTTACTTTTCTGTCTCGTAAAGTCTTTCCCTACCTTCTGTCATTAATTGTACTTAAGGAAGGTCATGTTTCGTAGAGAGAGGTTTCAATGTACCTACTAGTTATTTCTAGTTTATTTATGGAACGATGGTGAATAAATAAATTCTGTAACTTGTCGCCAACTGAGGTGCTGCTAATGCTGGGTAGGGTAGGCCTACTTCCCGTCGACCGTACGGTATAAATGGATTTTAGCCAAGACCTGTTTAGAGGAAATATGTTTTTCTATGGTTTTCGGTTGAATCTGTTTTCGGTTTTTCTTGAATTTGTAATTTCCTTGCTATTTTAATACTAATTCTGAGAAGTTTTTCTATTACTGGGCGACGGCGTACGATATAAATATGTTTTTCTTTCTCTGGGTACGTCGGACGGATTTTGGTAGTGTATAAAGTTTGAGGATGGACACGTTTGTTTATTTATTAATATATAATAATAATACTTTATTGTACACCAGAAGATACATAGCAGAAATAAATAATTACGTTTCTGTTTCTTCTTGAATTTGTCGTCTTGTTTGGCAAATGTCGTCCCTTGTTATCCCCTGAATAGTAAATACTGAAAGCTTACCGTGCGTTTGCACTGGCGAAACATTCGCGACGAAACGTGTTGAAATCTCTATTTTCTGTCAATGTTCCATATAATTTTTGGCAGGAACTATTTCAACATGTTTTGTCTTGAATGTTTCGCCAGTGCAAACGTACGATTAAACCGACTGTTTTTGTAAAATATGTTATGTTACGTTGTTGTTATATACTTACCTGTGAATATTGTTATATGAATGATGTTTATTTCTAATCATTATTTAGTTGCGATTTCTCAATAATTATTGTTTTGTTATTCTTTTATGTTTTACAACAAAAATAAAATCCCATAGACATACTCACTATCAGTTACTTCTTCCATTTTGGTACAAATATAAACACAAATGTTGTCGTATTTCTTTGCTCGCAATTAAATTGTGTAATGAACGTGTTACGTCATTCACAATCCACACTAATTTAGATTGCTGCGCGGACACCGTTGCACGTCATGTCTATGCAAATCAGAAATTAATTTCGTTCATTTATATCCTTATAAACAACAGAACGAACGTTTTAAAAAGTTACACATGTTTCGGTCAATTTCGGTTGATAATCGAATCGGTTTAGGGTGGGGCGAACTGGATTTTTCCGGGTTTGATCGGTAATTTATCCCAATTAGTGTAGGCAGAGCGACCGGTAAAAGAATTTTGGTGGAGGTGTGACTTAAATCGTGTTAGTTGATTAGCTTCCCCTACGTCATTTGATTTGCGTCATCGCTGTGTTAGATTATTCAAATGGAGTGATACAATCAGATTTTTATTTTAAATTGAAATTTCACGCGAATGAAGCCGCGGGCAGAAGCTATTGCTTCCACCTGAAATTTCTAGTATTAATAGAAACCTAGTATTTTCCCGCGGCTTCGCCCGCGTTGATGTCGGAAAATATTCCACGGGAACCGACTATTAGGATTAAAATCAAGATAAACTAACTATCTGTAGGTATGCCAAAGGAGTTCATTCACCGTCCATAAATGTTTGGGCTAAATGTGAAACTGGGCGCCAAACAAAAAAAAACTATATTCCGAAAGAGTAAGGTTTTCTTTTCCTTTTTTATTTCTACAAGCTATTACTTTAATTGGATTAATATTAATTATTTTAACTAAAACATAGTGGAAACGGTTATTTTTCAAAATCGTATAACAGCGCAGGGAATTACCCTACAGATTTGGTCCGATAGTGAAAAGTGAAGAGAATAACACGTTCTAACGAAATATTTCATTTTTTTGTTTGGCACTTTCATAATTTAGCCCAAAATGGATGATTTCCTTCAGCAGTTCTGCGCCATCTGGAACATAAATGCAGACAAACGGACAAAAATTCTTCGTTACTATTTTATCATATGTATAGATATATCCTTTGACACTCGGTAATACTGTAGCTTCCCATTGGTGAAAGATTTTTGGGAATCGGATCAGTAGTTCCTATAAATACTAACTCATCCTCCTTTTTAAAATATTAGTATAGATATTAAAATAGGTATGGTCAATCCATCAGGTTACGCTTGCCGGGGTTGGTCCGTGGATGAGTGACCATCTTTACATACCGAGACTCCTCTCGCCTCGGAAAGCACGATAAGCCGTTGGTCCTGGCTGTCATTCGTGGATCTTTGACAGTCGTTACGGGTCGTCAGAAGCCCAAAAGTCTGACAACCATTCTTACCAAGGGGTATCGTACTACCCCCAGTTACTGGGTTGTGGAGGTCAGATAGGCAGTCGCTCCATGTAAATTACTGATATTCAGCTGTGTCCGGTTAGACTGGAAGCCGACTACAAATAGTTGGGAAAAGGCTAGGCAGATTGATTAACGTGATAAGGTTCACATATAATCTTCTAAACACGTTTCACCAGGTCAGAGGAGGAGTTTAAAAAAATCCTTCAGATATGCGATGAGGAACTTCGTTCCATAAAATAATTTCTTACACTCATAGAATGACGCCAAGAAAGGACAAATATACGAAAATATGGGTCCCCACCTATGAAATTGCAGTTTTTTTCTCACTAATAGAGTACCTCGTCATTTCTATGATTTAAAATATTCATCAATTGCATGGTATTATATCGAATAATGACCATCATAGACAATGAATATTTACTATAAGTACTATAAGTAAGTGACTATAATAAGGTTTTTTTTTAGTATTGGTAGTTACCAATACTAAAAAATACCTTATTACTTAACACAAAAAATACCTTAAGAATGACTCCTCATTTTGTTAGCAGAAATGACTTTTTTTTTTTAACTTAGCCAAATCTTATTTTTGTCTCTCAATCTAAGTGGCATACGTTATCTTAGTTTTTAAACAATAGTGCATAAGAGTTTTAAAATAGTAGTGTTCATGATTGTTACATAAATTAAGAAAACGTTAGTATGAAAAATGCGACTTCTTTAAAATTCCCCATACAAAACACCAATTTCATAGGTGGGGACCTAATAACAAGTTGCGGGAAAATATGCGTCACATTCACGCAAACCGGCCAGACGGTTGGTACAGATCTCTTGCGTACCAACGTAGGTATATTATCGCATCAGTAACGAATGCGTAACTCAATATTAACATAAACTTAAAAAATCACCAATATAATATTTTACCTTTGCCTTCAAAATACTAAAAGTATTACAATAGTCCGTTAAACATCCATATTTGCTTAAACATAACAATTTATTGAAACTATATTTACCTTAAAACATCTGTACAAACATAATCATGATGAGTGTGTATCTATATTGTTGTTTCATTAGACAGCCTCGTAGTAGCCCTCACAAGCGTGTCTGCCGAGTATTAGGTCTTGGGTTCAATCTACAGAGGGCCTAGACAAAGTGACATTCTATCAGCGATAACTATGATGGAAAAGGCAAAAATTTATAGGGCTGACATAAGCTATTTATTTATTTAACCATTTATGTACACTCAGACAAGGAGAAAAGCACAGAATCAAAATCGTACAAAGGTGATGCTTATTTCTAAAGAAATCTCTTCCAAAAAGCTATCAAAAAGCTTATGTAAATTCTGTTCAAAGTCGTTGTAGAAATACGAAACGCTTTCGAAGCGATTGTCACTTGTCTAGGCTCTCTGTTCAAAGTCGTTGTAGAAATACGAAACGCTTTCGAAGCGATTGTCACTTGTCTAGGCTCTCTGTTCAAAGTCGTTGTAGAAATACGAAACGCTTTCGAAACGATTATCGATTGTCACTTGTCTAGGCCGTCAGGTCGAGCAAAGAGTTATTGGGTTTTTAAATAAGGAATTTCTTAGGCCGGTCGGTGTCTGGATTTATGCCTGGTAGACGGCTCGCCAATACAGAAAAAAATAAAGAAAAATATTTTGTTTGGGATACGCACAGGAAATACAAACACTAAAATAAACCGGTCAAGTCCAAGTCGGACTCGGACACGAAGAGTTCCGTACAATATTTAGCAAAAAACGCCGAAAGATACACTTTTGTTGTAATGGGGGTCCCCCTTAAAACTTTATTTTATTTTTTGTTATATTAGCAATAGAAATACACAATCTGTGAAAATCTCAACTGTCTATCTATTAAGGTTTATGAGATACAGCCCGCCGACAGACAGAAGGAAAGCGTAGGCTTCGTTATAGAGTTCCGTTTGGCACCCTTCGGGTACGCAACCCTTAAAAGGACATTTTAAACTAGTACCACCACCGCTTACAGCAGTATTATTTTAATATTACTTCAGTGTAGGAAAGAGATGAAGCTCTACAGGACGTATAGCTCCATCTCTTTCCCCCACTGAAGTAAGATTGAGTGTGGGGCCCAAAAAGCTCCTATATCAACATAATGCTGCATAGAACTTCAATAAAATTGCCAAAATGTGGGTGTACTCTACACTTCTGCTTATCCCCATCGGGGAATACAGGCGTGATGTTATATATTATGTTCCATTAATAATACTACGAATAATATTCTAAAAGTTTTGTGCAATTAAAACCCGCTTGAGAGCAATAAATCTGTTTATATCTGGCAGTCAAGTTATCGTTAAAAACTTATACTTCGCGGATTGTTTTTGTTTATAGCTAATATTTTAATTATCTCTCTGTGATTTTAGTTTTACTTATTTAGTTATGTCTGGTTTGGGAGTTTGGGTTTGAATATGGTTTTAAAACAGGTGTCTGAGTTGAGGCGAATATTTTTAAGAACGTACACATCCGAATCTCAGTCGCAATCTGACAAAAATACCTCTAATTTTCATAACTTTTTGTCATTTCTATTGATTGTCGTTGAGATGAGGACTACGACTAGATTTTGAAAGTTTTAACGGCATTATTGGCCTTGATATCTTAATAAATAGACAATTGGTTTAGCCAAGGAAAAATTAGTGTTATTCTCAAAGACTTTTAGAGAAAAGATTATGCCGTGGTGAAGTGATTAGGTACATAATTCGTCAACAAGATCGGTAGTGATGCCTACCCTAAATGCGTCGGAGATACACTACTTGATTATTTATCTCTAGGTATTGTTTTGATTTAAGAAAAAAAGAATTAATATAAAATGAAAAAGCCTTTTATTTCATGCAAAAGTTAAATACATCCATACTAATATTATAAATTCGAAAGTAACTCTGTCTGTCTGTCTGTATGTTACCTTTTCACGTCTAAACCACTGAAAGGATTTCAATGAAATTTGGCAAGGAGATAGATGGCATCCCGGGGAAGGACATAGGCTACTTTTTATCGACATACCACGCAGGCGAAGCCGCGGGCGGAAGCTAGTATTATTATAATTACTATTAATCCTATGTTAGTAAGGTATACTTATGAATTAGATGTATTAAATTCAGGGTTAGATGTATTTATTTATTAAATAAAATGATGAATGAATGATTTTATATTAACCCTAAATAAAATTAGAATTTAACTCAGTCTGCAAGAACCCCTCCGCAGGTAAAGGCCTCCTCCAAAGAGAACCAGGTGCCGTATTATGAAGTTTTATTGCCACCATTGTGAGAGAGAGACGGAGCTAGACAAGGCCGATAGCACCATCCCGTTTTCGCAGTGGAATAATGATGGCGTTAACACTTCATAATACTACCCCTTATATCTATCTATCTTGGAAAACTTTTATCCAGGTTGGGCCAGCCGTCTCGATTATAAATCGTCTTTCCATCTCTTCTACGGTCTTCCTTCGTAGCGTTTCCCTTTAGGGCCTTTCCAAGATGTCACTCTTAAGGTTTATCATCTGCCTAGCCTTTTCCCAACTATGTTGGGGTCGGCTTCCAGTCTAACCGGAGGCAGCTGAATACTATTATTTTACATGGAACGACTTCCTTTCGGACCTCTATAACCCAGTAACTGGGTAATACCACAGATACCCCTTCGTAAGCACACTTTCGGGCTCCGGACGCCCCGTAACGACTGTCAAAGATCCACAACCTAGCCGGGACAAACGGCTTAGCGTGCTTTCCGAGGCACGGAGGAGTCTCGGTATGTAAAGATGGTCACCCATCCAAGGAGTAACCCCGGCAAGTGTAGCTTAACCTGATGGATCGACCCGCGCGGCTGTTATGACTTAGCCACGAGCTCCTCACTCTTAAGGTCCATCGGGTTTTCTATTATAGAACATTAAAGATTGTATAGATAGTGATTGAGTTTGGCTTACAACTGTTTAAACAACGGTATCCACAATTGAAATGAATTATGATACCTATCTACAATTCTACACATTGTTCGATATTTCATTTAGACTATCTTTATTTTTACATATTCACAACATTTTTAATGGTCCTTGAGATTTCAAAGATTATAATAATCTGGGATCTTAAATAATAGAAATAGAGAAACAAACAAGAATATTGGTTTCTTTTAACATTATTATTAGCCTGCTTTAAAAATCCTTACTAATATTTATTATAAATGTGAAAGTAACTCTGTTTGTCTGTCTGTCGCGCTTTCGCGCCAAAACTACTGAATTGATTTAAATGAAATTTGGTACACAGATAATGTAGACCCTGAGAAAGGACAAAGGCTACTTTTTATCGACATACCACGCGGGCGAAGCCGCGGGCGGGAACTAGTTAAATATAATTCTCCTTTTGATAAAACCTGCCTTATCTTTTTTCAGATACAAAGACATGGAAGTTGATCAACGGTGCCTGGGATACGGGCATGGACGGGATGGGAACGGGATCTTGATGAATCTTTGGAATGATGTAAGTTTCTTTATTTTCTATTAGATATTTGATTTTCATGGGTAGACCTACTGCCCCACCACGAACTGATTGTTTTTCACGACTGAGGTATCTAGTTTTATTGGTGGAGTTTTTTAGTGGGCTAGTTTTATCTATCTATTTAACAATTTTCGTACACATATATAAATATTTTTTGATTGCTGTTCTTTAGTCTCGCTAAAACTCGAGAACTGCTGGACCGATTTGGATGTTTTTTTTTTCATTGTGTTTGTTATTCTCAGGGCAAGGTTTATATGTAGGGTAGGATACCCTACCTACCTACCCTAGGTAGGTAGGTAGGGTATCATGGCCCACAGGCCATGGTTTGTTTTCATATTTTCAGTAGGTGTGGTCATCTTTTTCAATAATTATGTTTGATTTACCTATACATCTGCTCAACCAATCCTAACCTGATAGTTCAAAACAAAATTATTAAAAAGACGGATACAGTTTCATGTTTTCCGATCCGAAACCTCCAAAAACCATTTCTCTTCAAATGGTAAACTTGAAAGCCAATAGACATCGTGTTTTAGCTAGTTATTTTTATTAGTTTACTCGTAGTCCCGTTCAAACTAAACCCAGTTTTTATTTGTTTATTTTCAGAGAGTATTGGTGTCTGCGCCATATCCGTGCAGAACGAGGGGAACAAGGTCTGTTCGGAAACCATACTTTTTTTTTTTTTTTTTTTTTTTTATGTATCCTGCTACTTAGCAATCTGTTTCCTTGAAACAATAATCTAATTTGTTGGCAGATTTTCATCGGTAGATAGATCCTCAGCTGAATTAAGCACCCATTGATGCCCTTCTCATCTTCTGTCTGCAAATCTTATTGCTAGATCTGATATACTGTTTCTCTTGAGGCGAGAGAATCTTAGGCTGCCCACTCCCTGCAGTTCAGCAGCTAACTGGTTAGTGTGATGGTCTAGTCTGGTTTGATATTTCTTGCTGTATGATTCAATTTCCTCCTTCACTGTTTGCATATTCAAATCTAGGTTCACATATTTATTGCTTATGTACGATGGAATATTGAACATAGCTCTCATTGTTTTATTTTGAAACCTTTCCAGTATTTCGATATTACTGTGACTGGTTGTGCCCCATAGCTGTATGCCATAAGTCCATACAGGCTTCAGTATAGCTTTATAGATAGCCATTTTACTGGCATCAGTCAACTGTGACTTGCGTCCGATGAGCCAGTACATGCTCCGGAGTTTGCTGTCCAATTGTTTTCTTTTGGTCCATATGTGTTTGCGCCAGGTGAGGCGTCGGTCAAGGTGCATGCCCAGGTATTTGGCGTCTTCTGATTGTGGGATCTCTGAATTACAAAGTTGCACAGGTGGGCAGGTTTTTCGTCGTAGTGTGAAGGTTACTTGAACCGACTTTTCCGAATTGGCTTTAATACGCCACTGCTCTAGCCATGCTTCGATCAGAGTTAGGTGTAGTTGAATAAACCATACTAAAACTATTATTTATATTCTGTTCATGGTCACAGCTTGTAGTTTGTCGATTAAATAACTGTGTTTGGATCTTGGACTTGTGCTATACCAGGAGTGATGATATGGTTAAGGTAGGTAATTGCGACAATTACGTAGGTTTCAAGATAATATTTTGCAATTGGAATAGATACCTACATTGAAATGATATGATTTTTTTTATTTTGCCAGAATTGTAGTAAGTTACATTACAGAGGTCGGGATTTTTTTAATAGTTTCTAAAACAATTCGCTAAAACTAGCATGCAAAATAACATCAATTAAATAGATAAATGAAGCTAAGCATTATCAAGTTTCTTTCGCTCACTGATGATATTAATAAAATAATAAATATGAAATGTCACTTTTAAATCGATATTCATGCGATTGTTATTAAAAATGGCTCTTCAGTTTTCTCGAACAGTTTATTCGAACGCATAATAGTTATGCTACTTATTGTTGAACCTTTTTTTTACCTTTTTTACCTACTTAGGTATCTAATTAACTATTTGATATTATATTTTTTTACAATCCTTCGTCATCATGATTACTTTTCAATATTGCTATTTCATGCACCTTCTTTCTTACTTCGACTTCCAACCAGCCAACGCCCGAAGGAAAATCTAATAGCCAATTTCAATCATTCGATTTGTTAACTGCTGAGTGTGAGTTCTTGGGTTCGATTCCCGGGACGGGTAACGTGTTAATGGGTTTTTTATCATCATCTGCCAAGCCTTTTCCCAACTATGTTGGGGTCGGCTTCCTGTCTAACCGGATGCAGCTGAATACCAGTATTTTACATGGAGCGACTGCCTAATGGGTCAGTCCGGAGTCTGGATTTGTGTGCTGAACTGGTGAAATGTAGTAATATAGGTACAACTCTGCTTAACCCTTCGGGGATTACAGGCGAGATGTTATGTTTTTAGTTTTTGTAGTTGATAAAAGTATAGTACTTCAGGCTACTTACACACACTACTCTACTTACAATTACCTTCGATGAAATTAAAAATTA